>NQVE01000015.1:0-600000 GCA_003260385.1 Cuscuta australis | reverse complement strand
AGTTCCATTCAGAGAAGACAAAACCATGTTATACATAAATGATGAATGACATTCATATGGTTTTGTTTCCGAGTTATCTGATTAAAGATATTTTTCTAGGTGAAGAGCATTGACATCTGGCAGTAAGTTGGGCTTTCCCTTCACTTTCATTTAATGCATGTAGGGAATGATGTTTTTATTGAGTGAACTTGTGGATGATCTTTCAAAGACAAGTCCATGTGCAGAAGTGTCATATCATGCTCCCTAGACTTTACTTTCATCCTAATCTCTCTTAGACACTTATTCCACCTCCCAAAAGATCTATATAAACACACATTTCCTCAGGTTTTATTCACCACACTCAACTACATACTCCACAAACACCTTTTTTTCTGCCTTCTTCAAGTTACACTGCATCCTCCACAACCTAGAATCTGAACATGGCTATTAGTATGGGGCACATTTTCCGCGGTAAACAAAGCTTAAGAAGGTTTTCTTCAAGAACGAACAGAGAAAGTGAGGTTCCTAAGGGACACTTTGCTGTTTATGTAGGCGAGGGCGAAAAGAAAAGATTTGTCATTCCGATTTCATACTTGAAGGACCATTCATTTCAAAGCTTGCTAAGTCAATCTGAAGATGAATTTGGGTTTGATCATCCGATGGGCGGACTTACAATTCCTTGTCTTGAGGACACTTTCCTTGACATCATCTCTAGTCTTGAGTAGATACTGATAGTCATTCTGAACAATTTAGTATAGATATTACACACAACCTAGTTTATTATTCTGAAATTTTTTGTACCTAAAAGTGTACTTGTACAATGTTCTTTTTTTTCCTGATCCATTTGGGAAATAATGTTCATAAAAAAATTTCAATAGCCATGTTTCGATTTACTACTTATCTTGATTCATTCAAGTTTTAGCCAAGGAAGTCTAGTTTTCAAGTTGTTTTTGACAGTTGGATTTCATAGTAAAACACATTTTCAGCAGCTAAGATGCTGAGACTTGCACAAGATCTATAAAGCATGTACTGTGTTAGTTATAAGTTTTTCATAACAAAGAATTATGATCTTGAGAAGAGTCCATATTTTGTGCACAACTTCAGACACCATCCATCTTTACAGTTTACACATATAGTGGCATCCTACTTCCCTTAATTAGCTATTCACTTCATTGGGCTTTTTGAAATAATACTACCCTCATAATTTGTCACTCCGTCTCGAATTAGTGGTCCACTTCCCATATTCAATGAAGATAACACAATGAATTGTCTAAATTATCCAAGAGATAGGGTATGAGCAATGGTCACATGAATGAGTGACAAACACATCTGAAGGACTTATTTGACATTTTAAGGACTACTATATCCGGATGGAGGGAGTATATACTTATATGAAATACATGTGTATATATAGCAAACTGTAGTTCAATGATAAAATATTCATCATTTTGGATCATTTCCATGTACAATATATGAGGCTTACAAATTAAAGAGTGGATGGGATATTTTTTTGACTAAATGATTACAACCCTTTCAGATCTAGATAAATGAACTGCTCAAGAGTCAAATTTAGAACAAAGAACTTCAAATCAGGGAGAGCTTGAGCAGTAGTGAGTTGGTCACTAAACTACCACAGTTTTGGTTTAGCACAGATGTAGTGAAGCTATATGTGCACCATCATATGGTCCTTGGAACAAAATTCCCTTTCTTTGGATGCCATCTTTTAAACTGTTCCTATTTTAAGCGTTAATGCCAGGCTTGAAGTTATTGAGTAAGGCAGAGAAGGCAAAGCCATGTTCCCCTCCAGTTGTATGGGGGGGCCTTTCATGAGCTCCATTCATAGAAGAAAAAACCGTGTTCTACACAAATGAGGATTGACATTCAATGTTTTTTTTCTCTCCAAACAATCTGATGAAAGATATTTTATAGGTGAATAACATTGACATCTGGTTGTATGTTGGGCTTTCCCTGTCTGTTCACTTTCATTGAAAGCATGTAGGGAATGGTGAGTTCAGTGACAGCTCTTTCATTATGTTAGGTGAATTTGTGGATGATCTTTCACAGACAGATCCATGTGCAGAAGGGTCCTATCATGCCACCTAGACTTTCCTCCCATCCTATTTTCTCTTAGCCACTTATTCCACTTCCTAAAAGATCTATATAAACACACATTTCCTCAGGTTTTATTCACCACATTCAACTACATCATCCTCCACAAATTTCTTGCTTTCTGCCTCCTTCAGCTTAAGCTGAATTTCAACCTCCACAACCTAGAATCTGAACATGGCTATAAGTATGGTGCACATTCTCCGTAGTAAACAAGGCCTAAGAAGGTCTTCTTCGAGAACAAACAGAGAAAGTGAGGTTCCTAAGGGACACTTTGCAGTTTATGTAGGCGAGGGCGAAAAGAAGAGATTTGTCATTCCGATTTCATACTTGAAGGACCATTCATTTCAAAACTTGCTAAGTCAATCCGAAGAAGAATTCGGGTTTGATCATCCGATGGGTGGACTTACAGTTCCTTGCCCAGAGGACACCTTCCTTGACATCATCTCTAGCATTCTGTAGATATTGATAGAGAGTACATTCAGCTTAGTTTATTTCAGTCAGCAGAATAGCTTTGGAGCTAAAAGTATACTGCATTCTTTTTTGTTTCCCGATCATATTGGGAAATAATATTTTTTCAATTTTTTTTAAATAGTCATGTATCTACTTATTCCTTGACCCAATCATTCAAGGTTTTTTCCTAGTTCATCTATGGAAAGTAAGATTATCAGTAAAAGGCATTTTCTTCCTATGTAGCTATGACACTGAGTTGTGTGCAAAGTTTAAGTTTCTAAAGCATGCCCTGTATATATTTATAGGTCTTACCGTTCTTGAAGGAAAATCAAGATATGTTCAGAATACAACAACAATAATCTTGTGAAGAGTCCATATATCCAAAAGTTTCCATCATAGCCATTAAAGTTAAGGCCTGCCTCCACCTAAGCAAGCCCTATGACTTCCAAGAATGTCCCTTATGACATGTAGTTGAGAGCAATTGATAGTGGTAAATGCGGATAAGAATACTCCGTACTCCGTATTAAGGAGTAGTAGTAAACTAGTAAGGTGAGATTGAAAATATTTACTTGCACCAATGACCAACTATGTGATAATTTTAATGTAAATTTCAGAGTTTTTCCTAACACTCCCTCTGTTGCCAAAATAAATTCACACTCCAAAATTCTTTTTCATTTGTAACAAAATTGTGAGATGCTAGGCATCCGTCATAAAACTTGCCACTATAAATTCCACCACAGTGACCACACTGATCCCAACTAGCCGTGATTAAGATGTAGGTGTTTTTGACATATGAGGTGTTGTCGTTAAGCGAATCCTACGTCATTCCAAGACTTGCTAAGATATTCTGAAGAAGAATTTGGGATTGATCATCCGATGGGTGGACTTGCAATTCCTTGTCTGGAGTACACTTTTGTCATCATCTCTAGTCTTGGGTAGATACTGATAGTCATTCTGAACGATTTAGTATAGAGATTACACACAGCTTAGTTTATTATTCTGAAAATTTGTACCTAAAAGTATTCTTGCACAATGTTTGTTTTCCCTGATCCATTTGGGAAATAATGTTCATCAAATTTTTTTCAATAGCCATGTATTGATTTACTACTTATCTTGAATGCTTCAAGTTCTAGCTGAAGTTTTTACCGAAAGTAGGATTTCATAGTAAAACACATTTTTAGTACCTAAGATGCTGAGACTTGCACAGAATCTATAATAAAGCATGTACTGTGTTGCTTATAAATCTTCCCTTTCTTGAAAGTAATAGAAGAAATGTTCAGAACCAAGAATTATAATCTTGAGAAGAGTCCATATTTTGTGCCCAACTTCAGACACCATTTATGCATAAGTTTCTATGGTGGACACCAACACATTTAGATCAAAATGTATTCATCTTTGCAGTTTACATAGTGGCATCTGACTTCATTGTTCATATGAATGAGTGACAAACACATTCGAAGGACTTATTTGACATTTTAAACTCACGTTTTAAAAATGAGATTTTCTTAGAAAGTGGTCTACTATATCCGGACGGAGGGAGTATATACGTATATGCAATGCATGTGTATATTCATATTTTGCATTAGGATATACTTTATGGAGACAATAGTGATGGCTTGACAACATTTTAATTTTTAGAACTATTGCTAAGCACATCCAGATAGAGACCATAGTGATCCTACAAGAATGGGTGGATGACAACATGGCCTTTGGAACAGAGAACATATTTGAAGATTATTAAGCCTATTCTTAGACAAAGAAACTATACTGCAAGTTTGCAATAAAACATTCTGTGTAGTTTACACTAAAATTATCATTCTTATGGATTCATATTTATATGCAATAAGTGCTCATTGTGTAGACCAAACTGAAGTTCAATGATAAAAGACTCATCTTTAATGATCATTTCGATGTATACTATATGAGGCTTACAAATTAAAGAGTGGATGATATTTTATTTTTGACTAATTGATTACAATTCCCTCAGATCTACATAGATGAACTGCTCATGACTCAAAGATTTAGAAAAGAGAACTTCAAATCAGTTGAGTTTGGGCAGTAGTGAGTAGGCCACTAAACTACCACAGTTTTGGTTTAGCACATTAGCCACTTTAGCACAGATGTAGTGAAGCTATATCTGCACCATCATGTGGTCCTTGGAACAAAATTCCCTTTCTTTGGATGGCAACAGAGTCTGCCATCTTTTAAAGTGTTTCTATATTAAGTGTTAATGCCAGGCTTGAAGTTATTGAGTAAGCCAGACAAGGCAAAGCCATGTTCCCCTCCAGTTGTGTGTGGGGCCTTTCATGAGCTCCATTCATAGAAGAAAAAACCATGTTCTACACAAATGAGGATTGTTATCCACATGTTTTTTTTCTCTCAAAACAATCTGATTAAAGATATTTTATAGGGGAATAACATTGACATCTGTATGTAGGGAATGGTGTTCAGTGAAAGCTCTTTCATTATATTAGGTGAAGTTGTGGATGATCTTTCAAAGACAAATTCATGTGCAGAAGGGTCCTACCATGGCTACCGAGACTTTCCTCCCATCCTATTCTCTCTTAGCCACTTATTCCACCCCCTACAAGATCTATATAAACACACATATCCTCAGGTTTTATTCACCACATTGCACTACATCATCCTCCATAAACATCTTTTTTCTGCCTCCTTCAACTTAAGCTGAATTTCATCCTCAACCTAGAGTCTGAACATGACTATTAGTATGGGGCACATTCTCCGTGGTAAACAAGGCCTAAGAAGGTCTTCTTCAAGAATAAACAGAGAAAGTGAGGTTCCTAAGGGACACTTTGCAGTTTATGTAGGCGAGGGCGAGAAGAAGAGATTTGTCATTCCAATTTCATACTTGAAGGACCATTCATTCCAAAACTTGCTAAGTCAATCCGAAGAAGAATTTGGGTTTGATCATCCAATGGGTGGGCTTACAATTCCTTGTCCGGGGGACACCTTCCTTGACATCATCTCTAGCATTGTGTAGGTATTGACAGAGAGTACATGCAGCTCAGTTTATTTTAGTCAGCGGGATAGCTTTGGAGCTTAAAGTATACTGCATTCTTTTTTTTTGTTTCCTGATCAAATTGGGAAATAATATTTTTTTCAATTTTTTTTAAAATGGTCATGTATCTACTTATTACTTGACCCAATTATTCAAGGTTTTTCCTAGTTCATATATGGAAAGAAAGATTATCAGTTAAAGGCATTTTCATCCTATGTAGCTATGACACTGAGTTGTGTGCAAAGTTTATGTTTATAAAGCATACCCTGTATATATTTATAGGTCTTACCTTTCATGAAAGAAATTCAAGATATGTTCAGAATACAACAATAATCTTGGGAAGAGTCCATATTTTAGTACTCATATCCAAAAGTTTCCATGATAGCCATTCCACAAATGAGGTGTTGTGGATAAGTGACTCCTATGTCATTCCAAGAGCTGTTAAGTCATTCTGAAGAAATTTTGGTTTGATCATCCGATGGGTGGACTTCCAATTCCTTGTCTGGAGGACACTTTCTTTGACATCATCTGTAGTCTTGAGTAGATGCTGATAGTCATTCCGAACAATTTAGTATAGAGACTTCAGGCAGCTTAGTTTATTATAGCCATTTTAAACAAATTTGTACCTAGAAGTATACTTGTATAGTGTTCTTGAGAAGAGTCCATATTTTGTGTGCAACTTCAAACACCATTTATGCAAAAGTTTTTGTGGTAGACATTAACACATTTAGATAAGAATGTATTCATATTTGCAGTTAACACATATAGTGGCATCCAACTTCACTTAATCTATTATTCACTCAATGGGCGTTGAAACAATCCTGCCCTGATAATTAGTCCATCCATGTGGAATTAGTTATCCACTTTCTTGTTTTCATTTATCTGGATTCAGTTGTCCACTTTTCATATCCAATGAAGATAATACGATGAATTGTCTGAATTATCCTAGAGATAAGGTAAGAGCAATGTTCTCATGAATGAGTGACAAACACATTTGAAAGAGTTATCTGACATTTTAAACTCATTTTTTAAAAATGAGATTTTTTAGAAAGTGGACAACTAAATCTAGATGGAGAGAGTATATACTTACATGCAATACATGTGTGAATACATATTTTACATTAGGATATACCATAGTGATGGCTTAAGAACATTTTAATTTTTAGAACTATTGTTAAGCTTATCCAGATAAACCATAGTGAACCAGATTCAAGAATGGGTGGGTAACAACATGGCCTAGGGACATAGAACATATTTTAAGATTATTAAGCCTATTGTTGGACATAGAAACTATATTGCAGGTTTGCTATAAAATTTGTTGCGTAGTTTACCCAAAAATTATCATTCTTATTGAAACATATTCTTATGCAATAAGTGCTTAAGTATAGATCGAATTGTAGTTCATTGACAAAAGATTCATTATTTCAGTTCAATTTGATGTACAATATATGAGGCTTACAAATTAAAGAGCGGAGGGTACGTTTTTTACTTTATGATCACAATCCACCAAGATCTAGAAAATCAGGTGACTTATAGACAGTAGAGAAGTCAGAAAAGGGATGAAAGCGTTTTCGTTCTATGAGATTCAAAATGGTTTTGTTGAGGAACTTCCCTACAAGGGACATCGTTGGGGTGGGGGCTATTCATAATATCGTGCTTAGACCATCCACACCCTAGATCTTCAGGAGAGTGAACAGTTGTCAGTAAACTACTTGAGTTTTGGTCTAGCACAGATGTACCGAATCTTAGTCGCAATATCCCAAATTATCTCAGGCAATTAGATTGTTTAATGATTTTTGTTTACCATGAATATAATCTGAATAAAGTTTATTATGTTAAAAAATTGGAACATATGAATATCTGTTGAACTACAGCTGATGAGTTCTTCATCAGTTACAAAATGTACCGACATTAATGTCAGCAAACAAGTAGTTCCTGATTTCTCCAGCCTTCTTGGTGCAGTGGGGACAAGCAAATGAAGCAATTTGTTCTCAAGTTCTCTGGATAAACCCCTGCTAATAGTGAAAATATGCAGTCCATGAAGGTTGAATCACAAGGTAGTGTATTATGCCCATTGCTTGGACGTCCAGAATCTTCCTCAGACATGTTGAAGAGTTTGTCTAATAATTTCATAAGCGATATAAAAGAGGCACAACAAAGCCTTTCTAACCAGCTGTATACATAGCCTAATGACCCTGATTAACTGCTGAAGAGGAAGTAAAGCAGCTACCTGCATCATCTTGTAGTCTTGGGAACAAAATTCTCTCTTTGGATGACAGCAAACTTCTGTCTTGTTTTTGCTCGCTTGACAAGTAATTTGAAACTGATCATGTTATTAGCTCAAAATACAAAGAAAGAAAGGGAGATCTAATGGGGAGATATACAAATTATATAGACACCTTGAATCTTGGTTGGACAAATTTGTAGTGTTGGATGAACAAATTTCATATGGAAGTTTGTCTGTTTAGTTAATCAGACCAGGGAAAATCATGTTCTCTTCCAGTTGTGTGGGGGCCTTTCATTCAGAGCAGACAAAACCATGTTTCCGAGTAATCTGATTAGCATTGACATCTGGCAGTAAGTTGGGCTTTCCCTTCATGTAGGGAATGATGTTCAGAGACAGTTCTTTTGTTATGTGAACTTGTGGATGATCTTTCCCAGACAAATCCATGTGCAGAATGGTCCTATCATGCTACCCAGACTTTCCTCCCATCCTAATCTCTCTTAGCCATTTATTCCACCTCCTAAAAGATCTATATAAACACACATTTCCTCAGGTTTTATTCACCACACACAACTACATCCTCCACAAACACCTTTTTTTCTGTCTTCTTCAAGTTACACTGCATCCTCCACAACCTAGAATCTGAACATGGCTATTAGTATGGGTCACATTCTCAGTGGTAAACAAGGCCTAAGAAAGTCTTCTTCAAGAACAAAAAGAGAAAGTGAGGTTCCTAAGGGGCACTTTGCAGTTTATGTCGGCGAGGGCGAAAAGAAGAGATTTGTCATTCCGATTTCATACTTGAGGGACCATTCATTTCAAAACTTGCTTAGTCAATCCGAAGAAGAATTCGGGTTTGATCATCCGATGGGTGGACTTACAATTCCTTGTCCGGAGGACACTTTCATTGACATCGTCTCTAGTCTTGAGTAGATACTGATAGTCATTCTGAACAATTAGTATAGAGATTACACACAGCTTAGTTTCATATTCTGAATTTTTTTGTACCTAAAAGTGTACTTGTACAATGTTCTTTTTTTTCCCTGATCCAATTGGGAAATAATGTTCATCAAAATATTTTCAATAGCCATGTATCAATTTACTAATCTTGATTTCTTCAAGTTTTAACTAAGGAAGTCCAATTTTTCAAGTTTTTTTTGAAAGTGGGATTTCATAGTAAAACACATTTTCAGTAGCTATGATGCTGAGACTTGCACGAAATCTAAAATAATGCATGTAATGTGTTGCTTATAAATCTTCCCTTTCTTGAAAGCAATTGAAGAAATGTTCAGGACATAGAATTATAATCTTGAGAAGAGTCTACATTTTGTGCACAACTTCAGAGTTCAGACGCCATATATGCATAAGTTTCATCTTTGCAGTTTACACATATAGTGGCATCCAACTTCATTGTTCATATGAATGAGTGACAAACACATCTGAAGGACTTATTTGATATTTCAAACTCACTTTTTAAAAATGAGATTTTTTTAGAAAGTGGGGGGGAGGGAGTATATACTAAAAGCAATACATGTGATGGCTTGATAACATTTTAATTTTTAGAAAGCATATCCAGATAAAGACCAAATTGAACCATACATGAATTGTGTGTCAACATTGCTTTTGGAACACAGAACATATTTGAAGATTATTAAGCCTATTGATGGCTTGCAGTATAGTTTCTATGTGGTTTACACTAAAATTATCATTCTTTTTGATACGTATTTATATCCAATAAGTGCTCAACGTGTAGATCAAACTGTAGTTAAATGATAAAATATTCATCATTTCTGTTCATTTCGATGTATAATATAATGAGGCTTTCATATTAAAGAGTGGATGGTATATTTTTTTGACTAAATGATTACAAATCTCTCAGATATACATAGATGAACTGCTCAAGAGTCAAAGGTTTAGAAAAGAGAACTTCAAATCAGGAGAGTTTGAGCTGTAGAGAGTAGGCCACTAAACTCCCAGAGTTTTGTTTTAGCACAGGTGTAGTCTGCCATCTTTTAAACTGTTTCTGTTTTTAGTGTTAATGCCAAGCTTGAAGTTATTGAGTAAGCCAGATAAGGCAAAGCCATGTTCCCCTCCAGTTGTATGGGGGGGCCTTTCATGAGCTCCATTCATAGAAGAAAAAATCATGTTCTACACAAATAAGGATTGACATTCACATGGTTTTTTTTTTCTCTCAAAACAATCTGATTAAAGATATTTTATAGGGGAATAACATTGACATCTGTATGTAGGGAATGGTGTTCAGTGACAGCTCTTTCATTATGTTAAGTGAACTAGTGGATGATCTTTTTCAAAGACAAATCCATGTGCAGAAGTGTCCTATCATGCTTCCTAGACTTTACTCCCATCCTTAATTCTTTTAGCCACTTATTCCACCTCCCAAAAGATCTATATAAACACACATTTCCTCAGGTTTTATTCACCACACTCAACTACATCCTCTACAAACACCTTTTTTCTGTCTTCTTTAACTTACACTGCATCATCCACAACCTTGAATCTGAACATGGCTATTAGTATGGGGCACATTTTCCGCGGTAAACAAAGCCTAAGAAGGTCTTCTTCAAGAACAAACAGAGAAAGTGAGGTACCTAAGGGACACTTTGCAGTTTATGTAGGCGAGGGCAAAAAGAAGAGATTTGTCATTCCGATTTCATACTTGAAGGACCATTCATTGCAATACTTGCTAAATCAATCTGAAGAAGAATTCGGGTTTGATCATCCGATGGGTGGACTTACAATTCTTTGTCCTGAGGACACTTTCCTTGACATCATCTCTAGTATTCAGTAGATACTCATAGTCATCCTGAACAATTTAGTATAGAGACTTTAGGCAGCTTAGTTTATTATAGTCATTCTAAACACTTTTTTTACCTGGAGGTATACTTGTACAATGTTCTTTTTTTCCCTGATCTTATTGGGAAACAATATTCATCAATTTTTTTATCAATAGCCATGTATTGATTTACTACTTATCTGAATCCTTCAAGGTTTAGCTAAGGAAGTCCGACTATTCAAGTCTATTTATTGAAAGTAGGATTAAGTAGTAAAACGGAATTTTGTCATTTATAGCTAAAACATTGAGACATGGCTAAATTTATAAAGCATGTACTGTGTTCCTTATAGATCTTCCTTTCTTGAAAGAGATTGAAGAAATGTTCACACTAAATATTTATTGTCTTGAGAAGAGTCCCTCCGCTTGGAATTAGTTGTCCACTTTCCATGTTCAATGAAGAAATTACGATGAATTGTGTAAATTATCCTAGAGATAGGGTATAAGCATGTGTCACAGGAATGAGTGACAAACACATTTGAAAGACTTGGTTGAAATTTTAACCTCATTTCTTAAAAATGAGATTTTTTAGAACGTGGACAACTAAATCCATTTTCCATCATCGTCGATGAAGCCAAAGATTCATTTTTTTTTGGCTTTGGGGTATGATGGAACAAATGAAAATAATACCTTAAACTGTTTGTGCTTCTTTCTATAGTGCAATAGCAAATAGTCTATGCAACTTTCCCTGTTCATAATGGTTCATCTGGTCACAACCACTCTAATTGCATCAATAGTCATGTATTTACTACTTATCTGAATCCTTCAAGCATTAGCTAAGGAAGTCCGAGCATTGTGGACATGAATTAGTGACAAACACATTTAAAAGACTTATTTGACATTTGAAACTCATTTCTTAAAAATAAGAGTTTTTAGAAAGTGAACTAAATTCATACGGAGGGAGTATATACTCATATGCAATTCATGTACGAGTACATATTTTACATCAAGATATAGTTTAAGGAGAAAACATTGTTGGATCAAGAACATCTTAATTGCTAAAACTATTGTTAAGCTTTACCAGATTGACCATAGTGAACTAGATCCAGGTCTGGGTGGGGGTAAGAACATGGCCTTTGGAACAGAACAGATTTTAAGATTACTAAGGTTATTGTTGGACATAGAAACGATTTTACACATTATCTTTCTTTTTGAAACATATTCATATGCTAACTGTGGTTATGAAGCATATAAAGTGTTTCTATTTAAAGTGTTAATGCCAGGCTTGAAGTCATTGAGTAAGCCAGACAAGGCAAAGCCATGTTCCCCTCCAGTTGTATGTGGGCCTTTCATGAGCTCCATTCTTAGAAGAAAAAACCATGTTCTACACAAATGAGGATTGACATTCACATGGTTTTTTTTCTTCCTCTCCAAACAATCTGGTTGAAGATACTTTCCAGGTGAATAACATTGACATCTGGCTGTATGTTGGGCTTTCACTGTCTGTTCACTTTCATTGAAAGCATGTAGGGAATGGTGTGTTCAGTTACAGCTCTTTCATTATGTTAGGTGAACTTGTGGATGATCTTTCAAAGACAAATCCATGTGCAGAAGTGTCCTATCATGCCTACCCAGACTTTCCTCCCATCCTAATCTCTCTTAGCCAATTATTCACCTCCTAAAGATATATATAAACACACATTTCCTCAGGTTTCATTCACAACATTCAACTACTTCATCCTCCATAAACATCTTTTTTCTGCCTCCTTCAACTTAAGCTGAATTTCATCCTCCACAACCCAGAATCTGAACATGGCTATTAGTATGGGGCACATTCTCCGTGGTAAACAAGGCCTAAGAAGGTCTTCTTCAAGAACAAACAGAGAAAGTGAGGTTCCGAAGGGACACTTTGCAGTTTATGTAGGTGAGGGCGAAAAGAAGAGATTTGTCATTCCGATTTCGTACTTGAAGGACCATTCGTTCCAAAGCTTGCTAAGTCAATCCGAAGAAGAATTCGGGTTTGATCATCCGATGGGTGGACTCACAATTCCTTGTCCGGAGGACACCTTCCTTGACATCATCTCTAGCATTGTGTAGATATGGACAGAGATTACATGCATCTCAGTTTATTTTAGTCAGCAGGATAGCTTTGGAGCTAAATGTATACTTACTGCATGTTTTTTTGTTTCCTGATCTGATTGGGAAATAATATTTTTTCAAATTTTTTTAAATAGTCATGTATCTACTTACTACTTGACCCCCAATTATTCAAGGTTTTTCCTAGTTCATCTATGGAAAAGTAAGATTAGCAGTAAAAGACTTTTTCATCCTATGTAGCTAAGACAGTTAGATGTGTGCAAAATTTAAGTTTATAAAGCATGCCCTGTCTATATATCAAGGGGGGGAAAACGAAACATCAAGTTCACATACAGAAGAAAGGTACCCACATTTTTTTTGCCAAGAAAAAATGTATTCTTGCATACTAATAACATCAACAATAACAACAAATTGAGTAGAATCTCATAAGAAAGTGGGGTTTCGGGAGAGTGCGTGTACACACATATTGCTCTACTTGGACGCAGAGAGATTGTTCCAAAGAAATCGAATGTTGATTCATTTCAATAAATCCATCGAAGTGATGAAAAACAATTTGTATACGGTTCGGTAGCTAGGAACCAAAGCCCCTACTAACATCACTCAGTGTGGAATGCCTTTCATCCTCAGTGTAAATGCTTGCAAAGACAGAAGAAGAGCCTTGATTTTGTCCTTGGTTTCAGCATCAATCAAGTCTCCATTCCTAGTGTCAAACTTGGGAGGAGGCTGGAAAGCATTGATGAAAACTTCAGGCTTGTTAATGAAATGGAGGTCGACGAACACCCCGATCTGCCGGAGATGATATTGTGCTCGTACCCCGCCAGAACCCCCGCCTGCACTGATGATTGCTGCCGTTTTACCACCCCAAACATTCGGGGGCCGAGATGCCCAATCAATTGCATTCTTCAATGGTCCTACACACACACACACACACAAAAGAGTAATTCTCAATATTAGTGACATAATTTGGCCTTGCATTGCCAAATTATGAGATCGTTTTTTCGGAAAGATTTTTTACTTTTCAACACTTTTTCTAAGTTCAGTGAAAATTAAAACGAGATCGTTTTTACGGGATGGAGGGAGTGAGTAACTAAAAGAGTGTTGTTTGTAAGCAGAAGTGATTGGATTTTTCCCATTCGAGCAGTTTTAGGGGTAAGAGACAAAAGCAATTTGGAAAGTTTGAAAGTGGACAACTTGGATGGATAATGCTGAATGATGCCCCCAATAGTGCGTAGTATATAGCTTAATGGACTACTTGACTCTAAGCCCTTCATTGTGGAGAAGAAATGCCTGATTGGTTGGCAATGAATTAACAAGTACTTATTACTTTTGACATTTATAATTTTGACATTAAAATGATCCAATCGGTGTTCCATTGATAAAATTGATGGTTCTTATCTCTCTAACCTCTCTATCTCCGAGATCGTTGATTTGGGGGGCTAGGAGGGAGTGCAGTGTGGGCGTGGGGTTTTTTTTTACGAGAGGTATTGGGAGGTAGGAACCATCAGTTTTACTAAAAGAGTGCCGGAGTGCTAATGTCAAAAGAACTGTGGTGATTTTTTAAATGAATTAACGGAGATGGTGGGACTCCCTAGACTCCAAGTCTACTACTCCCTCCGTCCCAAATTATAATGCCTGTTTACTATACACATGGTCAAACTCCATTCACTTTCTTTCTCTATTTTCGTTAGCAATTTGATAAAATAAAATATTATTGTCACTACTAGTTTTGTAGATCTTTTGATGTAGTTTTTTAATATGTAATTTTTATTTTTTAATTCTATACCATTTGTCATATAAAATGGTTTGAAAATAATTTCAGTCAAACATCGTAAACCGAAACAGGCGTTATAAAATGGGACGGAGGTAGTACTATAATGCACCTTTAAAAAATGAATGTAATACTATAGTTACGTTCCATTCGCCTGATCTGATCTCATCTGACTTTTTGAAGATTTAATCTGGTCTGATCTAGTTTGATCTAGTCTGATCCGGTCAGATCTGATATGGTCTGATTTGATTATAATACATTTACGTAGTAGAGGGGATTAATTTGACTACTCAAGATATAACAGAGTAAGTAAGATGAAATAATAATTTTCAAACACAACAATTCTTTTCACAACTTTTGTTGTCATATCAAGAAAACGGACTCTTATAGTGTTCTTTTAGGCCCAAGAACAATTCTTATCTCCTCTCTCAAATCCCCTCAATAAACTTCCTCAGCCCCCTTACTAACTCTTCTCTCTTAATCAATAATCAATAATGGTGAGACAAAAATAAAATGTCACATGGTGACATGAAAAATTTCAAGTAATTAAAAATTTCTAGTCAACATGTGGCAAACGAGTAGAGTCGCAAGTTCTGCAGTCACAAGTCATTATTTTTTGTCTGTTTTTATATACTTTTGATATATTTTAATTATTAAAAATTATTTTATTTGTCTTTTTTTTCAAAAAAAAAATACTTCCACTTCTTTAAAAAATTTCTTCTATTTTATGAAAAATAACAAAAGAAATTGAAAAGGAAAAGAAAAAAAGGAAAATTAAGAGAAAATTGACACACATATGCCATGCAAAGAGGGGTGGAACGGCTGAAATTGCCTCAGAATAGCAGAAAAAGTCTGATGTGGCAAAGCATCACAAAGCTTTTTGCCAATGCTCTAAGAGCATGAACAATGGTGAGGCAAAAAACGGAATGCCACACGCTGATGTGAGACATTTCAATCAATAAAAAATAGTCAGTCAACGAGAGGCACGTGAGTGGAGTGACATGTCTTGCAATGGCAAGTCATTGTTTTCATCACCTTTTTTCATATTTTTGTCATATTTTAATTATTAAAAATTATTTTACCTATATATTTTTATCATGAAAATATTTTATTTACCAAAATAAATAACAATTTTTTATATTTTTTAATTATTAAAAATGTTTTTGTTATCTACTCCATTTTTTATTTATTCCTGCATCTCAAATTAGTTTATTATTTAGGAATTACGATGCAAAACCCTTTGTTTTTATAAATGTAATTTTTTCTTCAAAAAATGTAATTTTTTAATGTAATTATTTTATTTAATGAATTATTATCGTTTAAATTCAATTAATTAAAAAATCTTAATAATTTAATTTTACAAAATGTGTATTCAAAATATAAAAAATAAAAGTTTGAAGCCCCAGTTTGAATGTGATTTTTTATTTAATGAATGTAATTTTTTTAATATACTATTCTTGTTTGAATTCTTTTAAATAATTAATTAATTTAATTTTAGAAGATGGTATTTAAAATGAAAAAAATGAAGTTTTGAAGCTCCGAGGCTTCAAACCCATTTCCACTGAAACTGTAAGGTAAGTTAAAACTGGCGTAGCAGAGAATGTTTGAAGCCTGAGTTTGAAACCCCGGGGCTTCACGGGTATTTCCAGTGCTCTAATATCCCGGCATAAGATCCAAGTCCATATAAATTTTATCACTCGAATTATTTATTTTTTTAAAAAAAAATAAGAAATGTTTAACTCACTAGTACATGAATTCCATCCTGGACCAGCCTTAAAGTCATACTCCCACCGTCTCTAAAAGATTGTCACAGTTTGATTTTTTTCGGTCAAACTGTGACACCCTTTGGCTGCGAATTATGAAAAAGTATACTTAGTTATAGTGTAAGTTTAGTAAAATTAGGTTTATTTTAAAGTATAGTTTTAAAATATCAAATTTTATAATATTTAATTATGTTACATTATACTCCATCCGTCCCTAAATAGATTACAATTTTTTTTCTCTCCTCTCGATAACTTTTGTTTGTTTACGCGATTTCATTAAGTATTTGATAAAATAAGATATTCTTGTCACCTCTTGTTTTGTAGAACTTTTGACGTAGTTTTTTAATATGTAATTTTTATATTTTATTGATATACCAATTTGTAAATAAAATGATTTCAAAAATTAGGAAATTTCACTTCGTAATCTGCAATTTGTAATCTATTTAGGAACGGGGGAATATTTAATTTGTGGTAAAAACATGTCTTACTTTCATAAAAAAGGTTAAACTATGGTCATGTTTTAGAAACCAAGGAAGTAGCGAATTCTAATTGGAAGACAAACCGAGTAAATGGATGCTTACGTAAACATGACGTCGATGTGTTTGAAGACAAGTTTACAAGTTATAACCCTACATATCACTTCTATTCACCGGTCCATGGAATCGCCCACCCCAGGCGCCCCCACCCCTTGCCCGACAGGAATGGTGGAGGATGTAAATCATGGTGACTCAGTCGGCCAAGAACGCTAGACCCGTACCCACTGCGCACAAGGAGCCTCCTCACCCTTTATGGGATATTTGGATAGCTCCCACACTGCCGCTTGCGGGATTCGATCCCTGGTCATCGGTCCAAGATTTCACGCTCTTGACCAACTGAGCTACCCATGCGGGCATATCACTTCTATTCACAATTAAACACATGACGGCGATTTTTGTTGTTGTCAGTGAACGTTGCGCACTTGGCAAGACAAGGGGTGCCTAGGAGGTAAGATTTGAGTTTGATTCCTACCAACTGCACTGAGAGGCGACTATGCTAAACATAGGGCATCTACAAACACCAGGTGCAGGCTCCACCCTTTACCACCCATCTATCATTAAAGTCAAAGTTTTAAAATCATACTCCCTTCGTCCTAAAACGTTCTTCCCACTTCCCCTTTTTCCACGTCCTAAAACTATCTTTCCACACACTTAAAAAGGGTGTGTAATGTCTAAAATACCCCCACCTTGCTTATTTACTCCAACCACCACACTAACTCCACATTTACGCCACAACCTTATCTCTACTCCTGGACTCTTCGCCTCCTCTCTCTAAACCTACATCTAGATCGATTGTCTCTCCATCTCTCCGTTTCTACATCTCTCGTTCTCGCCATCTCTGTGTCTCTTCTCCTTGCCCCTCTTCGTGTCACCCTCTATTCGTGTCTGTGTAAATTTCTTCTCGCACAAAACCCTAGATCTAATCTTCATCCCCAACCTTGATATGGATTCTCATATTTCTGAGATTCAGTTACTTGTTGAATCTCAAATCTCTGAGTGTTATCAAGGGATGAAGCCCGAAGATGAGAGGTTTGAGAATGGAGAGAGAATTTCGATTCATTACACAATGAGGACAAAGAGAGTGAGTCCTCTGAGACTAGCTCTGAAGTTGGCATAGTCATTGCTGACAGCGAATACGAGTAAAGTGAGATGGAGGATGAGCAGATGCGAAGCTTTGGGAGCGAATTGGATGAAGAGCAGCCAGGTCTTGAGATGGGCAGCCACTCCAATCTCCCGGAAGAAGGGGTTGGCGTGGCTCAAGCAATTCCAAGCTTGCTTTCTCATTGGGAGTGGAAAGCGAAGTTACTCTTTCTTTATTCTTTGCATTTTCATGGGTAGTTGCACACATTATACTACATACACAGCGATGATGAATATTTGATTAACTTGTCTAGGTCAAGTAGTTCATTAAGGTACATAATGTGAGTGGTAGTAAAAGAAAACCTACTGGAGTACATTTCAAGTGGTTGCCTTGATGTTGAAACAAAAAAGTCAAGGTCTTGCTAACCTACTCTTCATTACTTACATATTGCATATACAAAATTCAAAAGCCAAAAACATGTACCCAGGCATTCACAAAAAAAAAACATTTGGTGTTATGAAACACACTCAATTCATTTCTGAAGATGAGAACTCTTCTCCATCTTCACTCATGAACTGAGGCAATACTTGCTCTTCATTTTGCATAGACCTATTGGTCAACACCCTTATTGTGTTCTCCAATAGTGTTTGGGGTACATTTAGAGTCTGGCAGTGTTCTTTCTCTAGCTAATCTGTCCTTTGTCATATGTGGTAGCTTGTACTTGTTTCTTCCATCATTATTCATTGCTTCCTGCATCACATGTTGGTAGCTCAACCATACTTTGTTCAATGTTTGTGGAGTAAGTGCTGCATATGCACCCTTAACTGCCTCAACTAGCTCTGCCACATTTTTAGGAGCAGTTTTCTCTTTCAGTGATTGGATGGCTCTAAAAGACCCAAGTCTAGAATGTTGAGGTCTGGGGGGTTGGTTAGTTAGGATGATGTTGAAGCCATTCACACTTGCTACTGCCATAAAGTCTGGATCTGTGTGGCTTTGCATTATCTTGTTGGAGAACTATGTTCCTATCCAAGAAAAAGGGTCACTTCTCCCTAATTGCAGGGATCACCTGGTTCACCAGCATATCTTTAGTCACTTCTTTGGTGACACTCAAAAGTTGTTTCACTTTTAATACCCCTGCCTCCTTATTTTTACTCTTTCTTTTAGCAGCCACAATTTCAACAAAAAGAAATATTCCAATTTTTCCATCCCATAAAATCTCTCCATTCTCTTATATGAATGGTCTACCAACAACACATAAGAACATGACCTTAGTAATGAAGCGCTTAGGCTTGCATGTTCTGTATGGATCCATTTCATCATTGGTAAGATAATACTTCTGTAATGTTTTAGACATGAAAAACCACTTCTCATCCATGTGCAGAACGTTGTGAAATGTTTTAAATCTGGGATTACATGGGATGCTAGTGGGTTCCAATTGATTCAAACAGAACTGCAATCTATTCAACATGTTTTCATCTGTTAAAAGGGCTTTGATTGCATTTGAATGACTTCTTAGCAAACCTCTTTTAATACAAAGATGAATAATTGATTTAGACATACCGAGGGCAGTAACCAGAGCTCTAATGGTTGTCATTTGGGCAAGAGGAGTGTTTCCAATTGACTCAATGTCTATAAAAACTCTTTTTCTGCCTGTATTCACTGGAATTCTGCTTTTCACATCAATGGCAACACCCTCTAGTAGTTGTTTTCTAGCTCTGCTCCATAAGTCACCTACTGTCCTTCTTGAAACATTAAAATTAGTAGCAACTTTGCTGATAATCCCTTTCTGAGCTGTGTACTGCCCTGAGGTGTTCTTTTTTGAATATGGTAGAATGGCTTTAACAATTCTTTGTCTTTGTGCGTTGGAAAACCTTTTGGTATTTTCCTGATGTTCACTTTGCAGATTCTCATGATGGCTTGGGCTGAAAGAGGGAATAGGGGAAACAATGAAAGCAGAATGGTGAGAGAGAGTAGCAGGAGAATCTACCACAAGAGGGGGCAGAACTGATGGGAAGAGAGGAGAAGGAATGAAGATTATTAGGGTTACTAAAAGTAGAAAGATTCGCTTTTTATAGAGTGTAGTAATCCTGCAGTTTTTCTTTTTGTGTTGGAGGGAAACTGCTCCTAATTTTCCCTCCTTCCTGATTGTAATGGTTGCTTTTCGTATTTTTGCCTTATAAGGGGGCTGTCCTTGTTTATCTTTAATTGAATGTTTTGTGTTTAATGTTTAATGGAATGTTTTGTGTGTTTTTCTCCCTAATTGCCTTTATTATTATTTTTTTCAAATTCTAATTTTTTTTGTTAGAAGGGTAAAATGGGAAGTCAAAGCCTAATTATACAACCCCTTAAAAATGAGAAAAAGTCAAACCGGGAAGAAAGAATTAGGACGGAGGGAGTAATAAAATTAGTGATATGTTGGCATTTGGTGGGCAGGGTGAACGGAGCAAAGTGTTAGGTAAAATTTGACCACTTATCTATATAAAATCCAGATCTATTTTCTATCGAATATCTTAATTTAATGAGTAGTATTTCACCTTCCTTTATATGAGGAAATATTTAATTGATTCTTCCTGTGGGATGGAACCCAACGCACGGAGACTCCCTACATGATAGGCGGAGGTGACCAGAAAGTGTGGTGGTTGGCGGTGACTAAAGTTGTTTTTAAAATTAGTATAGAAATAAAAAAGAGTGAATTTATATGTTTTAAACCTATAAAAAAATTTACAAAACTACAAATGATATGACTATACTAATTTATCAAATGGGTAGTAAAAATTAATAAAAAATGGTTAAAGGTTAATGGTGGGAATGATAAAAAACAATTTAAATTAAGAGGGAGGGTTAATAGTTAATACTAAACCTGGCAAATCGGTCGGTCAGGTCGGGTTCGATCACCTTGGGTTTAGGTTACTTCGGGTTCGGTTAAGTTCGGGTTCGGGTTGATAACTACATGTTCATGACCCAGTGTCATCGGGTTCGGGTTGACCCAACGGGTTATGAGTTTCATTTATTTTTTTGAAATTTTAAGTAATTTTTATGACTTAGTGTCAATTTACGAATAAAAAAAATTCAATATGTAGAAATTTTGAAAAAATGTAAGATAAGTATGCGACATCATTAAAATTTGTTATGATGTTATAAATCTATACAAAAAAAATGAGTAGTAAACAAAGAAATATAATCATAATCTTATTTTTATAACACTATATTTCATATTAAAATGTATGATTCTGAAAAAATCTTAGATTAGCGGGTCGGTCGGGTCGGGTTCGGGTTCGGTCAGATTTGACTCATTTTTAGCGGGTCATTTCGGGTTCAGTCAACTTCGGGTTCGGTCAGCAAAACGTTTGTTCAAAACCTAGTATTTTCGGATCGGGTCTCGGGTCAAAAACAGGTCGGATCATTTTTTGCCAGGTCTAGTGCTCGTAAATAATTTTAAAAAATGACATGGGTTAAAATATACTCATATTACCAGTGACGGAGTAATTGTATTCAGGGGAAGCAAAAATGATGGCATCAGCTTGAAGAATTTTCCGGCGGAAGTCCTCCACCGCCGGCGGGTAGGTTCCGTCGACCTCGAGATCGGTGTTCAGGAACGGCAAAGCCGATATATCCAGGTACTCTATCTCCGTCCCCTTCACCCATTCCTCTCTTATCTCCATAGCTACAACCACACTTAAAATCAACCCAATCAGAATCCGAATCTGACAATCCGATCTCAATTCTGATAAACTGAAAATCGCAATTGAACCGATTGTGGAAAACAGAATGCTCTTCCCGCAGAGAGCGAGAGACTGCTGTATACTAATCTGGATCTAGTGATGAACGCGAAGACGAAGAATTGGGAAGAAGAGTTTCTGTACCTGCGCGGAGGAGGCCGCGGTTGAAGGAGCCTTTCCGCAGAGAGCCGCAGAGGCCGGCGATTCTGATGATCGGTTGAGTAGCCATGGCTCCTAGCTTCAAGCGAGAGAGAGAGAGAGAAGCAAATTAAGTTTGGATGGTGAAGAGATTGGCGGTTTTTAATGGTCAAAATTGATTAATAATTTGTTTTTAACTTAAAAGTCACTAGATAACATGTTTTTACGTGCTTATGAGCTGATTATAAAATACTTCATTCGTCCCAAATTATTTGTCACATTTTTATTACCGAGGCAAAATATCTAGTTTTTTCAATTCATTTTATTTACATATTGGTAAAGAAATAAAAAATAAAACTTACATATCAAAAAACTATACAAAAAGTTCTTCGATATAAGAGGTGTCAAAAATATTTTATTTTATCAAATAACCAATAAAAACGTCAAAATAAACAAAAGTTCACGCGACTGCGGAAAAAACAAATGTTGTGATTATTTAAGGACGGAGGGAGTAGAAAAAATTAATAGGTTTTACCTACTTATTTTTTAGTCATTTTTTTCATTTCTTCTCATTATGAACATTTTCAAATGACTTATTTATCATTTAAGTCATTTTATCTGCACGAAAGATTTTTTAACTTATAAGCAGTTTATAAATTAAAAACTGTTTATAAGCAATAAGTCAATAACTACGACCACATAGAAACACTCACTTAATTGGCAAGAGTCAAACTTTAACGTTCTCCAAATAGTAACCTTGACCTTTCACAATAGCTTCAAAGTTTTGAAAAAATTATACAGTGACTCTGATTTGTTATACTCTCTCCATCTAAAAATTCTTTCCATTTTAACTTGACATGAAAATTATGAAAAGTTAAAAAGTATAAAAACTTTTCTATGTTGTGATCTTGATGTGATGAAATAAAGTGAGTTGTGTAGATAAAAAGTGAAGGTATGATAGAACATTTATTAAAATTTTTATACTAAAATAAGAAACGAGAGAGAAATTTTTTAAGAGTCCAAAAATAAAAGTTAGAAAAGAACTAAGAGACGGAGGGAATAAGATTTTTAAAATTTAATATGTTTGATGTAAAATTATACAAACTTAATTGAAAATAGAATTTCCAAACATGACCTAAATTAACTAGTTGTGGCAATAAAATTTACAGTAAGTCTAAAATGACACCAGTGCTACTGCCAGGCATTGTACTGCCAGGGGCAGGAGGGGGGCTGGGGTGGGGGGGTTAGGGGGAGGGTTAGGGTGGGTAAGAACCGTCGTTTTTACAACCGAGGGTACGGAGGGGGGCGGGAGGGGGGGCTGGGGTGGGGGGGAAAGGGTGGGGCTGGGGTGGGGGGGCAAGGGTGGGGGCTGGGGTGGGGGGTTTAGGGGGAGGGTTAGGGTGGGTAGGAACCGTCGTTTTTACAAACGGAGCACCGTAGGTACCCCAAACGAACTGGTGTAAGAAACTTGTGTATAAGTAACTGGTGTCATTTTAGACGCTCCCTAAAATTTATTAGTGATCCAACTTATTCACCTACACTCTTAGGCTATGTGTTATGGTGGGGGCTTGACGGGACTTGATAGTGTGTAAATGAGTATGGTGTGAAGTGATAAAATATGTGTTGTGGTAAGTGTGAAAGAGTGTGATGAGGTGTGAATATGTGTTCAATTTTAATTGGTTGAAATATTTAGAGTCAATAGTATTCAAATAATAATAATAATAATAATAATAATAATAATAAGACCAATTAATTATTCAAAACCTAATGTCTTCAATACAAACTATTTAAAGACATTTATAATTATAAATAATCTAATACAAATAAGACCAATTACATGAGAGTTAGGTGAAAAGTAGTCACTCACATTAAAAAGATTATTTAAATTTCAGGTAGTACCTTCATAGCAATAGGCAACACTACAAAATTACCTCTTTCTATCCAAAATGCTCTTCGTTAAAGTTTGTAAACTTGGACTCTGATATGTAGAAAAAATATATTGTATTATGATATACATATAATATCAATATATTCTTATTGAAACGTAGTTTTCAAATATCAAATTTTTATAAAATATATCTATGTATAAATATAAATATGAATGACCAAAGTGTAACATTAAAAATCATAAAAATTTAAATGGAAAGAACATTTCAGGACGGATAGAGCATTTAATACCCCGTACTAGTTATAAATAATGCTCCAAAATGAGGGCCCCGTTTGGCATCATCGTTAGAGATTAGCGTTAGCATTTTGAAAAGGCTATCCGACGGTAGCCTTTAGCGTTAGCGTTTTCAGAATTAATCTACACCATTAAAATTTTATCCAAAACGCTAATGCTAATTGAAAACGTTGTCGTAAAGCATAAGTTACGCTGAAATTTTAGACTAGGAGGCGACTATACGGCAATTTTGTTGACATTTTTGTTTTTAACTGGAGGGCAATTCACGAAAGAATCGCCAAACAAAGTTCATACTCTGGAGTAAATAGTAAAAAAGTCAACGGAAAACTTGTTTTTTTTGAAGAAAAATTTGTGGATTTTTAGATTAGTTACTTTCCTATTTTCATATTGAAAAGTAAATCACATTTTGCTAATTTCTTTTTTATCATAATGCGGAGTAATACGGGATGCTTTTTTAATTTGATCCCGCATTTGGATTGTGAGAAATATAGAGATAGAGAAATGTTAGATTGGAAAACACGAAAATCAATACAAATTCAATTATTTGGATATATGAGAGAAGGGAAAAGGATCAACTTAGGAGTAAAAAACACAGAAAAAAATAGCAAAATAAGATGTTCTTTGGTGGCCTCCTTGGGTGTAGGAATTTCAAGCTGCTCTTTGCGATTCTGCGCCTAAGTCCTGTGACGACAGGGGCAGAGTATGAGTCTGTCAGAGGTCGAGTATGAGTTTCGCTTATGCTGGCACCGCCTTTCCCAGGCAGACTGCTGAGGCAGATTCCATGCTAGCGGGCAGAGGCCGATCATAGATATGCTGCTGAGTATGGCTATAATGATGAGGCGTCCCTTCGATCCAAAAGCTCTAGTAGGGTTTACTTCCTAAGTCGAGTGTGATTCATTTTTCCAAAACTTACTTGACTTTCGTGACAGACCTGCTAATTGTTGGACCGGATACCCCCAGTCTAGGGTATCCATTCCTAGCTAGTAATTCCATAAATTAGAATGAACCATTGCAAGTATTCATAAAAAAAATTAAAGATAATTTTATAAATGATTTGGTAAAAAAGAATAGACAAAAAACAGATTTTAAAATAAGTAGGTATGACATATTCTCTCCGTCTCTGAGTATTTGTCCACATTTGACTTTTTCGGTCAAAATTGGTAAACTTTGACCTTAAATTAAATAAAAATGTTATTAGATATTGATACAAAAATAGTTTTATTAGATTTACTACATCAAATATTTTCAAAATATTATTTTATCTAATTAATATATTCCCTCCGTCCTATATTTAACTTCTCGGTTTGACCGAAGATCATTTTTAAGGGAGTGTAAAAAATGCTTTGACTTTCCAGAAATGCCCCTCAACCTTTAAGCGGATGTCAATACCAAATCCGTGGTAGCTCTGCAAACCAGACTTCATTGCCTCATCTCTTCTCTTCCCAGTTGTCTTTTTCGTTTAACACCTTCTCAAATTCATAGAAAACGGGTCAACCTTATTCATTGACTCAAATTGAAAGAAATGGTTTTAGCTTTTCGGTTTGGAGCATCGTTCCATCCCCTGATGATGGAAACAATTACAAAAGGGAAGCAAATTGCCTTCAATTCCAGAATGTATCAAAACAATTTCTCGCTGGTCGTGCTCCTCTTGGATCTGTGAAGATCCAGTTGGGATATGGGAAAACGGTGACCGCCATGGTGGGATACATCAAGATCTGTGCCCTCCTCACCATCGTAGGCCCCTTCACATTGGATCTCAGTTTTGGGAATAATGGAGATCAAGGAATGAAACGATCATTCTCTAAATCCAAACAAAGAGAATGAAATTAAAGAAATCAAGAACGAAAGGGGGGAGAGAGGACCTGGGATAGAGTTCTTGAGATGGTGATGAAATGGGAGGAAAGATCAGATTTAGAATTCTTTAGGCCGAAGGGCAAATGTGTCATTGAAGAAGTGTAAAGTTGCCTGGGATAATATATATTTTATTTAATTAAAGATCTAAGGTGGAAAATAGTTGATCGAAAAAAGTCAAAACTGGGCAAATAATCAGGGACGGAGGTAGTACTTTTTTTTATGTATAAGCATATTATAAGCATTGAGGAGTACGTTGTCAACTGATTTATAAGTTAAATATGTATGGAATATAATTTATAAAAACTTCGGATCAACTTATAAGCATATATAAACATCTACTTATTCTTATATTTATTTATAAAATAACATTGTGGTCCTATTATGGATATCAAGATTTAACTAAGTTTATTTCAATATAATTTATTTAAAAACAAAATTACAACCTACGCCTTTGAGTATTTATCCAGTCTGATTTTTTTGAATCAAACTGGGCAAATTTTGATCATTAGTTAAATAAAAATCAAATTAAATATTAGCACAAAAATAATCACATTGGATTTATATTACAGAAAATAATCGGTTTTTTTTAAATATTATTATTATGCAATGCAAGTTTAATGTAATTGTTGTTTTAAATTAATCCAGTTTGATTCAAAACTACTTCCTTCGTCCCAGTGTATTTGTTCAGTTTGACCTTTTCGAGTCAAACAAGATAAACTTTGAGCGTCAATTATTTTCAAACTGTAACGTATTTGAATATAAATATGATTTAATTAGATTTATCTTATTAAGAATTTTTAAGATCGTATTTCATTATACTAATATGCAATACAAATTGATAGTAATTGATGTTTAAAATTTGTCCAGTTTTACTCAAAAAAGTCAAACTAGACAAATACACTGGGACAAAGGTAATATTAGAGAAAATATTAATGCTTATTTCTTAAACCACATGGGGTATGGAAATATTTGGTCCATGAATATGAAAAAAGTTTAGCACAAAAAAGGTATAGAATGATAAAGGTTTCATTTAGGAAAAACGTTTTCGATTGACACTAGCGTTTTTGGATTAAAAAATTAGGTGTAAATTAATTTTAAAAATGTTAATTCTAAAAGCTACTGTTAGATAGTCTTTTCAAAAGGGTTCAAATTATCATCATCATAATTTATCTTCACCTTTAAACTTAGAGATAAAAGTCATAAAACCAAGCAAAGCAACAGTTATTGTGTAATTATATTCATTCCCCACGTACCACTAAGGAATGGCAATTCTATCCGAATCCAATTTTTACCGACCCGACCGGAGCTTATAATATCCGAATCCGAACAAAAAAATAAATATCCAAAACCGACCCAAAAAAATTTAAACCGAACCCGACTTTTGTCGGGTTGGGTTTGGGTTAGTATACTTGACCGACCCGACCTGTACCCGAACCAAGCCGACATGTACCCGGCTTTCAATAAGTTTTTAAAAAGTCTAAATTCCTATATTCCATGTATTTTTTATGCACATATTTTGAATGTTTTAAAACTTATTTCATTTTTTGTGTTTCATTTTTCATTGTGGTTTAATCTTGTGTGTCATACGTGTTATTTTCTTTGTACTGCATATATTATTAGTTGAAACCTACTATTGTTTGTTCCGCACGCGCGGGAAGAGGGAGCGGTTGCAGATTTCTGGTCCGACATCTGCCCCGACGGGATCAGACGGTTGTCGTTCGATCTCCCCGGTTTCATCGACGGCCAAACCTGCCCCGAAAAGACGTGGGCCCAAAACGCCTTCGTCCGCTCCTTTTTCGCCTTTCTAGACCAGAAATCCGAAATCGCTCCGCTCCCTCTTCCCGCGCGTGCATAACAAACAAGAGTACTTTGACATCTTTAAGGGTCATTCAGTCATAATTATTTTTGTTAATATCTTAAATTATATGTCATCTTTAAAATTTTAAATTTCTAATGTATTTCAATCTTAAATTTTTCATGAATACTTTAATTAGTACTCAAACCCGAAATTGACTGTAACCGACCCGACCGAATCTTAAACCGAATCCGAACCGAAAAAATTAATATCCGAAATCGACCCGCCAAAATCAAATCCGAACCCGACCTAAGTTCGGTTGGATTTCAATATACTCAAACCCGACCGAACCCGACATGTTGCCATCCCTGTTAACCAGATTTACCGGCCCACCGTATACAAGTTTTCACATGTTCTCTCTCTTTCCCTGTTATTCTCCTCCCAAACAGAAGGTATGCCTCAACTTATATTCTTTATTCAACATTCATTTTGACCCACCAAATCATATCAAGTTGAATTTATCGTTCTAAAATGTTTGTTTATTATTTACAATGTCAAATTTTATTTACTTTCTTTCTTTGATTTCGTTAGTTATTTAATAAAATAATATAGTCAGATCACCTCTTGTTTCGTAGAGTTTTTTATTAGTTTTTTAATATGTACAATTTATTTTTAATTGCGTTCCAATTCTCTAATCACTCTATATTGAAAATAATTTCAATCAAACATCGTAAATTGAAAAAAGTAATTTAAATTGGGATAGAGAAAACATGTTGTATGCTTGTATAGTTGTATTGTCGTGTCATCTTAACTTCACCTAAAAACATAATTCAAAGGTTTTCCAAATCATTATTCAGTTTTGTATCTTGTTTCCATTTTAAATTTGGGTGATCAATATTTTTAAACGTTGACCACATGAATCACGGGGAAAAAACAATAAATTGTTATATAATATTAATGTAGTTTTTAAAATACTATTGGATTTAAGTTCTTTGAATTTAAGTTTGAATTTTGAGGGGTTTTAAATAAGAAGCATTTGTTACCAAATAAATTCTTTGAATTTAAGTTCTTTGAATTTAAGAAGCATTAGATACAAAATAAGAACGACCGTCCCTGGATTTATATATGTTCTTTGAATCTTGAGGTTTTTTAAAAATAGCATTGCAGCCTAAATTTAAAATTAATCAATTTGATAAATTTATAGTAAAATCATTAAACTAATGCACAACTAAATATATTTTGATACTACGAAGCACAATTGTAATAGAAGCAATAACACTAAAAAATCTCTAGATTTTCAAATACTACAGAGTAATAAATGCTACATCCGTCATGGAATATTGTTTTAGTTTAATTCTTTTGAATCGAAGTAGACAATTTTTAATTATAAATTGAATAAAGACAACATTAGAAATTGGTATTGAAATATTTTTATTAATTTTTTATTACGGAGTACATAAGACTTTCAAAATTTATTTTATTTTATGAATTTTAATATGAATGTAATTTATATTAATTGTTTATTAAAAATCGTCTCGTTTGACTTTAAATAAATAATACTTCATATATAACTGGACAAGTATTTAGAGATAGAAAGTACTCCCTCCATCCCAGTGTATTTGTCCAGTTTGACTTTTTCGAGTCAAACTAGACAAACTTTGAGTTTCAATTGAATAAAAATCGCAATGTATTTTAATATAAAAATGACTTTATTGGATTTATCGTATTAAGAACTTTCAAAATTATATTTCATTATGCTAATATGCAATATAAATTGAAAGTAATGGGAGTTCAAAGTTTGTCCGGTTTGACTCGAAAAAGTCAAACTGGACAAAGAGCTAAGTGTTTGTTCAGATTTAAGTTTTTGTAGGTGAAATTAATAAAATCTGTATGATATACTCCCTCCGTCCTAAAACTTTCTTCCCGTTGCGCAAAATGAAGAAAAATCTCAAATTTTTTAATCTATTTTATTTAAATATTGGTATAGAAATAAAAAATAAAACATACATATTTAAAAACTACATCAAAAGTTCAACAAAACAAGTGGTGACAAGAATATTTTATTTTATCATATAGGCCATGAAAAAACACAAATAAATATAAATTCCCGTGAAGTTGGAATAATGCTCTGGGAAGAAAATTTTAGGACGGACGGAGTAATTTTTATTTACTTATAGATAGAAAGTTGATCGTGGTAGACTCGAAAAATCTAAAACTCGCAGAATGAGTAAGTCAATAAACTAAAAGAGGTATTGTAGAGGTATACCAAATTTGCACCACAAATTGTACATTAAGGTTTCGTTTGGTACATGAAATTTAAGTCATGGAATTGGAATTGGACACTTCAATTTTAATTCCTATTGTTTGGTGACACAAATATATATGATTTGAAATTAGTAGTGCCAAAAAAAATTAAAATTGGAGAATTCAATTCCATCGAATTCTATTCTAAAGAATTTTAATTTCATTTCAATTCTTTGTACCAAAGTAACCAAACGGAACCTAAGTATATCACAAACAGACATACAATAAGTATTTGTGCATGCACGGATAATTATTACCTATGTGTCTAGTGATACATTTGGTTTTGGTAAGAAGATAGGTAGAAACGCAGGTGGCATTCGGTGAACTTTGGTCCATTTTTACCCGTGAAAAAGTGAATCTTTATAAATTTTCCCGAAAAAACACATACGGATTAGCATTTTTATCCAGTTCTTCAAATTGAGACGTCGTTTCAGACTCGCCGTTTGTTCTGTCCGTTCTTGCAGTTCAGAGAGATGCGGTTTCGAGATCAATTAATTCGCTAGTTCTAACGGCCGTATGGGACGGCGGCGGAGATTGACGGCGCTGATACTGTCGATCATCTCCCTCGGATTGCTCCTCACCGCTTACAATTCCGTCATGATCGCCGCTCCGTTCAGAACGGCCGGCCGTGTGGGGAGCGTAAAACCCGGGAACCCGAAATTCCACGTCGCCGTCACGGCGGAGAGCACGACTTACTGTAAATGGCAGCTCCGGATCATGTACTACTGGTACTTGAAGCACAAGGATTTGGGCGGGTCGGATATGGGGAAGTTCACCCGAATTCTCCATTCGGGTGCTCCGGATAATCTCATGGATGAAATCCCCACCGTCGTCGTCTACCCCCTCCCCAAAGGCATGGATTTGGTATATACTCCTTCCCTCCCAATTTATTTTATGTGGCATGTTTATTTTTCACACAATCAAACTTTAATTATTTTCTTTATTTATTTTTTACTTATTTGATAAAATAAAATAGTTTTGAAATTTTTTATGTTGTTTTTAAATATATATCCTCACAGTCCCTTAAAGTTTTTTCCTTATTCATTTTTTGAGAATTTTTGTGATGACTTTTCAAAAATATCTTTGATATGATGGATAAAAATAGGTTGTGATGAATAGATTTTTACGAAGTAGTTAAAAGATATGATTGGATATATAGGGTAAGAATTAGTATGGGTAAAAGTAACTTTTTAATAGAAATAAGAAAGAGTTTGTAAGGATAATAGCATCGATGCCCCACGTTGTTTACAAAAAGAGCGTCAAAACCTTCTCTACTTTCAAAAGTTATTTGTAAAATCTCTGTGATTTTTAAATAGTGCACAAATGCCTCATCTTGCCTATTTTTAGACATAAAATGACATTTTTGTCCTTTTTCTCTATCATCAAATTTCACTCTTTTATTTTCATTTTTTGTTATACAAATAAATAAAATAAAATAAAATATACGCCCTCGCTCTCAATTTAAAGTTTTTCATTTATTTAATTTTCAAAAAATAATTTTTTTAAGAAAATGTTACAAAAGAAAATGAAAAATTAAATAAAGAAATAAAATACACTTTTCATTATAAGTAAAAGTAAAATAAATAAAATAAAAAATTAAATAACATATACTCACTCCATCTCTAATTACAAATTCTAACTTATTTTTTTTTAAAGAAAAATAATTTCTTAAGGACTTTTAAAAATGAAGAACAGAAAGATGAAATAAAATACGGAGTTAAAGAAAAAGATTGTTTTTTGTATTTTTCTTTCCTTTCATTACCTTTTTCAATTATTATTTTTACTTTGCACAAAAAAAATTATTTTTCATTTTCTTTTGTAACATTCTCCAAAAAAATAATTTGTTTCCAAAAAAGAAACAAATTATTTTATTTTATATATTTGTACAAAAAAGAAAAATAAAATTGGGAAAATTCAAGGTCGAGGAAAAGAAAGGGCATAAATGTCATTTTTTACTTTAAAAATAGGTAAGGGGACATGTGTGCTCTATTTAGAAACCATAGAGACTTTACAAATAACTTTTTTTACTTTAGAAAGGGCATAAATGTCATTTTTTACTTTAATGCCCTTTTTGTAAACCAAAGGGTGCACCTATGCTATTATCCCGAGGCTTGTGAGACAAAAAAAATGAAAGGAGAAAGAGTTTAAGGGGTGGAGGGAGTAAACTTTATTTTTTTACTTCTATTCCAATTTTCATATAAATCCATTTGTAAATAATTACAGTCAAACATTGTAACCAACAACTAGGATGTCATCGATAAATTAATATAGTACTACGTACTAAATAGATAGGATGTGACAGGTAGATTCATACTTTTTAGTTGAATGTTTGTCTATTTCAGAATTATGTGGTGCTCAATAGACCGTGGGCGTTCATTCAATGGCTCGAGATTGCTACCATCGATGAAGAGTAATCTATCATACTCTCATCTTCTTCTCTCTGTTTTTTTTTGTCCATTGTACATTTTGTTTTGGAGAGTTAAGATGCCCAATTTTTGCAGGTACATATTGATGGCAGAGCCGGACCACATTCTGGTCAGGCCGCTGCCCAATTTGGCGTCCGGGGAAAGCCCGGTGGGCTACCCTTTTTTCTACATCGACCCTTCGAAGCACGAACGAATCATGAGGAAGTTCTATCCCGCGGAAAAAGGTCCCCTGACCGACCTTGACCCCGTTGGGAACTCTCCCGTGATCATCAAGAAGGTCAAAATAAACCCAAAAAAAGAAGAAGAAGAAAGAAAATATCTACTTATTGATAATCACTAATTAGCTCCCCTTCCTATGTTTGTCCTATCAGGACTTGCTGAAGAAAATCGCGCCGACATGGCTCAATGTTTCCGTTCTAATCAAATATGATCATGAAGCCGATAAAGCTCTGGGTTGGGTTCAAGAAATGTGAGTGTTGTACGATACACACACACGCACTCCCTCCATGCGAGTTTTTCTTAAAAAGTGAACGTGTCGTTAACTCGTTAGGTACGGATATGCCATTGCTTCTGCTCTACACGGCGTGCGGCATACTTTGCGCGAAGATTTTATGATACAGGTTTCGATCCGAGATGATCCGAAGCACTATTGATTATCTTGTCTAATTTTCTTTATTGTATGTATAATGTAATGGATGTTTACCAAGTGTTGTAAAATATTCAGCCTCCATGGGATTTGGAAATGGGAAACAAGTTCATTTTACACTATACATACAGGTTGGACTACACAAAGGTAATTAACTAAGAAGTACACACTCTTCTATCTATACATACAGATGTTCATTAATTTGTACACTATTTCAAGTGTATTAATCCATGCATATCATACTTGCAGTTTATCTGATATGTGGTAAACTTGGCTTTTAGGGTGAGCTGACTTTTGGGATCAATGGAGACTGGGGATTTGACAAAAGAACGTATCTCCACGCCGCTCCTCCTAGAAATCTCCCGTTGCCTCCTCTCGGGATACCCGAAAGCGTGGTATGTATATAGTAGCATATACATATGCTCCCTTGTATATATATATATCTATCTATCTATCTATATACCGATCGGTCGATAAAAATATATTAAAGAAAGGCGTGCGAATTCACTGTGAATTTTTTTATGCAGGTGACTCTAATGAAGATGATAAATGAAGCCACAGCTGACCTTCGTGGTTGGGATTCAATGAAGTGAACTCTCATAAAAGTCTAGCATATATACATTTAGGTAGGCATTAAGAAGAATTTTGCATATATATGTAAAAGAAAGTTTAGTTGTTGCAATGTTGACATGTGGCATGGCACATGTGCATCCACATGTGCACCCATTTATGAAGTGGATATATGCATTGCACCTATTTTAAATATCTTTTAATACATTTGTATAAGATTTTTCATTCCTTAATAATTCTGAATATATATTTCACCATTGTAAAATAAACTTCGTATTTTGAGTACACACACATAAAATTATTTTTATACTATCCACAGCTTATTTTAGTTTATTACTTCTCGAAAAATGATTGTATAAATTTAAAGGGTGACAACTGACAAATGACATTATGACACATATATATTCTCTAATGATGTATCATTATGCATGTAACTGATCCACTTTTTATTATAATATTTTATTGATTCAAACCATTTCTATTTAGTACTTAATTCAATGATTATTAATTTTGTAAAATTGTTTTTTTAAATTAACATACCAATATACTCTGTATGTTCCATCAGTCTAAAACATTTTTTGTCACTATTAGAAACTAAAACAACTAAAATTATATTTATAAAATCTCAAAAGTTTAGAATATATACGAGCCCGTGCGAAGCACGGGGTAAACACTAGTTCTAATAAGGATATGATGAAAATGTACACAAAAAAATTGATATAGGGTCATGCAAATTAAAACTGTCCTTTTGCATAGCTAGACATTCTTTAGAGATGTGTACATTGTGAAATGTGTACATAAATCATTTCATCATCAATATATAGACCGTTAGAAAACTAAAGTTGTATCTCTTGGAAAAAACCCACTCAACTACATTGTGACATTTTACATTATGTTGTTATTATTATGGGGAGATAATGGGGAAGTGGTATATATGGCAATAGAAACTGGTGCAGAGGAGAGAGAAATATATGGGCTTCAAAAACATTTTTAAAAGTAGAAAGTGAAACTTTTTTTAGGACGGACGAAAATGAAAATGTGAAATTTTATTACTATGTTCGAGATAAAGGAAGTATTTGATTGTTTGGGTTGGATAAAATAAAATAAGGAATAAAACATGTAATAAAAACCACTACGAGTTATAAAAAGGATATAAGAATTAAAACTTAAAAAAAAATATCTAAATAATTAAATAACAGGTAGTGCTAAAAATGTTTAAAATGCCTAAAATAAAGAAAAAAATACTAACTCAAAAACTTACTTAAGAACAGCTCTCTTACTCATCGTATTCTTGGATATTCTTCACGGTGTTCCTCAATATTTTTCACATTTGTGTCATCTTCTTTTGAGTCGGAAAAATGAACTTCCAACTTCTTTCAATTTCTTCTAGTTTCTTTCAACTCATTCCAGTTTTTTCCAACCGCGACTAAAAAATGTATTTATATGTGATGTATATACAATGACATTATATATCTAAATTTATAACATACCACCTGAAACAAAGATAATGATGAATTCTTTTTTATCTAAAATTTGAGTTTTCTTACGTATTTATTTGGTTGATTATTTAATTAAGTGACTTTTAACATTTAAATTATTCCAACAGTTTCCAACTCCTTCCGATTCCTTCTAGCATCCAATTCTGAAATTTCAACGCAAAAGAACATGACCTAATACTCATTATTTTTAGTACTCCGTAATAGAATGTTCATTTTGAATATTTTTCGAAAGAGTGTTTCTTTGGTGTACCTAAAGTCCAAAAAAAATTGTAGATCTTCTCACATAAATTTTATTTTTTTTATTTTTTAAAACATAAAAATAAAAATGCTTATTTCAACAGTAAGCAAATGCTTATCAACCTCATCTATAGGTGCATCGTGAACCTTAGATCCACAGTAGAATTCAACTTTTTGAAAATAATAGGAGTATTGTTTTTCAATAGAATGTTCTCTTGGGATCGTCCCGGCCCATAACCCTTCTCACATGGGCTGCGCGTCACTTACAAGTAGGCCGATGTGATCCCTCCCGCGGGCTCCCCTTCTTGGTGGGCCGAGACCTGGCATTATTGGCCTAAATATATTTTACCCACACTGATTAGGCCTACTCCCAAATATCCCCATCACCTTGTTTTAATTTTTAAGATATACTCCGTAATTCAATTGTGCATACTTCTTTCGTCTTGTAAAAAAAGTTTACAGTTAAACACTACCTACGTATGGTTCAAGAAATTTGAAAGGGAAAAAATCGAGATGGAAACGAATTTTTTTATTTGGTTAGAGAGACAAAGAAAAGTAGATAGAAAAGAAAATGAAAAGGTAAAATATATTAAAAGAAGAGAAAATCAAATTTCTTCCATTTTGCTGAGAAAAATGTGAGAAACTCATTTTCATTTTTTTTCCTTCTTAATTCCTTGAACCAAATATAGTGTAAATGAATAGAAAAGGAATTTGTTCACACTTCACACTTATCATTTTTTTAAGAACATGAGTATCCATTATTTCTTTCTTCCCACAAATTACGGAGTATAACCTTTGATTTTTTATTCCAGAACTTTGTGAAATCAAACTAAAAATTCCTTTAACATAGTTACATTGGGAAACCCGCATTGTATTTCACATTATCTTAAGCATCTAGATTTACCATTTTGAAAAGAAAAATTTACCTAAATAGGACTAAAACATAATGACTTTCCTAATATAGGACCATATGTTTTTATTTCCCAAGGTAGGACTTTTGGTCAATATCAACTAGCCATTATTCAAGTAATGTCTAGCATTACTGGACATTATTCCTCCCACTAGATCATTATTTAATCCTATTTAGGGAATAAAAAAGTTTAAGTCTTAGATTAGGAAAGTCATTATGTTTTAGTCCTATTTAGTGCAAATTTTACTTTTGAAAATACTACTCAAGAACAATTATTAGTGTAAAAGAATGTCCTTAGATAAAATGCAACCAAAATACCAAAGTAAGAGTTTATAATTTTTATTCGTTAAATAGTATTTTTGACAGTGTAAATGATGATAATGTGATGACAATATAGTTGTGTGATTGGTGGAAATGTGGTGGTGGATCACTGCTCAACAGTGGTCAACGCTAGCGACACATGGCGGCACTCGAGGAGCCTGCGGCAAGGCTTCGGTGACAGTGTAGCAGCGCTAGCGTGAGAGTGTAGCAGGGTGCAATGTGGGAGTGGTAACAAAAAGAGTCCTACTCCCATTATGGTATTTTCATCATTTTTCACTCCTGTTTAGGTACTTTTCCTTTAGTTTAAATATTTTCAAAGTTAATCTTAATGAGAGGAAAATTTTCTAAAACAATAACATTATTCTGCCCATACTCCCGAAGTCTTAAGGCGTCAAAAGAACAAAATGAAAAAGGATAAAAAGATGAAAAGTAAGAATGACCCATTTGGTTACCATCTCCAAGACTTAAAAAGGATGAGCCCCAACTTTGAGGACCAACTCAGACCCGTTTAGACGGTCACTAAATAAAAAATTAGTGGTAAAGATTTGAACTTTCATTTGATATTTGCAGAGGTCCTACGCCTAGCATAGTCGTCTTCCAGCATAGTTGCTAGAGTCTTACCCCTTTGTCAATGGCACAACACCCACCGGCACAACTTCCAAGATTTAAGACTCTCTTTCGAGAGGTCTTGAGTTCGAATATGAGGAGCTGATCAACCAGTATGTAATGACTTTTTATATGCAAAGGAGTACATGTCCTCATTTGTGAAGAAGAAAAAAATACTCAAGCAAGTAGATAGTGTGATAATTGAGTACACAAGGTAAGGGAGCCATGTGACATTTCTTCCAATCTCAATGGGAGACACCCTGTGGTGTACCTACCCCAATGCACTCAAACTTTTCTTAGCCTCCACTTCACTTCTTTTTGCTCCCTTTACCCCATTCCCATGTCTCTCCCTCCCTGGTTTTCTCCTCCCCTCCTCGGTTTCAATGTTTAATTTCATCCCCTTTTGAATAATTTCTATAAGAGAACATTTTCATATTTAGTACTTTTTCAAGGAACGGTGTCTTTTTTAACTTTCGATCATCGTTATTTTGAGTACTAGAATTCTGACAAAAGACAACACTTGTAGGCTATGGTTGCAGATATCGAAATGGCCCGAGTTTGTGATTGTTCTGGTCTTAATCTCGTATTATAAAAATGGATTGGAATGGTTCGAGATATGATAATATCCTATTTTGTCCCTTTAGTTTTGGGACCCAGACAATTCGAAACAGTTCAGGATGCCCCAGTTTACACTTTTAATAAATATAAACATAAATATTTTTAATATGTAACCTCTAAAAAGTAAATTGAAAATTTTGTACTAACATTTTAAATAAATTCTCAAATAAAAGTGAAATAAAAATGTTTAAAAAAATAACATTTTAGTTTACAAATCTTATGAAATTGGACTAAAGAAAGTAATGTGAATAAATGTTGGTGTTTATATACATAAATACACGGGACAACGGGATGAAACGAGATATTCTTTATTTGTCCCGGTCTCGTTTCATTTTTGATCGATTCGGAGCAGGTTCGGGACAAAAAAAATTTATCCCAAATGAAACAAAACATTATAGAGATGAGACTTAGATATTTTGGAACAAAACAACTTGATCGAGATTCTTGTCCCCCCTAACTCCTTCCAATTATCTGAATTAAGGGAAGAAATATGTGATTCACATTATGTCTCTCTTCAGCATAATCATTCATCATACAGTTTGATTTTTTTAACTTTGAAAAATGAACTCAAAATATTTTTTTGAGACAAAAACAATGACACTCTGTCAGTTCAAAAAAGAATGTCACACTTCACTAATAAAAAATTACGAGAACTTTTCTTTATTTTTCCATTTTTATTGGTTAATAGATAAAATAAATTATTATTGTCATCTCTTTTTTTGTAGAACTTTTGATGTAAATTTTAAATATGTAATTTTTATTTTTTATTTCTATATCAATATTTAAATAAAATGAACCGAAAAACTTACAATTTTGCTTTTTTGAGTAATGTTACAATATTTTTAGGCAAAGGAAGTTCGTAAAACAAATTCAATTTTTTTAATCCATTTTATTTAAAGATTAGTATAAAAACAAAAAATAAAATGTACATATTTATTAACTAAGTAAAAAATTTTATAAAATAAGAGATGACAAGAATATTATTTTATTAAATAATCAAAGAAAAAAACACACAAACAAACAAAAGTTCTCGTAATTTTTGAATAGTGAAATGTAACATTTTTTTTTGAGGAAAAAATATTCCCTCCGTCCAACAATAAATTTATCAGTTATTATTACGGGCTCTTGATAACTTATATTTGCATAAATTTATCAATAATTTGATGATAAGAAAAAATATTCTTGTCATATCTTTTTTTGTAGAACTTTGATGTAGTTTTGAATAATAAAATTTATATTTTTAATGATTTACCAATGTGTAAATAAAATAAATTTAGAAAAGATAAATTTTTATATGTTATTCAAACTAGGAAGTTAATTGTTAGAGAGAGAAGTATGAATTATTTTTAAAACATCAAAATTCAAAAAACAATAGGGGGGCAAAGAATAGGAGTACAAAACCAGCTAGCTAGCTAGTGTTGTAGTGTGTGTGTGTGTGTATATATACAAGTGGTCAATTTGGAAACCACAACAAATCCAAAAAACCCCAAAATTAGAATAGAAAACATGAATTCCATAGTCCTCTTCTCAATCTCACTATCCCTTGTAGCCTCCGCAGTGGGATTAGAAAAGGGATTTATTACCCTGCAAGTCCTCCAAGCTCCTTACCCCTCGTCCCCGGCCAACCCATGGGAGGAATCCGCCGTCCTCCGGATGCAGGCCGGGGACGAGGCCCGCCTGCGGTATCTGGGCAGTCTGGTCGCCCGGAGATCCGACGTTCCAGCTGCCTCCGGGCGGCAGATTACCCAGAGCCCGACTTACATTGTGGGTGCCAAGATTGGGACGCCGCCGCAGGCGGTGACGCTCGCCCTTGACACTAGCAGTGACGTTGGCTGGGTTCCCTGCTCCGGCCACTCCGCGGCCGCCGCCTCCTTTGACCACTCCAAGTCCGCCACGTTCAAGAATGTGTCCTGTGGAGCTCCTCAATGCAAACAGGTTGAAATTCATTTCAACAACTCCCACAAGTACTTTATTTAAATCTTTTTAATTGTATGTTTCGCTTATATATAAAATTTTATAATAATGAATTAAGATACAAATATTATACCAATTTATTGGCATTGAAAAATAATTTTAATATATTATTTTTAATAATCTTTTGCAAATATATTTTAAGAGATGTTGCTGGTCAAACATTGTGATCGAAAAGCGAATCAGACACTTAATTAGAATGGATGGAGTAGCAAAGAAAATGACAAACTCTAATCTCAACGACTTAGAATTGTAGTTAGAAACTATCAATTTTACTAACGAAGTATTATATGTATCGGATGCCATGCTATGACATTTCAATTTCATGTCATTGTTTATTCAAAGGGAAGTGCTAGGTGTACAACAAGATTATACCCACTTTGTACACTAAGGGGCTGTTTGTTTCAGTCTTTTAATGGTTCAGATCTCTGAATGGTTCAGTACTTAATGGTTCTGTTTGTTTCAGTCTCTTAATGGTTCAGATGTCTGAATGGTTACGAAATTTGCCTCTGACTGGTTAAGTATTATACATAGTCCGAATGGTTAAGACCTCTTATCTGAATTGATTAGACATTTGCCTCTGAATAGTTAATCAATATACTAGCTCTTAATGGTTCAGATCTCTTAGTGGTTCAACACTTACATATTCAGAAGTTGCCAAATAGCCCCTAACTGTATAACTCCGTTCTCTTTTTTTAGGTGTCTAACCCGACGTGCGAAGGCAATGTTTGCGCATTCAACCTCACCTCCGGCGGATCCAGTGTAGCGGGGACCCTCTCGGAGGACAACATCACCCTTTCGAGAGACGCGGTGGCCGGATACACCTTCGGGTGCATCCAGAAGGCCGCCGCCGGGAACGCGGCCCCGACGCAAGGCCTGTTGGGGCTGGGCCGAGGCCCATTATCATTCCTCTCCCAAACAAAGGACCTCTACAACTCCACATTCTCCTACTGCCTGCCCAACTTCAAGTCTTCCGGCTTTACGGGCTCGCTGAGACTAGGCCCAGTTGCGCAGCCCAAGAACATTAAGTCCACTCCGTTGCTTATCAACCCTCGCCGGCCGTCGTTGTACTACGTTAATTTGATCGGAATTCTGGTCGGAAAGAATCGGGTCAACATCTCCTCCGCCGCGCTTGCCTTTAATCCGGCCAACGGCGTTGGGACCGTTATCGATTCTGGTATGTTTACCGTATCACGTTATCACTTCCTTAGATTCGATATACTCCATATTTTTCAAAGGGAAATTACAAATTTGATATATCCATCCGTACACAAATAAACTTCCCGTTCACTATTCACATGGTCAAACTTTATTCACTTTTTTGGCCTATTTTCGTCACCAATTTGATAAAATAATATAGTCATGTCACTTCTAGTTTTGTAGATCTTTTGATATAGTTTTTTATTGTGTAATTTTTATTTTTAAATTTTACACTATTTTTCATATAAAATGATTTAAAAATAACTTCAGTCAAACATCGTAATGCGCAACGAGAAGTTTATTTGTGGACAGAGGGAGTATTTATTTAATTAATAATGAATTTTTATTTGGCGTACAAATTTTATATAGATCACATGTTCGTCCGCAGTCGAGATTTAATCTTTTCATCTGACCTCGCAATAGATTTATTCTTTTCATTTGATATTTTTTTAATCAAATTTTATAAACATTAATTTCAATATGCGTAAATGAGACATCTTATTTTAATATAAATGTAATATCAATAGTTTTATTTTGAAACGTAATATTAAAATTGTATCAATTGTTTTGTAAAATTTTTGATCGAGTTTTTAAATATATAAATTTTATTTTTTAATTTTATATTATAATCAAATAAATTGGATTGAAAATAAAGTCGGTCAAACCCCGTAAATAGAAACGTGAAAAACATTTTAAGATAGAGGGAGTATATCTATGTATAAATACTGATATTAATATATGATTCAAATATTACGTTAGAGATAATAAAAAGACAAACAACAAGATTAAATCTAGACAAAAAAAATATTTACAAAGTATACAAATAATAAAAGTACAAATATTTTTTTTGACAAAGTATACAAATAATAAAAGTACATATTTTTTTGTGACAATTATATTTGTGGCGCTAGCATTTTTGTAATTTATGCAAAACATTAATGAAAGAAATTTCTCTCTCTGCTACGTCAGCTTTAACTTAACTCACGGATTCACTGGAAATGGGTTTGAAGCCCCGTGGCTTCAAACCTTCATTTTTTACATTTTTAAATATACATCTTCTAAAACTAAATTAATAAAATGTAATTAATTTATTATTTAATTATATTGAAACACGAATAATAAAAAAATACATTCATTAAATTTAAAGAAATTGAAACGACAATAATTTAAAATTTTAAAATTACATTCATTAAAATAAAAAAACGACAATAATAAAAAAGATACATTAATAAAAAAAATTAAGGTAAATTATATTTCGCCTTGATCTCTCTTTGTCTTTGCTCGTAGATCATCCGTTTGAAACCCGATAACGTAGAAAGGTCGGTTTCCATGATTTTGATCTTGTCCTCCTGCTCCTTTCGCTTCATCTTCTTCTCTTTTAGCTTCATCCTCTCTTCTTCTCGGAGATTGAACACCCGAAGTTGTTCAACCATTGGCCGACCGATTTCATCGCGAGAACAAACGGAAACAGAGCCAGACCCTCCCGAACCCGAGGCAATGGATTTTGCCTTCTTTCTTTCGATCGGACGTGGAATGGGGTCCTCATCATCGGAATCCGCAATGTTGAAGGGAGGCATTTGATCGGACTAACCGATAGTGTCGTCGACCTCAACCTCGGCGTCGACGGAGGATCTTTTCCTTGACGATCCGCCGTCAGGATTGTTGAGTTGTTGCCATTTCGGGGAAACTAAAGATCGATGGGCACCTTGCCTTGGTGCCCGTCATCTTGATAGCGGGTCGTGGCAAGCCGGAGAACATCGGCGTCGTTCGTCCCGCTCCTCCGGGACCGGGCGCATTCCTCGTAAACTCCGATAAAATTTCAGACTTTACGGTTGATGTGGCTCCATTTGGAAGTGAGATGGTCACGGGTACGGTAGGAGCCGTCCTTGTCCATCGCCGTGAAAAACTTCTCCTCGATACGATCCCACATCGCATCCTTCGTTTGCTCCGAACCTTTAAAAAAGTATAACACGAATTTTTTTTATGACATGATTAAATATAATTTTATATAAATAAAAACATAAATACATTAGAAAACATATAATTTTTACCAATGACAGGATGCTCGGAGACGTCAACCCAAGCCGACGCCAATAAGCACTCCTCCGGCGTCCACTTTTGGATTGACCGTGCCGCCTCGGTCATCGTGCCTTTTGCTTTGTTGCTTTTCCGGCGTGTACTTTTTTTGGAGCCGGATGATTCCGGTTGAGTCTCCGGAACCGAATCTCGCTCGACGTACCCCGATTGTTGCGTCTCAAACATCGGCGGATGATTCCCGAATTCTTTGAAATACCACATCGCGACATCGTGATGCTCGAGATTGTCAGGAAAGAAGCCAAAGCCGGAAGGATTCATGTTCAAAAGAGAGGGGGGAAATTTGAAATTGAAGAATGTGTGAAGAAGATTGAAGGTGTGAGAATGGGAGGGGGGAGTTTGAAATTTATAAAAAAATTAATTTTTCCTTTTTTTGTTTACAACGGCTAAATTAGCCGTTAGGGGGGAGGGGGAGTTGCGTCAAACGAGTGACGCCAAACGAGTGATGTCCGGATGAAGCCGATGGGGTCGGAGTTTAACGCCTCCAGCGTTAAAACCGGCGATCATGCCGGTGGGCGTGATGCCCCTTACCAGAATACCAGTGACCTAAACACTCTTTTCATGTGACTTTTGGCGTGTCACGGACAGCTCATCAAAAATTTCACAGGACGCCCGTGATTAAGCCTCCCAAAAAAATACAGTATAAAATTCATTCTTAAGAAACAAATTTAAAAGTTAATCCGACAATGAGAGATAAAATTATTGATGTACTAATTTTTTTATATGTAATTTTTGTTTCTTAATAATGTATCAATTTGTAAATAAAATAATTTTAAAAATGAGAGATTTTGCCTCGTAACTTCCAATTTGATTACAAATTGGAAACATATAAAGTATATGAATTAAAAATTAAATTTTCACGTTTAAAAATTCTATAAAAAAATTTATACAAAGCAAATTCAATGGTGGATCTAAAGTCCATCATGAACTTACATGTGAGCAAAATAAACATTTTTTTACTGTTTAAATAAGTATTTGTAATATAATATGAATAATGCAATACGTACTATTCTATATGGACCTACATAAGAATAATGCAATACAAAGTACTTCACATACGATTACATGAAACAGAAAAAAAAATCAATCCCGTTTAAAAACATTATATAAACGGTTCGGTACCATTACGGTCTCGTGTGGTACCATGCTAGTTCGGTTTCTTTGGTCATCCTAATGCAAAATTGAACCAATTCAGGGACGATTTTCACGAGGCTAGTGCAGCCGGCGTACGAGGCAGTGCGGGACGAATTCCGGCGGCGGATGGGGAGGGCGACGTTGTCGTCCCTGGGAGGGTTCGACACGTGCTACCAGGTCGCGGTGACCATACCGAGCATAACGTTCGTGTTCGAGGGGATGAACGTGACGCTGCCGCAGGACAACTTCCTGATCCACAGCTCCGGCGGCGGAACCACCACCTGCCTGGCCATGGCCGCCACGCCGGCGCTCAACGTCATCGCCAGCCTCCAGCAGCAGAACCACCGCGTCCTCTTCGACCTCCCCAACTCCAGGCTCGGGGTTTCCCGCGAACCCTGCACCTAATTAAATTGTTTGGGGTTTTTTTTTTTTGAATTTATGGTAATAATAAATTACTGAGTGGTTAATTTTAATTCCATAGAGTTAATTAATTAATTATTGACCGGTCACGGGGAAGACTGACCGATATGGATATGATGATGATGTTATTGTTTTTGTCGGGTTTCACTTTTGTTTACAGCCGTATTACTATTATATTTACATGTGAAAAGACAGAATTTCTGCACCATTTTGGAGTGTGTGTAGCAAATCACGGATTGCAAATGTTTTTGGCGTTTTCACTTTTTCTTAAATTTATTCCTTCCCTCTTGAATGAATCGTCTCGATTTGATTTTATGATTAAAAATAGTGTTGAAAAATTAAATATAAGTTTTCTAAATTATTTATAGAAATAAAAAAGAGAAATTTACTTAAATAACACTAAAATATAATGACTTTTCCTAAATAGCACCACATGAGTTTTTCTTCTCAATGTAGCACTTTTAGTCATTATGCATTAGTCATTATTCAAGCAAATATTCGTTATCATTAGATATTCTGGACATTATTAAGTGTTATTTAGGGAAATGACTTAAGTTTTAGTGTTATTTAGTATAAATATTTCAATAAAAAACGATTGGGAACTGCATATTTTATACTTTATTAGAAAAATAAGAAAGTAGGGTATTTATTTCAAAAAAGACTAAAAAAAGTGAGGTGATTATTTCGAAATGAAGGGAGTGCTTAAAATTGAATAGTTTCTATAGTTAGTAGTTTCAAAAAAATGGTTTGTATATTTAGGGGGTGTTTGTTTTTTTGCAGGAAAAGGTCTGCGGTCTGCGGACCACTACTGTAGACATCTGCAGAAGAAGTGGTGGATCGAAGGTCTGCGGTCTGCAAGAAGAAGACTGTTTGTTTTTTTAATGTCTGTAGACTGTTATATAAATTAATGGTGGTAGTGTACGGTGGTGGTGTATGGACGATTGTGGTGGTGGTGGAGGGTGGTGGTGGACGTTGACGGCGGTGGTGGTGGACGGGGCGGTGGATGGTGGCGGTGGTGGTGGACGACGATGGTGATGGACGGTGACGGTGATGGTGGATGGTGGTAGTGGTGGACGGTGGCGGTGGACGGTTGTGGTGGTGAAGAGAAGTAGAAAAAAAAGGAGAAGATGTTAGAAGACATTGGTTAATGTCTTCTCCAAGAAGATGCCAGGAATACCTTTTTGAGTGAAATGTTTTCCAAAAAACAAACAATCTGCAGAGCCCATCATCTGCGCGCGTCTGCGCGGCGCAGACAAAAGACGCCAGAAGGTCTTCTGGCAGAAAAACAAACACCCCCTTAGTCTTTTTTACCAAATATTTTTGTTCGCGTTTATTTGTTTATGCGTATTTTTCTACCGATAGTGTTTTTACAAAATATTTTTGTCGTTTTGCTAGAATTGCCGCCCCCACAATCATTGCCTTGGCTATTGTTGTTGGTCCGAAACCAAAATTGCAGCTATATAATGATTATTGTTATGCTATCCGTCAAACCAAAATTAGAATACATGGTCGTATACTAAGGGTGATGTAAAATTATATTTTTAGTTTTAAATTTAACATCAACTTGTTGGAAAATCAATTAAAGGCTATTCAAGGAGAGGTATCTATAAGACAAAACTATAAACGTCATATTTGAAACTTGATGGAAAATCTTTGGTTTTAAAGGACCACAACGCTTAATATAGTATGATAATCTTCATATTGTCAAACTTTAACCATTTCCATTACCTATTTTCTATACTCATTTAATCACATAAGATAATCAAGTCACTTCTACTTTATAAAACTTTGAAGATAATTTTTAAATATATAAATTTTATTTATTAATTCTGCACCAATTTGCAAAAAATAAATTGAAAACAAATCCACTCCAACATCGTATAAAAAAACAAGCTATTTAAATTAGGATGAGGGAGTCAATCTTTTTCTTTTCATTTGAACTTATCAATTTTATTGTGAACTTCTTGAGTTTTAATCTAGTCTAATTTGATTGTAGTATAATTTAGAGTTCTTTTTTATTTGATACTCCCTCCGTCCCATTTTATAACGTCTGTTTCGGTTTACGATGTTTGACTGAAATTATTTTCAAACCATTTTATATGACAAATGGTATAGAATTAAAAAATAAAAATTACATATTAAAAAACTACATCAAAAGATCTACAAAACTAGTAGTGACAATAGTATTTTATTTTATCAAATTGTTAACGAAAATAGAGAAAGAAAGTGAATGAAGTTTGACCCTGTGAATAGTAAACGGGCATTATAATTTGGGACGGAGGAAGTATAATCTAATTTGATTTTTTATAAAAAAAAAATATTGTTCCCTCCGTCCCATGCCAAATTCACAAGTTAGCTTTGTGGAGATAAAGAAAAAATTTAGAAGTCATTAAAAAGATATGTGAGAAGGTGTAAACGTGATTGAGAGAGTAAAGCAGAGTGTAAAAATGACCAAAATAGTATGTATAAGTGATTGGAAGAATAAGAACGACGATTAAAGAAGTATGTTGATTGTCCCAAATTAGATGTGTGCCTTATGAAATGGGACAAAGCTAATATGTAGAAAAAGTAAAAGAGTAATTTAACTTTGTAAATAGGAAGGACCAAGAAGTTTAGGAAGGACCAAGAAGTTATTTTTTTTTTTTTGCCACAAAATCGAAGCTCTTATGTAGACTCAAAAAGAAAAGAATGAACCCAATTCTCGGAGGTCCTCTCAAAAACAGTCAAACCGTCATAATTTGCAAAGGTCCTATATTTAGCGTAAGTACCTCCCAACAAATAAATTAATTATTACCAAATCTCCAATCATTAATTTAGCATTTGGATCAGAGCGGTAACAGTCAGAGCTCTTATGTAGACTCAGATTAAAAGAAAAATCCACCCTGTTACTTTCAAAATTGCACGATTTTACATTATTAGTACTGAGTATCATGTTTAATTACTACCCTTATTGAATGCCGGAGCATGAGAGCAATTGGGTAAAATCAGACAATTTTGGGGGTAATAACGTGAATTTTTCCTTACCAAAAAGAGCAATATAATCACTTTTCTTCTTTAAGCTGGTGTAGGGTGGAAGCGGTCTCTTTTACGTAAGAGGGGTCCTCATCCACTGTGTCGTTACCAGCCGCCGCCGTCCCCGGCATGGTTAGAGAAAAGGGACCGCCGCGGTGTGAACTGGCTGCGGCGATGGGATTATTCGCGGGGGAGGCGGAAATGGCAGCGGCAAATGAAATGGGCATGAGGCAGAGGCCTTTGCCTTGGAGGTATTGCATGGCGGTGCCCATGTCGTCTTCCATTAGCTTCGCCACCTGCTGCTCCGTCAATCTCATGGTGTCGCCGCTAGAGGAGGAGGACGGCGATGCCCTTTTGGGAGTAGGTGTTCCTTTGCTGCCTACATTTCCTTGTATGCATTCGCTTGCCCCCTATCACATCACATCAGATATCGTAGTTACAAGAAGTGGTTTGACTATTTTATTGTAGCAAATGGTTTCAAAAAAACTAAATAGAGCCTCGAGAGGGTGTGTATGTAGACCCCTACTCGAAAGTAGGGAGGCTGTAGCAAATGGTTCAACAACAACAACCCAGTAGAATCGCACATCAGTACAGGCTTGCCGCCGGTCTGGGTCTGGAGAGGATATGTGTATGAAGACGTTACTCCTACTAGAAATAGAGACCAGTTTCAAGAGTTCCCCAGCTCAAGCGTCATAGCAAATGGTTAAAGAAAATATATAAAGAAAAAAAAGATATGGTTTGGTCATTAGAATAAATAGTGAATGAGACCAGTAGTATAGGATGAAGGGAAGTGTTAATTTATTGTGTAGAATTCATAATTGTATGTAAATAATTGAAAAAAAAGGGGAGTACATCACTACTCTCTATCTTAGTGAGGTACTCCATTCATCATTTGCAAAATTATGGCGGAGTATAATTTACTTATGAAGGAATTGAAAACAGCTTTTTTTGTTTCTCTATCCTCGAAATAATTTTCAATCAAAGAGGAATAACATTTATTTAAAGGACGCAGGGAGTAATAACTTACTATGTTGTTAATTTTACGTCTTTTCTTTGAAAAGAAAACCGATAAATAATGCCTCGCGTTAAGGTAATACAACAACAACGACAATAACAACAATACCCCAATGCCTCAAAGGCTCCCACACATCGCGGGTAGGGGTGGGGTCGGAGAGTTGTGTTGACTAAATGTTACTTCACGATAAAAGTAGCGCAGAAAATTTAAGAAAAACAACGTAGTTTAGTGCAAAGAGAGAAAGACGAGGAGTACCTCCGAAGACATAAGGGCAAGTAGGGGAGCAACAGTTGGAGCACCACCCAATCTGCTCACACTCAGAACCTGAGTCAATGAAAATTGAAAGCCAGTGGTTTTATGTTGTTCTTGCAATTACAAAATGACTCAGTGACTCACCCAACCCTCTTTTTCCAAACATTTGATCGAACTTTTTTTTTATAAATGAAAAATGAGAGATGGAGATTTTACTTTGACTTGGAGCTGGAGAAATTTAACATAGTCGATGATCTCATCCAGCATTGAAGCCTTGTCAGTCTGTCATTCCATAACACAATCCCATCCACATTAGTCTCCATTTTAAACAAACTATTCTCAGTCATGGTTGTAATGAAATCGCAAAATTCTAATTTCATTAAGTGACAAGATTGGTTTTTCCATATTTTTATTTGATTTCATTTCAATGGAAGTTAAAAAATGATGTGACAAGATTGAGAAATTGTCTATTGTTCATTGGTCTAATATAAAGTGCTAAATGTACTCTAGACATTAGACCATGATCTAGCATTTGGCCATGCTCAATCTTAGATGACTAAAGTAGATCGAGTATCTGGATAGGGACCTCGACAAAGTTAGACTATGATTTTTAGCTGTAATGTACTTAAGATTGGTATATTTGTTATATTTGTATTGTATAGAGTGAATATTAGTATTAGTCTTACCCGGAGTTTTATGAGTGCATGAATCTTGTTGGTAGTCAAAACCATATTATATTTATAGGCCATTGTGTTGGTAACAATTTGATAAATAAATAAATATATTCCTTATCTGATTTGTTGGTAAATATAGGAAGTTATGGCCATGTATTTAGTGCTGTGTATGGATACAGGTGGGGAGACCAGCAAGCCACCATATCTAAACAATAAAACGACAAATGTATCCAACAGCCATAATGCAAACACAGTTAAGACATTTTAGGATCAATATTTATCTCTAACCATCAACATTAATAATCATAGGTGATAACAATCGATCATTAAGTTGATCAGTTATTGAAGTTAAAATTACCTTATTAGCATTGGGAACCAGCTCCTGCAGGGACTTCATTCCATCTGCGATTCTCTCTCTCCGTAACTGACATTTGGTTTAGCACAGAGAAGCAAAACATAAGCCACCATAATAGCAATCAGAAGCATACTACTAGTAATAGAAACATGGAAATAAACAATTCAAAGATAAAAAAAATACAGGATATTATCTGGAGACGAAAAAAAGGAGAAAGGAGCATCAGGGCGTACTCTCTCAGCGATGCTGTGAGGATCGGTGGCTTGTCCTCTACGAGCCCTCACTCGCGGCTGTTTTGGCGGGACTGGCAGTGCTTCTTCTCCCGTCGGTGCGGAGGTTAGCGCTTGGTTGAACGGTGCCGCAGGTGGTGCTCCGTAATTCTGATACGGTTGTGGATTATTGTTGATCGGAGAGTGATGAATATGATGAAGCTGAGACGGTAGTTGAGTGAGAGTTCCAGACAATCCGTTGTATAAAGCTGCTTCATATTCGCTAGTATTCCTCTGCATTTACTCGTGATGAGTGCAAAAAGCTGAGAAATTAAACTCTAAAATATGGAAACAACAGACCCAATAAAAATCTAGGGAGGGTGTGTGTATGCAGACCTAGAACATATAGATACGTACAGTAACTTATCATAAACCAATAACTAAGACAACTCACCAGTAATGAATTTCCATCATTTTGAGCATCCTGGGTAAAGCTCAACTGACCACCGAGGATGCCAAAACTCCCAGCAGCTCCGGTCGAAGACCCAAATTCAGCACTGGTAAGTCCTCTAGAGAGCAACTGCTGCTGAAGCATAATTGCAGTTGCAGCATTTGAGGCGAGGAGGTTTCCGTCAATGCTGTTGGTATGATAGTCCTGGAGCTTTGAAGCCAAATGAGTCGATGATGGGTCGTCGAAACAATATGCCTGGTCGCCAACACCTGAGCTTAGACTTGAGAGGGGGAGCGGGGAGAGGGAGTGAGGGGAGGATTCCCACAGGCGGTGAGATAGGGAGAGGTCATTCCAAGAAGAAGAGGAAGGGATGGGAGACAGAATCTGGTCCAGAAAATCGCCGTCATGTGGGGATGGTATCAGATTAAAGTCAGAAAGGGAAATGTTCTGCTGGCCTTCGCAGCTGCCATTGCTAATGCCGTTATGGAGGTCTTGGATGGTTTTGAGTTCTTTCATCTATATTGCTACTGTTTACAACACAAGGGCTGATATGACCATAATAGCTTGATTGATCAGGGTCCCTATGAGCTTGACAGCAAGGTTGAAGTTGAACTGCCAAGGAATTAGAAAAGTGAGAAAGATAGAAAGAACCATATAAAAAAATAGATAGATAGATAAAGATGAGGGACCAAGAAAGAGAAAATACCTCTGGAACTAATTGACAAAAGTTCTCCGATTAAACGAATGTCCAAACATTTATTATCATACTTCTCATTTAACCAAAATAAATGTGGGTTCTTAAAATGTATGGCCACCATAAATTTCTAAACTACGGTTGCTCTCTTTAGTAGTTTCTAACTCTATCTCCTTTCTCGTGAATTTTCTTCACCTTTTTTCTTTATCCTCTCTCTCAATTTACCAAAATTCTACAAATACAAAAAATACTACAAATCCACCCTACATTAGTGAAAGAATTCATTTTTATATACCGAGTATATAACTATTTTGATGTATAATTACACTGCATTTAGTGAGCAACAGGTTTATGATCATTTAGTGAACAATTTGTTTTTATAGGAAGCATATACGTCTTTGTTAAAACATGATTATGCCATATTCTTGTATAAAAATATTTCACCTTTTTTTTGGCTTTGGGGTGTGATGGAATAAATCAAAATGGATTTCTAAACTATCTGCGCTTCTTTAATTAATGAAGTAGCAGTTAGTTAAGCAATGCAACTTTTGACGTTGAGCCGGGGGTCTCTTTGGAAACAGCCTCTCTACTTTCGAGTAGGGGCAAGGTCTGCGTACACACACCCTCCCCAGACCCTACTCTTGTGGGATTTAACTGGGCTGTTGTTGTTGTTGTCTTGTATAAAAATATTTACCTACAATTTCACAGTAAATCTATTCCTCACTTTAGTCTGCACCTCATTTCTCTCGTCTAAATATTCAAGGGTTTCTTCATATTCTTACGCACAAAGGAGGTTAAGGCGCATCAACTATTCAATTCAATCTGAACACACAGACATGTTTTGTTGATACCATTTTAATTGCAGTTTCATTCGTATATGTGTTTTTCTTTTACACATGATATTGTTTGCACTCCTTCAATTTGATATACACAACACCAGGATATTTTCATGATTAATACAGGTTTTGCTTATTTAGGGGCTGTTTGGCAACTTCTGAATAGGTAAGTGCTGAACCAGTAAGAGGTCTGAACCATTAAGAGCTAGTATATTGCTTAACTATTCAGGGGCAAATGTCTGATAAATTCAGATAAGAGGTCTTAACCATTCAGACATCTGAACCATTAAGAGGCTGAAACAAACAACCCCTTAATTGTGATTTTGTGAAACTGGCGTCACGGAAAAAGTTCGGAAATAGTATAGGAAAAGAGGAGCTGATGTTATAATGTGGTAATTCGGAATCATGTTTAAGGTTAGAATTTTGTTTTCTCTAAAAATACTTCATTATTATTTTCATATTCAATGAACTTGATGGTAGTAACTAGTAAGAAGTACAAACTTGATACTCCACACTAAACATTCCTCATTCTATTATTTATTTGACATTTTTTTGTTCATTGTTATATGTATTTGAACACATATCAGAAATGTACTATTTGGTTAAATGTTATACTCTCCATCCCGGAATTAAGTATAATGTTTGACTTTGCATAATTTAAGAAATGTTGGAAAGTAAATAATGTGTACTGAAATTAATTTAAAGAGAAATTTCGTAAGCCCTATCAAACACTTTTGAACATTTCCAATATAAATTTTCAACCTAAATATAACTTATTCAGACATTTCCTCAAATACTTATCGCACCCGTTCAATCCAATGTTTCAACCTAAATATAACTCGTTTAGACATTATATCAAACAGTTTGAACGCATTACACATGTGCCAAACAACCATTATAAAGTTCAAAGGATTATAGTACGAAATCAAGCCTCATAATATTCCAACATTAAACACTAACCAATCCATATTTCCAAAGTAGAACACACAATGTGATTAAAATTAACCAAATATACACCTTAAATAAAATATACAAAAATAATAACTCATAGATTCTAGACTAACCTCGAAGTTTGGGTAATAGAGTTCCGGCGAAGACGTCGGCAAGCTAACGGCAGCAAGGTGGCGACAAAGACGCCGAGGGCCTGCTGCTGCGTTTTTGAAATTTTTTTCAAGTAAATGTCTCGATCTGAAAGTGTGAAATGGGAAGGATTGACGGGGCGGGATTTTCTCAACGGAAACAAGATTAGATTAAAGCACAGAGTAGATTAGTGTCGCGATCCGGGTGCATCACATTAATTAGGCGGCAATAACGCTCGGTGGTTCACTAACTCACCCTATTGCCCTATAATATAACTATAATATAACTAGATTTTATCCCTGCGATGCATGGTCAAAATAATAACCACAAATACTTTATTTATGTAAATAATAAATAAATTTGAAAGGTTAAATACAATACTTCGGGATATATAACAAATTTTAGTACATATCATATCAAGTACGGTCTATTTTGGATGATAATACCTTTTATAGAGTTTTTAATCATTTAAGAGTACATTATACATAAATAAATTATGCAGATAGTATCGATTGATAAATTCTGAAAAATGTGTTTGTACACAACATTCGAAGTGTAGTAAATACATTATTTTTCTCGTCATAATTTAAGATCTTTTGTCCTTAATGATTTGTCACAGGGAGATAGCAATATTAAGTTGAACATTACTAAAGACTGATTTTTAAGTAGTAGACCAACATGCAATAAACATTGTCGTTGACTTTTGTATGATAAACTACATTTTTAAAACATAACTTAGTGTCATATATTAATCAACTAAAACCTTTATATATAAATATATGTGTGTGTGTGTGTATAACTGTAATAAAATCATTATTTTTACAATATCTAATATTAAAGTTATTTTAATTAGTGAATAAAATATTAAAGTTTGACTGCAAAACATTAAATTTATAAAATAAAATTACATTCTGGAAATAAGTATAAAATAGATGTAATAAAATTATAATTTCTACGATATCTAAAATCAATTTTATTTAAATTAGTTATTAAAGTATTAATGTTTGACTTAAAAAAATTAAAACCGGAACAATACTCAAAATGGAGATATTATTAAACACATAGGTGATATATACCCTAGACCCATATACTCCCTCCGTCCCAAAATAACATTGGCTTCTAAAAAATTATTTCTTGTAAAACTCTTCTGAGGTATTCATAATAAAAAGAATTTGTACTTGTTAATAACTTTCTTAAGAGGTTTAAACTAAAAGATTTCATATACTAAATTTGTAAACACGTGTTTTCAAGTGTATTGAGTTTTGCAAAACAAATACAAAAGTGTTAGTGTAAAACACACGAATTTTAGTTAAGAAATGTTCAATCAGTTAGTGGTTTGTGATTTTTTTTTAAGTTAGTAAAAAATTCTAATTATATGTAATTCAATTTTGTAATCATATAATAGAGGAGATAAATTTTATTGAAGCACTTGGGAAACATGATCTTAACATAGTTTAGAAGAAGAGTACACTATCATCACCATGTTGTAACATGTGACACATACATTGATACAGGTTATAAGCGCGCGCACACACACATATGGTTGAACAGACTATTAAAGGGAATAACGAAGAAATTAAAAGCTACGAAATTGCCAACAAATTAATGGCACTGTTTGTTGAACTGACTTTTTTCATTTTGTTGTTTGCATGCTTTGAGTCACTCTCTGAAGTCAGAGAGGCTTGTAAAGAAACATATAGATTTCCACTGCTTTTATACTGCTCAGGAATGGGACTACGTGGTGGAGGAGTTGTAGAAGGTGGGAGGGTGGCTTGCCTTAATTCATGGGTTATGGAGTTGTGAATTGAAGGAGTGGCGGTTTTTATTATTAAAATTGTTATTCAATAAAAAAAAAAGAAAGAAATGGCAACTAAATCATTTGGTTTTATTTTTTCCAAACATTCTCCATATTTTTAAGTAATAACTAAATTTTATTAAATGTAATACTCTCTCCGTCTTAAAATTAACTTTCCATTTGACTTTTCACGGTCTCAAATGCGGCACTTTGACCATTAATATTTCCATTTTTATATGAATATATATTATCAAAATAATATATTTTAAAACTATGTTTCAAAATGAATTTATTGATGCTAAATTTATATGAAAATTCAATATATTTTTTCTGTAATATGCAGTCAAAGTTTTAAAAAAAATTTGATTGCAAAAGTCAAAATGAGAAATTAATTTTAGGACGGAGAGAGTAATAAAAGATTCAACAAAAATAAGGTTCTAAAAAATCATTACACGAAATTGTAATTAAGGAATTTTTATAAAATTCATATCACATATCATGAAGTTCTAAATAAGTGATTTTATTTGAAATTAAGATTAAATTATTGAATATGAAGTATAAGTGGATATACTTTAAAATAATTCCCATTTTTTCCAGCCCAAATCCACAACAACTGTCAGCCTATTTATTCGGCCCAACAACACAGGAAATTGGCCTAGAAATTTAGGCGGGAATTGTTCCTGCTGCCCTTGTAAATAGAAGGATCCGTCTAACTTTAAAAAAACAATCCCACTATACTTTTTTTTAGTGTCAATCTCGTGCTTCGCATGAGCTCGTATACATTCTAAAATTTTGATATTTTATGAATATAATTTTTTATTTTATTTTTCTAATAGTGACAAAATATGTTTTAAACTGGTAGAATATATATTGGTATGCTAATTTAAAAACAAAAAGTTTATACGGAGTACAAAATTAGTTGTCATTGAATGAAATACTAATGAAAATAGTTTTCAATAATAATTTATCATAATAAAACGGCCCGGTTCTAGTGACACCGGAAAACGGTGCCACTAGCGGTGCCACTAGGTTTTTGGGGCACCTCCGGTGCTCCGTTCGTAAAATTGACGGTTCATACCCTCCTACCCCCACCCCAACCCCGCCGTAACCCCCCCCCCCCACACAAAATGTGTGGCTACTATGCAAAGCATAATAGCCACACATTTTGTGGGGGGTTACGGCGGGGTTGGGGTGGGGGTGCAGGAGTGGGGGTAGGGTGGTGGGTTGGTGTAGTTTTTAAATATGTATGTTTTATTTTTTATTTCTATACCAATATTTAAATAAAATAGATTGAAAAAACTTAGAATTTTTCTCCGTTTTGCGAACCAGGAAGATAGATATAGGACGGAGGGAGTATATAGACTTGTCTTGCATGTATATCCTTATCCTTATCCTTATATATAAATTTGAGACTCCAATCTATAAGAATTTGACATTTGGCATATTCAAAAGCTTGACAAGTGGCACATTAGACATGTGGCATGTTAGGTAGCAATTTATCCAAATTTACTCTCTTTCATTATTTCACATTTTTTTTTATCTTTTTTCAAAAATGATATGAAGTAATTACTTATTTTGAACCCAACAACAACAACAACCCAGTTGAATCACATTACAGTAGGGTCTGGGGAGGGTGTGTGTACGCAGACCTTGCCCCTATTCGGAAGTAGGGAGGCTGTTTCCAAGAGACCCTCGACTCCAACTGCACAAAAAATATGATAGGAATCACAGTATAACACAAATAAAGAATCGTCGTTTTTACAAACGGAGAACCGTAGGTACCCCAAACGAATTGGTGTATAAGTAACTGGTTTCATTTTAGACGTTCACTTTGTCAAATTAGATATAATCAAATCTGATCCAATGACACATACTAGAACTTCAAAAAATATTGTAAAGGTTGTTGAAATCAGATTGCTGTTAAAAGCTCGTGGACAACCCTAATCGGGGAATAAAATCGAATTCTCTTGTAATTCGATCATATCATTATTGCTCCCTATAATCTCATTGTTCTTCGTTGCTGCCCGATTTTGTTTTTCGTCCTCTCTCCCACCTTAAACATAAGCCGACGATCGGTGCAACGATGTTCAAGAACACTTTCCAGTCCGGTTTCCTGTCCATCTTATACAGCCTCGGGTGCGTATTTCTGTCTGTCTGTGTGTGTGTGTATACATATATTTGTTCTTCCTGTTGTCCGGAATTGTTTATGTCTCCCTCACTTGTTAATTATTTATATCTAGCTTTCTGATTTCCATGTTTTTTATTTTTGACAGGAGCAAGCCTTTACAGATATGGGATAAAGAAGGTAAAAGAAAATTTAAAAGAAGAACTTTTTGTCAGTGTTATTGTTGCTATTGGTGAATTTTGCGTACTATGATTGATAAGGAGTATATGCTTACTTTGTTTCAGTGGCAAACATTATGTTATGCAGTTATAGAAAGGGAAAATTATTTTGGTTAGGGCTTAGCTTTCAAGTGTAGCCAAATTTACAGTTGTTTCAATGCATATTTGAAACAAACACTGCAATCGAATTACCAAAAGTGGCCGTTTCATCTGAATTACTCCCAACTAAACCAACAACTGTTGTTTTTTTGGGGGTAAACTGGAAATAATAACATGGCATTTCATGTTGTCTTGTTCTAGTTAGTGCAATGACCTGAGAATTTCCACATTTTATGCACAACAAGTCAACAGTTAGTCACTAATGTCCCCCAAGTGGGGCCGGGATGGTGGGTGTACGTGGGTCTTACGCCTGCCAACGGAAACACAATTGGCTCAAGAAAACATAAAGACAAGTTAAAACGGTCAAATTTCAAAAGAACATTTTTCTGTACTTTGTTCAAAATTATAGTGTCAGGGCTGATTTAGACCCTTTTTAAGTCACCGTGTATTGCATTTTCTTATTTTGGCAGTGAAGTTGTAGACTAACTGTTTTTCTGATCACTTTCTTGATCACTATTAACTCCACTGCAATGTAGGTTATGTAGTATATGTTCGTATATACTTTCTCGACCTCTTAATGAACAAAGAGTTAAAGTCCCCACCGGGGTTTGAACCTGTGACCTTCCATTTGGGAGAGCCACATTGGACCACAAGATCTTTGGTTGGAGACTAAATGTTTGTGTCAAGATTCCTTGTCTGAGCTAAAGAGATCTTCGAGATGTATTTAATATATGTAGCACTTTGGCAATGCGAAAGTAACATTTTTCTTTGATTCTTTTGTAGTTTCGAATGGCCATGTTAAACGCCTACAAGATGATGATATACAATCCAATGTTATTGAAGTTGTTGGATCAAATGTCCAGTCAGCCTTCATTACATGTCCTGCAGACCCAAATGCAACTCTTGGCATAAAGCTGCCTTTTTTAGTTGTGATTGCCAAGAATCTGAAGAAGTACTTCACCTTTGAGATTCAGGTGCTGGATGATAAAAATGTCCGGAGGCGATTTCGAGCTTCTAATTTTCAAGTCTGTAAGTCTACCCTTTGCTCGTTGTTTCTCGCTATCTTCTATGTATAGAACTTCGGAAAATGCAAAGTGACATCGTATTTGATTAGAATTTTTTAAAGAATTTACATATATTTAGATTTCTTAGTATTTACTTTCTCCCTCCCGAATTAAGATTCTACATTTGACCGGGAACGGTTATTACAAAAAGTGAAATTGAGTGGTTGAGAATTATGCAAAAAGAGAAATGGCGTAAACCATATAACTATAATTATTTTTGCTACATACCGGAGTATTTATTTGTCAGCTCTTTGATATTTTTGTATATTTTAGGCAGTGACGAGAGTGAAGCCATATATATGCACAATGCCATTGAGATTGGATGATGGGTGGAATCAAATCCAACTAAACCTTTCTGATTTGACACGCCGAGCATATGGGACCAACTATGTGGAAACTTTGAGAGTTCAGGTGCATGCAAATTGCCGACTCAGGAGGATCTATTTTTCAGACCGTCTCTATTCCGAAGAGGAGCTCCCCCCAGAATTCAAACTTTACCTCCCAACTATGCAGCAGGAGCAACAGGTAATAAACACTACTACAAGTTGAGCATGTCCTGAGAGAGCTCATTTTAGGTTCAATTGACACCGGTGTTAGTATGACACTGGGTCCATTTTAGGGCCCTACGGCAGTCCGCCCTAACCCCAACATACACCCACATCCCCTATGCTACCCCCACCCCCTCACACACACTCACACGAAAAATGCACCCCTGAACCAGCCCTGTACTCAAGTCCAAAAAATCATCGTAGGTCTTAAAATGGCATGGTGTCACACCAACACTGGTGTCGTTTGAACTGCACCATCATACTGCTTCTGAATGTATGTGACATGGTGTATGGATTTGTAGGCACACTTAAGATTTTGCTGTCTTAAATAGGCTTTATATCCCTTTCTTTACTTTTGAATGCAGCGGAGGACCTGAGAGGATCTTTCTGTAATGCAAGCCAAACTAATGGTTTTGGTTGGTTCGGAGCGTTTGATTGATCGAGTTGTTTATTTCGAGTTTTAGTTTGGGACTGGGACATGCTCGAAATGTTGTTTTATACAGACTAGTTTCAGGAACAAGCATTTCGCTCCTGTGTAGAATGTTGATTTCGTTGTTGCCGAGAGATGAACTGGAAGGCATCACTTGTCCTTTTTCCTATACATTGTGTTTGTGTTTTACATATATGAGGATTGTTTTGTTCCAATTTTATCGGATGTCTCCGAAGGGACATATGAGGAATGTTATTTGTGATGAAAAGGCAAACAAATATCCTCTCCAATCAAATTGAAAAACGTAAAATGTTAACACAATTTCTTGAGTGCTTTTTCCATTGACCCAATGCCCATATACTAATATAATAATTCTAAATTTTCCAAATCAATTCAAAAAATATGTGAATTTGGTAACACAAAAATAAATAGATGTGAATTTAGAATCATAATACAATTCAATATCATTTTTATATGCAATTTTGTGTTACCAAACAAAAATTTAGAATTATAATACAATTCTATATCAAATCTTTAATTATACCAAATGAAAAATTTGGAATTGATTAGAATTCAATTTCACGTAACTCAATTTCATAGAATTTAATTTTAAATCCAATTCTCTGTACAAAACGAAGCATTAGATGAAATATTCATGTTTGATGTTTATAATAGCCAAACACTTTGTGGTCAAATGGCATAACTGTGGCAAATATATATATATATAAACAAATATTATATTATAATAGAATAAAGGAAAAATTTATATAAATACTCCCAGAAATTCAAAATTTTAATAATACTCCCAAAATTAATTAAGGACTTTGGTGCTCCCAATTAAATTATTAGTTTACATCGCTACTCCCATTATGACTTATCAGCTTTTCCTACGCTTACATGTAAGTAGTTAAGCTTAATTGGTATTTTAGTTGTTTATTTTTTGTTTTCATAAAAGGAAAAAATTTATATAAATACTCCTAGAAATTCAAAATTTTACAATAATACTCCCAAAATCAAATAAAGACTCCATTGCTCCCAAAAGTATCTTCCCGTTGCACGTTATGATGTTTGACTGAAATTATTTTTAAAGTATCTTATATGAAAAATGGTGTGATATTAAAAACTAAAAATTACATATTAAAAAAACTAATATAGTAATATGTAATAATAAAATTTTTAGTAATATTAAAAATTAATTAATTGAGCTTAATTGGCATCTTAGTTATTTTTTTCGTTTTAATACAAAATACTCCCTCCGCCCAAAAATTATTTTTTCATTCACTATTAACAAGATCAAATTTTATTCACTTTACTTGCCTATTTTAATTATCTATTTAAAAAATAATATAATCATATCACTACTAGTTTTATAAATCTTCTGATGTCAACTAAGCATAATTACTTACATGTAAGCGTAAGAAAAGTTGATTAGGCATAATGGGATTAGTGATGTAAACTTATAATTTAATTGGGAGCACCAGAGTCTTTAATTAATTTTGGGAGTATTATTGTAAAATTTCAAATTTCTGAGAGTATTTATATAAATTTTTCCTAGAATAAATAATATTCAAAAGAAATGTAATAATATTCAAAAGAAACGTTGCTTGTAATAAACAAATGTCTCAAACAAGTTGTGTATAAAATACAACAGAACTTATAGACCAAAACTTTTAGTTTTTACCTTATAAAATAAAACTAAACTGAATCGAGATACAATTCAATCAAAAATACAAATTTAAAATGGGTTTACTAGCCAAGGATGAAAAGAAAAGAAAAAAAAACCATCAGAGTTCTTGGCTTAAAAGGGAATTCCATCATCATTGAAGTTATAGATTAAAGAGTTGGCCTGGCCAGCTGCGTTTTCGTCCATCATGACCAAGTGCCGTGACCTCCATGGAGATGTCAATGCTGCGGTGCTGAATAGCACGCACAATACTGATGCGCAAATGTAATGTCACAGCAGGGCAGTCTTCAGTACCTACTGCTTCTAGCTTTTTGCCACTGCAGCATGATGATGATGATCTTCGGGATGACATTGCAATGGGTTTTCTGAAGGTTAGTGAGGTTTGTGACCAGTGTGTTTTTGGGTGGTATGGGGATGTTGACAAATTCGTCGGCTTTTCCTTGCAGAACCTACCAGTAAACCCAGTCTCAAACCACAAGACTAGCCCATAACACCAAGTGGTGCTTGGCTTTGATTCCAACAACGGGCTTTCAAGGGAAGCCACGTTCTTTAGCTCCAATTCGACTGTGGATGTGAAATCCATCTCCTCTGTCTTCATTGTGAGCAGATCAAATGCCTGCCAAAAAAGATGCTGAGGTTATAATGGGGTCTGCCTCAATGTAGGGCATGTTCTTTTCTCCTTAATTTTAACAGGAGTCTCGTAAAGTCTAATAACAAGAGTCTGGATGCAATAGTAAAATTAACTAGAATATGGAGACTGGAGTGTCGTAACTAAAATCTCGGGCATGTAGTACAATAAATGTAGTCCTGAGCTAGAAGTCTGGAGTCTAGATACCTAGAAGTCTAGCTAGAATGACATGGATATTTAATATTTTTGCCTCTTGAAGCAATAATACCCGTGTATTACTAAAAAAATTAAATATTTTGTTTTTTACTTCCAAATATACCCGTGTCTCATGTGGTGAGTAACAATTGAAGGTGGCAAGTGGAAGGAGAAGTTTATTTCGGGACATGCCAAAAAGGATAGCAAAAACTTTTCATGTCTATATTCATTCATTTTTCAATATATCAAGAAAGTCATAATGTAAAAAAGAATGGAGGGAGTACTACTTTTGTTTCATTATAAGCCGATCCAACCAGCACAGGAAAGTTAGTGTCTGGTAAAAAACGGCTAATAAGCCGTGCAAAAAAAAAACCTGAAAAGCAATAATTGTGTTATATGCTTTGTTTTGCTTTTCAGATAATGTGTCAGAGCGGCAGTTCTTGTGAGGAATAAAATACCAAGGCAACAATAAGGAATATTGACCAAGTCTTTGTCAACTAACAAGTGAAAATAGATGGCAAACCTGAAGGACTGCCGTGCTGGTGACTACATCAGAATCATCAACAACATCAACAATGGGAAAATGAGAGGCATCTGCAGTTAGTTCCTTGCCAATACAAGACATGTTAAATCCATACACATTTTCCCAGAATGGAATGCTAGTGGCACCTCTTCCAAAACCTGCAACAAACTGTTCAACATTATTATGGTAAAATATGTTTGCCTTGAGACGACAATGGCATAGAAGCACTTCAGAGTCCAGACTCACCATGGTAGCTGTGTCTGGGAGAACAGCACCACCAGGCTTCAACCATTTATCTCGTGCCATCAGCACAGAACTTAGCATAGACTCGTAAAGAAGGCAATAGCCCATCCATTCACTTATCAGCACATCAACACTGTTTGGCTGAATTATTTTGGTAAGGTCAAGCTCTTCAACCATACCGTGGACCACATCAATTACCCCACTGTACTCACTATTATTTGGACTAACATTCCACAGAAGTCCATTTTCCTTAGCAACCTGCACGAATTCAAATCCATAAAAAACACGACAGCAGCATTGAAACTTTCTACCCCGCATGATTGGTTGCATAGTTATTAAAGGCGCTCGCCTCTCTCGCCTATGGCGCCTCAGGCAACCAGGCGAGCTCTCAGCGCCTCAAGGAAGCCGGGCGAGGCGAGATCCCTAAGGCGGTCGCCTTTCTCGCCTCAATCACTGCCTCAGGCATTCGCCTAGCTCGCCTTTCTCGCCTCAATCACTGCCTTAAGGCTCTTAGGGTATACAATGCATAATATTTATTGCTATATATTACTCCATAATACACACACACACACACACACCACATATATATACATATACATATACATACATACATACATACATATATAGTATCAATATTAACTGTTTATACATACATACATGTGTGTGTGTGTGTGCGTGTGTATATGTATATGTATGTATGCATGCATGCATGCATGTTTGCCATTTGACCGCCCGCCTCTCGCCATAAAAAAGGTCCTCTCGCCCGCCCCTCGCCACTCGCCATTAATAACTATGATTGGTTGAAATCATAAATTCATATTAAATGTAAACTTTATTGTAAATTTGTAATATCAATTAAGTATTCAGTTACTGTTAACTTTACGGAGTTATGGTACACAAATGTGATATAGAGCATGTTTGAATGGAATGGGTACAGTTGCAAACAAGAAAAAAAATGAGAAGCAGATAGCAAACAAGACCCACCTCAGTTGCCACTGCAGCCATCTTTTCACTACCGTCAATTGCTATTACCCTTGATGCTCCAGCTTGTGCTGCAAAGAGACTAACAAAAGCAATATTCAAAACCCATTTTCATCCCAAGAATCAAAATCTAATATGGACTTGTGGAGTTATAATGAAATTAGCTGGTTTATTTTAGTTTTCTCAGTGTTAAAGAAATGGCAGGCATGTCTATTGTGTGCATAAAACAGAAAAAAAATAAAAGCTTTCTTAATAAATTAATGTTAAAATAGAAGCAGTTTAATTTGAGCTTTAAAACCACAGAGGAATATTTTCTCTTCATTTTTGTAAGAAGCTCGTAAACATAGACATTCATTATCGGGGGTAAGTTCTAGATTACTGTAGGTGACATTTCAGAGAGTAAGTCATCATTGTCAGATTATCCTTAAGACTCCATATATCTTGATTTCCTTAATTACCAATCATTAGTTTAAATGCTTCAGAATCCCAAAGCTCAATTTTGAGGATCTGTTGTCATTTTAAAAAAAGCTGAATCTACCAAGTGTCAAATTAAAATATGGAGTACGAAAAATTGGTCAATGCAAGCATAAGGTGTAATCTCGCATTGGATTGTTGGTGAACGTTTAGCCAAAGGATAAGAATGTGGGAAATTATATTTTAAAAAATGAAAACTGAAGATGTCTATGCACCTTAGTATGCCAGTCCCACAACCAACATCCATAACAGCACTGCCTCTAAAAAGAGAGGGATTTTCCAACATTGCTCTCCGATAAGCATCGGTTCTTTCCTGCACTTATTTTAAAAGAGCATTTACACAACAAAACTTAGTTTGCGTGGAGTTCAATTCCTCCTTCCACTTCTTTGTACCAAAGTACCATGAGCGTGAAAATAATCTTTCCAAAAATATTACCTTGTCACTGATCATCTCCCTATGAATTCCAAAGAAACTGTATGAACCAAAATAACTCTTGTTAATGGCCTTTATTTGATTTATCTCAACATCGAAAATAGAACTAGCATGCCTCTCATCCTCTGATTTTCTATGCGGTGAAACACTTTTGATTTCAGAACTGTCCAATGGATTTCCATTATTGCAACTTCCATCAGTAGGAGATGCAACCTTCTTTTCCCCGTTCTCGCAACACACTTCGTACCTAGCCTGGCACTCTTTAGATGAAAAATCGTTATCATTGATTCTAATACCTTCAAAACCACTCAGATCCTTAGAGCACAAATTATCATTGTTATCAACTGACATAGTATCTTCTTCAACATCATCGTCTTCAACAAAACTATATAATAGTGCATCATCCTGCAAGAACGGCTTCAGATACTTGTCATCGTCCCATGGCAGGAAATCACTTCTATATTCTACCATTTTGTGTAAATGGTCTTGCATATCTTGCTTCGAATTGCAGGTGATCCGACAATTCCAACATCTACTTTCAGCAACCTAGCAACGGCGAAGTGTAAGTTGTGGCCAGTTAACACCCATGTATGGATTTTGAACTTAATAGAGTTCATGTGAAACAAGTAAAGAATGAGGTTTCGAGGAAATCTGAACGCACCTCAGACCTAATGTAGTTGATGAGCTTGAAACAGCCATAGAAATCCAAGCGAAGATTACTCTTGAGTTCCTCGAAGTCAAATCGGTGGCAGGAAGCGCAGTGCTGAAACAGAGCTCGGCCGGAATTCAGCCGGGAATCACAGAACAAGCAGAGGAAGACTGGATACAGGGCATCGTCTTCTTCATCGGCTTCCCAATCATCCCAGTTCTGGTCTTCTTGATCTATGATATCTATTCCATCTTCCGTTTCCATTTCGGTGCTGTCGGAAGTATTCTCGTCGTCGCTTGGCGCCGTTGCCATTGAAGTGAGGAAGACCTTGCGCCACAGGCTAAAACCCTAAACCCTTCCCACAGTGTTAATTTGCCGTCCAAAATAGGGAATACGGAGTATGTTAATTTTATTTTAGACCGTGGAGGCTTGGAATCCAAAGAAACCAACGGCAAAGAATTAGAAAATGTTGAAAGAAATTAAACTTTAAATTAAATGCTCATTAAAATAAATATATAATAAAATTTTAATTTTGGATAAAAAAAATTATTTTTGTCTGTGTTTGAGACATAGTTTTCAGAACCGAATCGGTCAAGACACTGGTTCACTGGTTTACTGGTCGAATCAGTGGTTCGAGTGGTTGAACCAATGGTTCAAACATTTTTAATAAATAGATAAATATATAAATAAATAAATATATATATAAAGAAATAAATGATTATACATATATATATATATATATATATATATATATATATATATATATATATATATATATATATATATATATATAAATCATATGTGGCATTGAATTAAAAAATGAATACATATATATAATCATATGATTAATAAAATAATATTTCCTCTATTTATAAATAAAGAATTGATGTTTGACTAAATTTATAATTTAACTTAATTTACTTGAGTTGTTTCATTAAATAAAAAATAAAATTTAATTATTTAAAAAATCTTAGATATAAAAAGCGTTTTGAATTTTTTAAATCATTTTATCTAGTATTTAAAAATATATATAAAATATTTGTGTGATATGCACTCCATATCAATTATCTTAATGGGTTTTGAATTTTAGTACGGAGTAAAAAAACTATATATACTTAAAAAGTATTTGATAAAAAAAATTTGAATAAAGAATATAAGAAGCGAATAGTAGGGAGTTCCCACCGAGCATTGTAGCAGAGATGGTTTGGAGAAGCTCCTTCCTCCCATGCAGTCCTCCGGCCAGTTTTCTCCGGTTTTAACAGGTTTCCACCGGTTCACTTCAGAATCCAGTCTGAATGCTCGGACCGGTTTGGTGTCCGGTTCACCGGTTCCCGGTCCGAACTGGCCGGTCTGGTCCGATTTTTAAAACTATGGTTTGAGGTGGTATCTTATAAAATTGAATAAACATTGTTATTTTATATTCACGTATATAATAACTTTTTTAATTCGTTGTTGGAAAAAATTAAAAGATGTTAGAAGAAATTAAAAAAAAGAGTTGGAAAAAGTTGAAAGTTAATTTTTCTAACTCAAAATAACATAGCCTAAAGAAATATGAATATTGATATTTCAAATATCAAAATTCTTTTTTGGTAGTATTTGGTTAAGCAAAAAAGAATCAAGTTTGATATCTTTAAATATCACACACCTCCAAATAGAAATTTTTGGTATCTCCTAAATTTAAGAGGTATCAATATGGATGTTTGGTATCTCCTTCAACTCTTGATCATTCCCACCACCGATTATCATTGTCGCCGTCAATCATCTTCGTTGACGGCCAACTTCCATTATTTTTAATTAAATCATGATTTTATGTCTCTTCAACTATCTTCATTTCAAACTTGTGAACCAATATGATTTTTCTCAGAATTCAAAACTCATATTTAATTAAATCTTTAAAACTCTCCAAATGGGTCATCAATTACTAATAGGGTGTGGTTCTTTTTATGTTAAATGAAAGAGTTAGCACGACACTGATAGTTACTACGAAGTTTTTGTGTGTGTATACAAAGCATGAGGTGGGATTATGATAATCCAAAATTTTGGGATTATCCTAGCTTTGTTGTAAATGAATACTCTATCTTTAAAATTTAGTCATGTCAGAAACTCACTAAGAGGGGTGCATTCAATTCTGATTTTAAAAGATTTTGATAGATTGTTTAAAATATATGGATCACGTAAAGTCAATGGATTATTTTAAGTGTAGAGTTGGATAGATTTTAATATATTTTTCAAAAGGATTTTATAGAATTGTTTAAGATTATTTTTCTTCCTTCATTCTTCTTTCTTTCTGGTTCTCCACCCAACTCATTTTCATCCTCCTCTCATTTGTTCCTTCTTTTCTCTTTTCTTCTTCTTTCTCTTTTTTCTTCTTTCTTTCTTTTTCTTCCTCCTCCTCCCCTCCTCCCTTCTTCTTTCTCCTTTTTTTCTTTCTTTTTCTCTCTTCTTTTTCTTCCTCCTCTTCATCCCCTCCTCCTTCCTCCCGATAGATCTATGCCACTTGTTCTTTCTCCTCTTACCCCCTTGTTCTTCCCCCGTCACCATGCCCGCCGTCGTCTTCGTCCCTGCTGGCGTGTCTATGTTTGGGTACAGCTATGAACACACAAATTGCAATGGCCAACCACGCAACCGAGAGAATTGTCATGCAACTTTTTGATACCTTCTAGCTTCCCCGTCAGCATCCCCGCAAGCGTCTCCATCCCTGTCGGCGTGTCTCCCTCGGTCTACTGTTGGATTCACACTTTCAGATCTCTCGACTCCATTTCTTTCTTTGCTTCAGCTTCAATTCCAAATCAATCAAAATCTTTGCAGGTTGTCACAGATTTGTGAAATGAATTTTCTTTATAAAAACAACCTCAAAATCCATCAAAATCCACAAATAATAAGAATCTTTCAAAATCTATAAATTATTTAATACCATAAGATTTTAACAGACATTTTAAAATCTAAATTTAATATCCTCGTATTTTGAATGACTTTTTAACATCTTAATTGAATACCTATTACCTTTTAAAATCTAAAAAAATCCTACAAACTCTTGATTCAATACACCCCCTAAGATTGACACCAGAAATAATAATCGTAGATGAAAGACGTTGTATGTCTGTTATTAATGTGGCCAGCATGGATGGGCATGGCATATTGACCAAATCCAAAAAAATGAATTGTAGAGTTAGGTGTGTTGAAGTACCACGTCGAAAAATAAAGAAGAATACCACTAGCATATGTAGAAGGGTGAAGCCCCACCTATCAGCTTAAACTTTTGGGTTAGAAAGTAGATCCTGACTTTATATGCAAGTGGTTAATTTTTGACGACACTCTACCCGTTATTCTCGGCCCGCCGAAATTTAAACATGGTATCCGAGCATGTCCAAATTTGATTCTTCCGGGTTTTTCGACATGGGTTAAGCAAAATGAGTCACCCGTCCGTGGTTGGGTTGAGTTCGCTATAAGAAATTGAGATGCCACCGTCTGTTGTGTGGGCTAGCTATTAGAGACTGAGATGCTAGATCTGTTTGTCCAAGTGCTAACTAGGCGAGGCTAGTTACAACTTGAGGTGGAGTGTTCGAGTTCCCATTTCGAAAAATAAAGAAGAATACCACTAGTATACATAGAATGGTGAAGCCCCACCTACGAGCGCAAGCTTTTGGGTTAGAAAGTGGATCCCGACTTCATATGCAAGTGGTTAATTTTAGTCGACACTCTACCCGCTGTTCTCGGCCCACCAAAATTTTAACAAAGTGTCCTAGCTTACAAACTGATTTTCTAACAAAACAACTCGGACCTTACAATCTTCCACAATTCCAGAAAAATAAGATGTGTTTTCTTTCTCTATTCGAAGAGCTCAGAAAAGTATTTGATTAAACATATCGATCATTATGATACCCCCTATAAAAATCCTCTAATCCATTGCAAAGCCTCATGAAGCCTAACGTCTCTCTCATTAGAGTGTTTTTCATTGTCTCCATTCCACTATGCACCCTTGGGTAAAGTGTCTAGCCCATGTCCTTCACGTACCACCATCCCCACTTTTGCCACCCCCTCCGATGGCCTTGACTTCATATTTTACTTTGTTCTAATCACATCAAGATTATATTCCACTTTCTTAGTTTTGAGCCATTCCGCGTATCACTGGATTGCCTTTGAAACAAAAGTTGTAGTCGACATGAACTTGTTGTACCATAGTAAGTGTTTCCTCTAAATCTAAATATCTCACAAGATGACAACTTTTTGTTCGACTTGCGACAATTTGATCTCCGTGTGCAGTTCAATTAACCAATGCCCGAAAAAGTAATATGAAAATTAGTGACATTGACGACGGTAAAAAGTGAAATGAGAAGATTATATGGAGACAATGTGTTAGAATAAGAGACTAACGCTAGAGGGAGGGTGAATAGCGTTTGATCAAAAATTGCAGGAATAAAAAAAAATGAATAAACGAGAAGTAAAGAAAAGAGTAAGAGGCACACCGATTTTACCCTGGTTCACCACAACTTGTGGCTAATCCAGCCTCCCGAGAGACTCTCTCGAGCTACACTACTACCTCGTTAAGCTTAACGGTGCTTAACAAACCCGTACAACTTGATAATTCGAGTCACACGAACCTCAACGAACCTTCGAAGGAAACAGCCCTTGCTTCGAACAACAAGAGAAATACCTTCTCTTGTCAGGTGTTTAAGAACACTAAAAACACTCAAGAACAATACTCTCTTTTAGAGTGGATAATGAGTAAACTAAGAACGCTCAAGAACACAACACAAGCTTCACAAAAAATGGCTCTCAAAAGCTATGAATAATTGAAGAATGATTTGCAATGAAAGAGTAGGAGTTGTGAAGTAATGTAATTTTGTAAAACAGACCCAAACACCCCATTTTATAGTAGAAAAATAGGCTCCAACGGACCAAAGTATTTAAGGGGTGATTGGCACAATTTGTGGGATTTGATGAAATTTGGATCTGTTGAAATTCACCGAGACAGCGCTGTCCTAGGCTTGGACATCGCTGTTCTAGGCTTGCGTTTTGAAAAATGGGAAGCAACGGTCATGCCAATAGCGATGTCTAAAATCCCTACATCGCTGTTTTGGCTGTTGACTTCCAAACAAGGAAAGTTTTAGCCTTAAATTCCTTCCAACGGTCAGGTCTCTACATCGATGTTCCATACTAGAACATCGTTGTTTAGGTCTGCCTTTGAAGATGGAAGTTTGGCCTGACAGCGCTGTTTCTGGGTCAACATCGCTGTCCAAAAACTTTCTGCCAATGCACAATATCTTTGGCTTAGGTTGGACAACGCTGTAGGGAAGCCTACATCGCTGTTGCAGAAGTTTTTGGAAATCCAACCTTGGCTCAACAGCGATGTCTAATGTCCAACATCGCTATTGGAGGACTTAACGCCAAACCATGTTTTTAGCTACCCAAGCCAGACAGCGCTGTTGGTTACCTCAACATCGCTGTTGGGCTGGTTTAGCCAGACCCATGGTTGGTTTAGTCACGCCGTTAGCCGATGTCAAAAACACAAGTTCTCCAAAGTAAAAACCAAGTATTGAAAACATTTGTTTATTGCATTTTGCTAAGAAATTAAGTAAAACATTTTAAAAACCACGTCATTTAGTTGAAAACCACGACTAACCAAGTTCGTGCCGTTTCACATGGTTTTCACTAAACGACCAAAAACGGAAAGTGGTTTTTGAGGCGTTTTTGTTGGAGAACTATTTAAATATGCCCAGAAGTAAAAACCAGTCATAAAAAGTTGAAAACCATTTGGTTGGTTGGGACGCCGAAAACCAATGCCGAAAACCGAGAGCCGAACGCCGATTTCTGAAAACCGAACGCCGGATGGCTTGGTTTTTGGTTTGGGCGAACTCCAAGTGTTTTCAGGCAGGTTTAATACTTAAGAAAATCATTTTGAATATGTAAAAAGTATTTTGATGAAATGAGCCTAAAGAGCCATGTTTTGAAGGTTTGTGCCGGTCTTGATCACATTAAAACCGACTCAATATAATTCTAAGTCTTCGTTCTTGATTCTTGGTTCTCCGTTCATCATGCCATGTTCCTTCGCCTTGGTTTTGCTCAGTATAACCTTGTTATTGTCACGGCGGTTTGGCATTATCAAAACCTGTCATAAAACGAACACGGCTTAGTACGACATATGCGTAAACCCGTGTTCCAACACAATGTAACTTTTCTATATGCATATATTCCATATTTTACTACATACATGGTATTAAATAAGTATTATTCTTTCTGTTTAAAAATAATCTTTTCGTTCATTGTTTACATGGTTAAACTTTATTCAATTTGTTAGTCAATTTTCGATGTTCATTTGATAAAATAATATAGTCCTGTCACATCTAGTTGTATAGATCTTTTAATGTAATTTTTAAATATGTAATTTTTATTTTTTAATTATACATTATTTTTTATATAAATTAATTTAAAAATAACTTCAGTCGAATATAACAACACGGAACGGAAAGATTAGTATTGGATGAAGGGATAAATTTTTAAGGATTATGCTGTGTGTACCCCAATTTGTACCCCGCAGTTTTGCACCAACACTTTGTGTTGGTGTAAAACTAATTTTTGTTAAACGCACCAACATTTGTGTTCGTGTGAATATTTATTAACACACTAACACTTGTGTCGGTGTAAACCATCGAAATATTTGTGCAAACCTGTGGTGTACAAATGTGATAAATTTTTTGGTGTAAGTGTAGCATGGTCCAATTTTCAAATAAACTTGAACTACTTTATCCATAAATCAATGCCTAATAAACCTGGAATGGTTCACTATCAAGTATCAATCCCCATTTCATCCAAAGTTGATTGGTGGGATGATCAATCCAAAACTTTGAAAAAAAGTAGCTGCAGGTCCGCCTTTCCGGCGCGCAAATCTTCCAAACTACCGTCGCCATCGTTCTCTCTCTCACCATACGATTCAAAGTTCCACCTTTGAGCATTCAATGGTTTCAATCTCCTGATACATCATCCGCATTAGCCGATGTAGGGAGAGAAAGTGCACGAACCACCATTCCGGGTTCAATCACTTCACTGTTGCAGAGTAGACCCAAACCCGAGTTTTTCATATTCTTAGAATTCAAAGCTCAATTTTTCAATTCAATCTCCGCATTAAATCACCCTTTTTCCTGCTCTGCGTAATTCACTCTCAGTCCACTGATCTCGTCCGCTCTTTAGCGATCACCATGGAAGAGTAATCACTTCTCCTTTACTCCAGATCTCAGTGTGTAATTTCTTTTTGAAGTGTATTTATTGTTGTTTTACTACCTTATTTGGTTGGAAAATGCGTGGGCGCGCAGGGGGAACTGGATTGAGCTTGTACAGAGATATAGACGAGACAGGCGCGTGCTTCTGAATTTCTTACTCTCCGGCACCTTAATTAAGAAGGTGGTTATGCCTCCCGGAGCAGTTTCTTTGGAAGATGTGGATCTTGATCAGGTCAGCGTCGACTATGTTCTTAATTGTGTCAAGAAAGGTATGCAAATCTGGTGGTGAATTTAAGAGAGATTCCATTTTTGCTTCTCCTTGTTTGACCCTGGGTTAGATTCTATTATTTTGGCTAAAATGGAAAGCCTCTTCATTAATGTAGGAGGAATGCTTGAACTTGCGGAAGCTATTAGAGATTATCACGATAGTACATTGTTTCCCAATGTGGTAAACATGATATTCTCCTTTTACCGTAGTGTTTTTCCTTTGGTGCTATCTCATCATTCTATTCTTTTCCTCTATAGACTTGTTTTCCATTTTGTTCTGCCACATTGCTAATTATTACTCTGTATTGTATTTTGATCTCAAAGAACAATGTAGGAGCCGCCAGTGAATTCTTTTTGGCTACAAATCCTGAATCATCTGGTTCGCCCCCGAGGAGGGTGCCTCCACCTGCCCCTGCTGTGACACCCCTGCCAATTCTACCAAGTCTTTCAAATGAAGAGCCCCTTGATTCGGAGTCCGTTGAAGAGCAATTTGCCCTATCTAAAACCCAGTCTCTTAAGTCCAGTCAAGCTCGAGAGTTAACTGTTGATGACATTGAGGATTTTGATGACGTTGATGATCTAGCCGAAATTGATAGCCGCAGATATTCTAGAAGAGTTCTAAACGATGCCACTGATCTTATGCCTGGACTGCCTTCATTTGCCACTGGTAACCTTCCTGTCATGCTCATATATATGTCACTCCGTGTAGAAAGTTCTTAGCAAACTTTGCAAGTATTTACAAATGAACGGAAGCTATAAGATACATGGCTTGGAAATAATTGTAAATGTGATGGTACCTTAAATAAAACAATATTCTACTCCCTCTGACCAATAATTTTGTTTCTTCTTTCCAGTTTGGGCCACCCCAAAATTTTGTTCCACTTTCCTTTTCAGGAAAAAAGATTATGTGGTTGAAATGGTGTCTCTCTTCTCAAACAAATATCAACCACACAATTTTATACTTCCTTAAAAAGCGAGCCATGTCAAAACAGAAACATAATTATGTGATAGAGGGAGTAATCACTTAGACATGCAAGATAATAAAATTGCATCGAGTTATTTTCTAAATATCAATTGTTTTGTTTTCTGAATTTCTATGCTAGACTGATGTTATTAACCCTTGTCATTATATGGAATCTATGAATAAACATTGTAATGGACTTATGGACTTAATGTCAAAATGTAGTTATGCGTCCATAACTGGGAATTTGGGATAACAAATTTCTATTTTCATTGCTCCATGCTCACGGGGCCGGGAACATGATTCTCTTCACTAAGTTATTTTCTGTATTTTTTGAGACGTGGTGAGATGTCACAGATTAAATTCTTTTTCCCCCTCCTTTTTTAAATAAGTTGTCTATCAGTAGGATTCATCACTGGATTGCTCCTATTACCCCTTAAGTGTTGGAGCATCTCTTGTTTATCATACTATTGGGACCATGTGGATATGGACTGCCAAACTTCTAGTAGCTGGGAGACCAGCTATTTCCGATTTCTTTTTTACGTCTTTTCCAATACTTTAGAGTCAAAATCATCCTTATGACTGGCAGTGCCATCTAATTTCGGATAAAATCCCTATGGCTTCATATATTTAAAAAATTCAATTTCTTTGCGTTCCTCTAGGTATTAGTGATCACGACCTTCAAGAAACTGCGTATGAAGTCCTCCTGGCTGCTGCTGGAGCTTCAGGGTACTGCTTATTGTGTATATGTGTTTTTGGCTTACAGCACTACTCCAATTTCACCTAACAAACTTTTAATATTTATATTTTGATGTTTTGTTTGCAAGCAGAGGCCTCATTGTACCTTCAAGAGAGAAGAAAAAGGACAGAAAAATAAAGTTGATGCACAAGCTTGGGCGCAATAAAAGCGATCATGGTGTGACTCGGCCTCAGCATTCTAATGGATTGGTTTCTCTTTTGGAGACCATGCGTACCCAAATGGAGGTAACTTATAACCATAAAATATATTAGCATTGTTTATCTATGCACTATTTTACATCTCCAATGCTCGGTCAGTGCATCCTGAGCATATGGTCTGAATAAACTTTTCTATATTACTATATATTAGGCTTCTCATAAATTATCATGGCCACCAGATTTCGGAGGCAATGGATATCAGAACAAGAGAAGGGCTTCTTAATGCCATGGTGGGTAAAGTGGGGAAAAGAATGGATACGCTGCTGGTTCCTTTGGAGCTGTTATGTTGCATTTCACGCACAGAATTTTCTGACAAGAAGGCATATATAAAGTGGCAGAAGAGGCAGGTGATATATTTCTTCTCTCACGTGTGTTTTGTTAATTCATACTTAACTGGCATTCTTCTTTTTTCCCCTCTCTTCTTTCCATTTTCTTTATCCCTTTCTTTCCTTTTCGGCAACAAAAATGGTTTGGTTGAAAAAGTAAGTGAAGTTTTAAAAAGTTGAAACTTCATATGATACTTAAACACATCAATATCGTTATCAGCACCTTAGTCCAAAATAGTTGAGGTAAAAAAAGACAGTAGCAATGTTGTAAACACTATTAGTTCATGCAAAAAAGACAGTAGCAATGTTTTTCGCCAGATGCCTTTCCTGTTGTAACCTTCTTACAGAGGATTAATGAAATGGAATTCTAAAGCTGTCATCATAATATGTTATTTCTGTAACATGTAAAATATCACGAGACATAAATGAGTTGAGATAATTGCCATTGTCATATTGTAAATCAACCTGCAAATTGTAGACGGACTCAAACACATGCCATATGTTGTGAACTTGTGACTGTGCAGTTAAACATGTTGGAGGAGGGACTTGTCAATCACCCCGCTGTAGGATTTGGGGAATCTGGCCGCAAAGCCAATGAGTTAAGAGTTCTACTGGCCAAGATAGAGGAATCTGAGGTTTGTACTTATTTATTTTTTCTTTTTGTTGTTTACAATCTAGTGACTAGAGATTTAAATTAATCCTACCTAAGGAATAAAAGCTTAACCACAGTGACTCAATTTTTTAACTGTTTCCCTCTGAAGTGCCTTTTATATGGAGGATTCCATAATTATAAAAGCTAACATTAAAGAAAGTAACAGAGTTGATACCTACAACCCTAAAGCAAAGAAAAAAGGGGTGCAAAGTTAAATTTGATCAATGCACGAGAAAAGTACTAATAAGAATGCTAAACTCTTTTTATTCTCACATTATGATCTGAACTTTACTTGTTTTGTTTCTTTTAGTCTCTTCCAACTCCCGCTGGTGATCTTCAACGATCTGAATGTTTAAGATCTCTAAGGGAAGTTGCTATTCCACTGGCAGAGCGGCCAGCACGAGGCGATTTAACGGGTGAAGTTTGTCATTGGGCTGATGGTTATCACCTGAATGTTAAACTATATGAGAAACTACTTCTCAGTGTCTTCGATGTTTTAGACGAGGGAAAGCTAACTGAGGTTAGTTATAACCCATATTATGTGAATGTATTACACAACTGCCGTAGGTTTTACTGCTAATCTTTTCATGAGAGTTATGAATCCCATATTTGCTTCTGAAGTGTACAAAAGCCATGCCCTGCCCTGAATTTGTTCATAAATAATTAGCTGTAACTGACAAGAAACATTATGAAATAGTAAACTGACAATAGGATCAGATCACATAGTGATTCTGGAATCTAATTTCTTGTCTATTATTTCTTCATTATCTTGCCCTTTAACTGGTTGAAGTGCTTCCCTTGGTTTCAGTTTCATTTTTTTCATGTTTCCTAGTGGGTGGAACACTATAGTCTATGCAAATCTTTTATCGTTGTTGCTGATTTTGATCTTATTAATTACAGGAGGTTGAAGAAATTTTGGAACTTTTTAAATCGACCTGGCGTGTTTTGGGCATAACAGAGACAATTCATTATACTTGTTATGCTTGGGTGCTATGCCGTCAGGTAACAAAAGGAAGAAATGTTATTTACTTGCTCCTGGATTGAACTGTCTGAATTATAGAATTTTAAGAATGGAGAGTCATTACTGCATAATTGCATATATTGTTACTATAAGAGCTATGGTTAGTTTCTGTTGATATGGTATTGGTTACCCATTTTCTGACCAGTAATTGAAATTCAGTTGTTAATTATATTAAGAATAAAGTTCATTTGACATGCATTTGTTAATTTGTAGTTTTGTACAATGTAAGTTTCTTAGTGATTAATGTTTTCCATTACTAAAAGTTTAAATTGGTACCATGGATATACATTTATCATTTTGTATTTATTTTCAACATGCCCCTTATATGTGTGGCAGATAATTACTTATAAGCTGAACATGTGAATATTTTGATGACGGTGTAGCATGTGTGATTGAAGCCCGTGTCTTTGTTATGGTATATGCCCACCTTGAGTACTGTTTTTTTTTTGTTTTAAAAAGATGGAGAGCCTAAGGTGTTAGGCCCGAGACCCGGGGTATAATCAAGTTGCTATTTGAAGATGGAATTATGGGATGGTGAATAGGAAATGAGGGGATGGGGGGTGGAACAAAGAGTTGTTTTTTTGGGCTTTTGATGAAAGAAAAGAATAAGTTCAAGAAGAAGAAATGGTGAGAAATGAAATTGGCAGAGATAAAGTGAAGGGATAAACCAAGTTGGTGTTAAGAGATATAACACACTCTTATCCTCACTTGGGGTTTGAATCTAGAATTCAATCAAGATATGACACACTTAATTAAATATCTAGAACCTAAAACTCACACTTAAGATAACCACTCTTAAGATATAGAATTAGGAATTTGGCTAAAATAGCATCACACTATTTTATAAATACTCAAAGAGTAAAAGGAGTTTTAATAATTCAGAGATGATGATTACAAGGGCCAAATGGCCGAAATATATAAGGAGGGGAGAGGAGGGAAAACACACAATATAATGAATGCAAATACAAGGAACCTTCCTACGTCCCTTTATCATTCACTAGCTTCCAATCTTGAGTTGATAAGGGCTGATTTTGTTTGACTTTGTCTTGGCTTTGGAGCTGGCTTTGTCTGTCCTGTTGTGGAGGCAAAAATCACAAAGAATGAATGAAATCCTTTGATGATTGTGGTGGATATTCTGGCTAAAAAGAGGGGACAAACAAAGATGGGTGATGGATGGTGTATTGGCCTTATATTCTTGGTTATATGAGGTGACTGATTTAGTAGGTGGTGTATCAACAACAACTCAAATGTCCCTTGGCTTTTTGTGGTTGTTTATTCAGCCCTAGTAGGGAACATAAAGGGGACAAGAATGGGGAATATCTTGGTTGATGTTGTGTTGGGATAATGAGGGATATTTGGCCTGGGATTTATAGAAAAGGATAGAAGGTTTTATTTGTTTATTAAAAGGTTTAAAAGAAAGAAAATAACAACAAACAAAGGTTGTGGTTTACACACTCTTATTTTCGGCCAGGGCCTAAAATAGGAGTAGGAAAACTTTATTTTGAAAAGGAAATATTTTGGATGTTTAGGGAAGGTATGGAGAGCGTGGGCTCAGCCTAGGGTGGGTGTAGGACAACCATGGTGTTGGGTTGGGTTCTAGGATAGGAAAATGGAGAAGTTTCAACCCAATTAATATCACCACACTTGGGCTTTATTCCCCTGATCTGTCTTTCCCTTGGCGGGCTACGGAGAGTCTTCGAGCATGCTCCCGGATATATATCATCTTCCCCTTCTTCGAAAGAGTTTGCCCTCAAACTCGGCTTTTCTTCACGCTCATCTTCGGGGTTTGGATATGGTAATCTATCTTTATCTCTAGAACACCTTGAGGACGTGTTCTCTCTCACACCTGTGCCTTTTTGAATGACCTGCAAATTAAGCAAAAAAGTGTTGGCATTAAAAGCCGTTAGTGTTGGTTTGCCTCCGAGGTTTTCCGTTCCAAAGAAGGGGTCGGATAGGGGATCTTCAAAAAGGCTCAACAGCTGATTTTGCTCAAGCAAAGGGTCATATTGTAACTCTTTAGATTCGCGGTAGGCAAACATGGCAAGTACAGATGGGGGCGGTGTTTCGGGCAGCTTGTTGGATGGTATTATTGGGGAAAGAGTGATTCTCCTAGTATTCAGAAAGAATGAATATGAGTTGGCAAAACCATCGTAGGTAACTCTCCGATCATATAACCAGGGCCTCCCGAGGAGAATAGGACAAGCTCTCATGGGTATCACATCACACCATACGTCCTCATGAAAGGACTGACCCATGCTAAAGGAAACCAAGCTACGTGTATTCACACGTATCCCTTCGTTAAGATTCAACCATTGAATCTCGTAAGGCTTCGGATGTGGCATCTCCTTTAAATTGAGCTTTTCAATCGCTGTTTTGGAAACAACGTTGGCACTACTCCCGCTATCAATGATCATTGAACACACCTTCTTTTGAACGGTGCAACGAGTACGAAAAATACTCTCTCGGTGTGTGGTATCGTCCTGGGCAGCCGCATGACTAATGGTCTTTTGAATGACCAAAAGTTCACCTTCATCGGGACCAACAACTTCTTCTTCTTCGTTCGGCTCTCCTTGAATCCAAAATGGATTCAATTCTTCTTCTTCACATTCAACAATAGCCATGATCTTCTTGTTTGGACAGTCACTAGCAAAGTGACCAGCGCCTTGGCAACGAAAACACTTTGGGACTCGGCTACTTGAGGAACTTGGTTTTGAAAGAGGAGAAGCATTGGGTGAGGAAATAGGGTGCACAGTTTTAGGATTTTGAGCAAGGGGGGTGGAATTTGATGTACTAGGGTAGGAAGAATTGTCACGGCTCAAAGAAGATTTGCCCTTCTTGAGGGCTTCCACCTTAAGTGCTAACTTGGTTAGCTCTTCAAGGTTCTCAAAGGTTTGCAGCTCCACTGTGTTGGCGATTTGGGTGTTTAGGCCAAAGAGATATCTCACAAAGGTTTGCGAGTCATTCTCTTGGAGATCACACCGCATCAAGAGTTCTTCAAACTCTCGATTGTATTCTTCTACGGACCGATTTCCTTGCCTTAGGTGTTGAAGCCTAGCAAAGTTTTCCCTTATATAATGAGTGGGAATGAACTTCTTCTTCAATAAAGATCTCATCTTGGTCCATGTTTTAACAGCAGCTTTGCCTTCTCTTTTGCGCTTGGTGGTAGTGTTAGTCCACCACGTAGATGCGTAGCCTCTGAATTTTAAGGCCACAAGCTTGACCTTCTTGTCCTCCGGCACTTCGGTATAGTCAAAGACGCGTTCAATCGTCTCTAACCATTCGATGAAATCATCCGGGTCATCTTTTCCATCAAAGGTTGGCATTTCGACCTTGAAGTCAGAGGGGGACTTCTCTTGGTTGTTTCTCCTCATGGTGGGAGAAGGAACTCCTGATTGGACGTCTTCCTCTTGCTCATCTTCACTTTCTTCAGGGGTATTCATCATATTCATTTTGAATTTGGTGAGTTGAGCAATCTGCTTAGCTAAGTACTCCACTTGGGTCTTGAGTTCTGTATTCGAGGCCCACAACTCTTCATTGCTGATGATTACAGAGGGGTTTGACATCTTGAAGGGTGTGAAAGAAGAGGAAGAGAATGGGGCAGTAGCTAGAATGGTAAGAAATGATGGGTGGTTTTTAGGGCTCTCTTTGGCCGAAAATACCAAAGAAGGAAGAGAAAAGAGAGATGGTGTTGAGGCTGATCTTTATGGACGTAACAAAGAGATGAGGGAGGCGTGTGCAGATTATCCCTTAGGGATGTTCAACACAAAGCTCTGATACCAGATGTTAGGCCCGAGACCCGGGGTATAATCAAGTTGTTATTTGAAGATGGAATTATGGGATGGTGAAGAGGAAATGAGGGGATGGGGGGTGGAACAAAGAGTTGTTTTTTTGGGTTTTTGATGAAAGAAAAGAATAAGTTCAAGAAGAAGAAATGGTGAGAAATGAAATTGGCAGAGATAAAGTGAAGGGATAAACCAAGTTGGTGTTAAGAGATATAACACACTCTTATCCTCACTTGGGGTTTGAATCTAGAATTCAATCAAGATATGACACACTTAATTAAATATCTAGAACCTAAAACTCACACTTAAGATAACCACTCTTAAGATATAGAATTAGGAATTTGGCTAAAATAGCATCACACTATTTTATAAATACTCAAAGAGTAAAAGGAGTTTTAATAATTCAGAGATGATGATTACAAGGGCCAAATGGCCGAAATATATAAGGAGGGGAGAGGAGGGAAAACACACAATATAATGAATGCAAATACAAGGAACCTTCCTACGTCCCTTTATCATTCACTAGCTTCCAATCTTGAGTTGATAAGGGCTGATTTTGTTTGACTTTGTCTTGGCTTTGGAGCTGGCTTTGTCTGTCCTGTTGTGGAGGCAAAAATCACAAAGAATGAATGAAATCCTTTGATGATTGTGGTGGATATTCTGGCTAAAAAGAGGGGACAAACAAAGATGGGTGATGGATGGTGTATTGGCCTTATATTCTTGGTTATATGAGGTGACTGATTTAGTAGGTGGTGTATCAACAACAACTCAAATGTCCCTTGGCTTTTTGTGGTTGTTTATTCAGCCCTAGTAGGGAACATAAAGGGGACAAGAATGGGGAATATCTTGGTTGATGTTGTGTTGGGATAATGAGGGATATTTGGCCTGGGATTTATAGAAAAGGATAGAAGGTTTTATTTGTTTATTAAAAGGTTTAAAAGAAAGAAAATAACAACAAACAAAGGTTGTGGTTTACACACTCTTATTTTCGGCCAGGGCCTAAAATAGGAGTAGGAAAACTTTATTTTGAAAAGGAAATATTTTGGATGTTTAGGGAAGGTATGGAGAGCGTGGGCTCAGCCTAGGGTGGGTGTAGGACAACCATGGTGTTGGGTTGGGTTCTAGGATAGGAAAATGGAGAAGTTTCAACCCAATTAATGTCACCACACTTGGGCTTTATTCCCCTGATCTGTCTTTCCCTTGGCGGGCTACGGAGAGTCTTCGAGCATGCTCCCGGATATATATCATAAGGTATTGGTGTTGGAGCTTATTAACCATTTTGCCTACAAAAGTGATGTAGTGTTATACAACACCACCAACAACAGCCAAGCCTTAGTCCTTAATCATTGGTGCTAGGCTACATGGACCCAAAGAGAACCTCTTGAGGTCCACCACCAAAAGTCTCAGTGTTATGTGCTGTGTGGTGCTCTCATTTTTTAGTTATAAAGGAACAAAAATCAAGGGCTTCTGTACCATGACAAGAAATAATGAATTATCTATATCAATCTTTCAATGGAGTACATGGAGAAAACACAAACTCACTGATAGTAAGGAAAGTTAATCACAAAAATTAGGGAGTAAATTGGGGGTGTTTTAGCATAGATTTTGGATCTCCAAAGCATGATTTTAGGATCTTATTAACCCCTGGTTGATATTTAATTTATTACTTACCTTTATTTTATGTTTCGAGAGTCGAGAGTAAATAGAACCACTCTTAAAGGAAGAAGCACAGAGGGTTTTGATTAGGAATAGCATAGCTATTGGGCAGAAAAATTCTGCTGGACAAGTTATCTTGCTGGAGGGTTTCTTTGGAAGCTATTCTTTGTTCTTATTTTTTTCAGTTTCTTTCTGCCATCTATAAAAAAACTTTCTTATTCAGAGCACATTTTCTTTCTCCTCTTTACTCTCTATCTCACATGCATGCCACACACAGGGATATGAGTTTAGAACAATAGGGCACTACAATGGCATTTATCATTTCTAGTTGTGCTGAGAGAATAATTATCATGTATCCAAGATGTGCCTTCTTAATGTGGATTTTCTAGACAACTTATTTTGAAACCTTTTTAATGCAATTTATATCTATTTATTTGGTTTTGCAGGTCCATTGGTGGGTCCTTAGTCAATTCTACAAATTATGCTTTTTATTTTGTAGCATTTGCTTAATTATTGCTTCATTATGTTTCTACAGTTTGTCATTACCAGCGAACGAGGAATTTTGCTGCATGCCATTGAACAATTAAAGAAAATACCATTGAAGGAACAACGAGGACCACAGGAAAGATTACACTTGAAAAGCTTGCAATGCAGAATTGAAAGTGATAATGGATATCAGGAACTCACTTTCATACAGTCTTTCTTAGTACCTATCAAAAAATGGGCTGATAGGCAGCTGGAAGACTACCATCTTCACTATGCTGAGGTTCGTTAGGGATATCATGAAATATTAATTATGAATAAACAGTTTGGCATTACATATTGTTCCTATTCAATCGTATAATTGAACAAATGGAGGATTTGGTAAATTTATTTGAATTGACATTCACAGAATTGCCACAATAAAAAATTTAAGCCTTGGGGGTGGGTGTGATGGACACTTTTGGGGAAAATATTAATGAAATAAAATGGTTCTGATGTCAGAGGAAAAAAATAATGAAATAAAATGGTTCCTGTCAAGGAACCAACTCAACTACAAGCTCAAGCTTGTGGTTGTGGCCCAGGGTGACTTATTTATATTCTAACACGCCCCCTCACGTGCAGGCATAGTCTTTTTTCGAGCCTTGCACGTGAAACTTTAATTTTCTTAAAACTAGGTGGCGCTGAGTTTCGAACCCGTGACCTCTTAGTCAACAAGGCTCCGATACCATGTCAAGGAACCAACTCAACTACAAGCTCAAGCTTGTGGTTGTGGCCCAGGGTGACTTATTTATATTCTAACAGTTCCGATGTCAGAATAGAGTTGCATATATGCCAACAGGGTATCACATTTCACAATGTTGCTCAGTGCACGAATTTAGGATACATTACCTTCATATTTCTTCTGGATTTTTATACCAAGCATTTGTGCAATGGTACTGTACTTTTTTCTTTCTTTTTTTCTTCATTTAAGAGTTGCACTCACATTTGTATAGGGTTCAGCAATGATGGAAACCACTTTGGTGGTGGCAATGCTTGCACGAAGGCTTCTTTTAGAAGAGCCTGAATTGGTATGTCTTGTATCTCTCCTCATCTCTTGTCCCTCTTCCTCCCGACTGGCATATTGTCAACCAAGGAATTTATAGAATAGCATAAAGAGTCATTGCTCACTCAAGATGTTTTTTGTTTGTAATTACAGATTATTTCTGTTGATTTATCAGTACGGTACATTGAAATTTAAGCATTTATTTTTCAAGGCAATGCAGGATATACTTAACACTGATTCGGAGCAGATAGAGTTTTACATATCATCTTCAACAAAATATGCATTCGCAAGGGTAATTTGTTGAATACACTTTTTCAGTTAAAGACCGGCACAATTGTTTATTTGTTTATCAAAGAAACTGATTTATATTTTGCTTCTGTTAAATTGGTACACAAGTTTTAAAATTTAACAGAAAATGTCATAATCTTAGTTCATTAAACATTACAGGCTTATTGTGAAGAATTTACGTTTGTCGAATTTGAAATTGTTTCATGCTATACTGTACAGTGTACAGTATATAAGTTGTTTCACTGTCAGAATGAAGTATAAAGTGTCTGACAAAGTAGAGAATAGAGATCTGCATTTTCTTACAAGCCGGAAAATAGTTGCCGAGTATCAAGTGTCTACACATTGAGGAAAACCTTAAATAAACTCATAATTTATTCATTTTCATGTTGCATGTTTAGATAAAAATATAAACTCATACTCAGAGGATGTTATAAGGCAACCTTTTGCTTTCTCATAAATATAAGCACGTGAAGGATAAACAGTAAAACACCATGAAATAGAAAATTTTGGAAAATACAGAGAATCTTTAAATCATGTCTGGCATGCGTTGCATGATTTTTTCCTAGGTATCAGTAAACACATAATATTCAGGGCCTTAGTTTGAAATAGTATCAATCAATTCATATGAGTGTTACTATGTTACATGACTTAACTGAACATGGTCCAATGATCTTTGATTCCGGATATTCTTCATTGAAGCTTTGTTTTGCTTTCTATCCATAGGTGCTGCAAGATGCGGAGACAATGTCAGATGCAACTGATGAGCATCCCCTGGCCTTACTTGCAGAACAGACAAAGAAACTTTTACTGAAAGATAAGACATTTTACATGCCTATCCTCAAACAGAGGCATCATAATGCAGCTGCTGTTTCAGCATCTCTACTTCACAAACTATACGGCATTAAGCTGGTAAGCTTATTGTAGTTTCATTTGCTGTTAAACAATTCATTTGTGATTTTAGAACCAGGAAATATGAGGAAAGAGTCTTTGAAAACATTTCAGAAACCATTCCTAGATAGTGCCGAGCATCTTAGTGAAGATGTTGTAGCTGTATTTCCTGCTGCTGACAGTCTTGAGCAGTACATCATGGAAATCATCGTTCAGACTTGTGAAGAAAGGGCTGCAGATGTATACTGCAGAAAACTGAATTTGTACAAGGTGAGGAACTTTTTTTCTGTTTTTATTGTCAAATGGATATATGGAAGACTTTTTTATATATACTTCATGAATGAGTACTTTTTAATAACTAAATTTAAACGTGCACATATTTTAGTGCATGCATCATATGAACTTTAGAATGTCATTTGATATTAAATCCAACGGTTGAATGTCATTTGTTGGTTTTCTTCCTAATCTTCTGAAGTTTGCTTCCTAGTAGTTTATCTTTCTAAGTCCTTTTCCTAGTGGTGTAGTTTATTTAGGCACTTTCCCAGTCTAGTTGGGTTTTGTGTTGCTTCTTTTGGTTCAGTCTGGTATTTTTTGTGTGTGAGGAACTTCAATCACGTCTTTCATTTTGAGGATGATGGTTTACAAGATGATGCAGCTCTACTTCAAGTTGATTGATTCAAGTAGAATTTATTCGGTCAAAAAGATGGTCTCCAAGGTTCCACAAATTTCAGAGGGGTTTCCTCTGTTGGAAAAGTTAAAGTGATATCAAAATATCAAATAGCATCAACGCAGTTGGTCAGAAATGTGTTATACAACTGTTCTGTGTGAAAGATCTATTTCGACTGTATGATATTGTATTTGTATCAAAATATTTGTTATTGTAGATGCCGCGTGGCTCTTTTACATTAATATAATTTCGCGTTTCTAAAAATTTTTTTGCCCCAGAGTTTATTAATCAGTCATATACATAGTACATGATACATCTTTGTGTTTCTCTCGCCTATTTGTTATATTTTCTACCTTTTTTCTGTTTTTTCTCATCTTGTAAATTCTGATTCCTCATCCCCTTCTCCCTCATAACTGTAAATAGGCCTAAATGAAACCTTGTTTATTGAATTATCCCCCTCACCAGTCATCAATAGGGCCTGTGTTTTGCCATCAAATGAGTTCCTTTCATAAGTTGTCAATTGCTTTACTGAATATCTCTGAATTTCTGTATTTATTTCTTGCTGAAAGTACTAACACAACTCAATATTTTCTGTTGTTTCACTTCAGATTGAGACTATATCGAGTACATTGGTGCTAAGATGGGTGAATTCACAGCTTGGAAGGATCTTAGGTTGGGTTGAGCGGGCTGCTCTACAGGAGGTTGCAGTTTAAAACTATCATGTGATTAACTGTTTTTTCCTTATTAATGACGGTTTGGCCCTGGAAACCCAATATTGAGACCTAAGTTTAGATACAAATATTGTGAAGTGCATAACTGTTTTTGCCTTGCTAATGACACTTTTGGTACTGAAAACCCAATATTGAAACCTAAATTTAGATACTGGTATTTTGAAGTGTATGAATAACTTGTAGTCTTGTACCTTAAGCAATGCAATTTAAAGTTGTTAACAGAATGCTTCAAAGTTCATTCAAAATTAGGCTCAGTAGACCATATTATCATAAGAAACTGATCTATGACAAAGAAAATGACATGGAAGGAATAGTGTGTGCTATTGGAATCTCTACACATACTCCCTTCGTCTCCAAATGAACTTGACACTCGGATAATAATGCTAGGATGGAGTTAATTCCAATTCATTTTATGTAAAGTTGTAAACATTCATGTAAAATTCAAAAATAGCATTCGTATAATTGAAAACTACAATAATTGTTCTACAAAACAAGAAAGTGTGTTTTTATAGTTCATTTGTTTACAAAAAGGCAACTATGTAATAGTTGTTTGCAGTTTTGCTTGTAGAACTGTGGCTGGATTTGACGAGCTGAGTAATATAAGTTGTGATTTCGGTTCAAAAAAAGATTGAGATGTTTTGGGCACGTGTTGAGGAGAAGTACTGATGCTCCGGTGAGAGGTGTTAGAGGCAGGACGTGGGGGACGTGATGAGGGGTAAGGGTAGACCTAAGAAGAGTTGGAGCGAGGTGATTAGACTTGACTTCCGGGTTTATGAGTTAACTAAGGATATGTCGTTGGATAGGAGCTTCTAGAGGTCTAGGATTAGGGTGGTTGAGTAGGCTTTGGGTAGTGTTTTACCCTTGTGTAGGTGCTGTCTTTGTTTTCGTATCTATGTGTGTGTTTGCTTCTGTTGTGCTTCTCCCTTTGTCCTTTTTTCCTTTACCTGTGTTTTCTTCTTTTTTGTGATCCTTTGTTTTTAGCCGATGTCTCTTGGAAACAACCTCTCTACTTCCCAACTAGGGACAAAGTTTGCATACACTCACCATTCCTAGATCCCGCTATGCGCAATTTCTCTGGGGCTGTTGTTGATCAATGAAAATATACAAGGAAGTAAGACATAGTTTGACATATGAATAATAACGGTAACGTTCATTTGGAGACGGAGGGAGTATATGACTATATGGCATGGTAACACCTGCATATACTGAGTTTTTCTAAAACCACAGGACTCCATGAGCTAGTTTAGTGTAAATGAAGAATTTATCATATGGCATTATATGAGCATACAATATGGAATGCATGTTGCACCAAGTTCTAGGTTACATGTTACTCATCTTTATCTAATTTGAAGATGGCTATTCAACCCTTTGTCTTTTCTATCTATTATATTCTTGTTCTTTGTCCTGAGGTAAAGTTTGGCTAGCCATAATGGAACATTATGTAATCAAATGCATGTGTAATGTAAATTTACGCGGAAAAGTTATATAATTGCATTACACTAGGTTTAACAGACGTCACCTAAGATTTTACAGTTCTGCATAGACTAATGCTGATACTTATTTTTCCAGAAGTGGGGGCCAGTGTCATCACAACAAAGATATGGAAGCTCGATAATTGAAGTCTACAGGATAGTTGAAGAGGTAAGTATTTTTTTTCTTCTATTTCATAAATCTTGATTCTTAGAGTTTTATCTTCCGTTTATAGTGATTTGTTTCTACTAATAACAATTAGGACTGTAAAATGCTACATGTACACTACAGTTACACCGAGACAATTTTGCAACTGCATACACAAGTTTTGTTTGTTTCATAGACAATTGTAAAGCTAACAATAATTGTGTATGCTGTTCAAAATTTTGTCTGTGATTTCTCAATACGAATGTCATTATTTGATCATATTACTTTGAATATATAGAGTCACAAGGAAACATGTAAGAAGTTTGTTCAGTGTTTTGTGTCACAAATGCTGATTTAACATGTTTATTAGTTTTCATTAACTAGCAAATTGATTTGCACTTTGAAGAGCTTAATTTTCAAATTTTCCATTACATTTTTGTCATGCTTTGACACTTTGCCCTTAAAAAGGTTAGGAAGGATAATTGCTATCTATTAAAACAGAAAAGAAAGCCCAAGACCTTGTGGTCTGTGGAGCTGCATAACTGTGGCTCTCCCCAATGAGAGTCACATTTTTGAAACCCAGTGGGGGAATTGATTCTTAGTGCCTCTGTAGGTTGAGAGAGTATGTATGGACAAATAATACATTGTAATGAAGTTAATAGCATTCAAAAAAGAAAAGAAAGTGTAGTTACTAACAATCTAAACTGTTTTTCTATTGCAGACAGTTGACCAGTTGTTTGCTCTTGGAGTGCCAATGAGATCAGAGGAACTGATTAGCCTCTTCCGAGGAATTGACAATGCATTTCAATTGTATGCAAAACATGTTGTTGAACAGCTGGGTATGTATGTATTGAACAACGCAATGTTAATATCACAAATTAATCAAAACCAAACACGAAATTGTAACTTTTTATTTCCTAGGTATTATTGTTGCGTATTTTAAGATATTATTTATGCCATTTAGTCATAATCTAACAATCACTGATTTCTGCTTCTGTTTGACTGCTATGTTATGAAGTATTCTCTTGATATTGTATGTTTTAAAGTCTAAATCACGTCTCATGACACCTACAACTGTTCAATGAGACAATGACAGCTAATAAAGAAGATATTACTCCACCGGTTCCTATTCTTACAAGATACTCAAGGGAGCATGGAATTAAGGCATTTGTAAAGAAGGAATTAAGGGATACAAAGTTGCCAGACAACAGAAAGTCCAGTGATATTAACGTTCTTTCAACATCAACACTCTGCATTCAATTGAATACACTTCATGTAAGTTCACTTGCTATCTCTCCGCTTTTTAAATCTTTTTCTTTTTTTTGGCCTAAAGATTTATTGTTTATCATTTAACAGTATGCAATCAGCCAGCTGACTAAGTTAGAAGATAGCATTTGGGAGAGATGGTCAAGGAGAAAACAACATGATAAGATTACAAGTGGGTATTTTTTTTCATGCATAAAATTAGTGTGAATGCAATTCACAAGGTTTTGCATTAACTTTTTTTCTAGATTTTTTTTATCATCTCAAAAACATCCTCTGTTCTCAGGGGTAGAGGTAAGGTATGCTTACATCTTCCCCCCCCCCCCCCCCCAAATGCCCTACTTTAGAGTGGGGATTGGGATATACTCCACCTACCTTGGGATAAGGTTACACATTAACCTGACCGGATTATTAAGAAAGGTAAAATTGTGGTTGAGATTTATGCAGAAATCATTTGAACCACAATTCTATCTTTAGAAGGAAAGTGGAATGTTATTTGGGGACAAACCTAAAAGAAATCGCAGAACCAGTTTCTAGAACATTTGAAATGGTTTGGTTTAGTTTTTCTAGTTTGGGACTGATAGAACTCAAGATTGTCCAGGAAAATAAATGAAGGAATGTTTTTATTAAATTATGAAATCAGCATCTAACTTCATAAAGTTGTAAAAGTCAAATCTTTGTCAAAATATGAGCAAGAATCTTAAATTCATATAAGTAATAAAGCCAAGGAGAATCTCCAATAATTTCATATAATTAGTTTTTGGATAACTTTTGCAAATAATGAGCCTCAATATTTATAGAAGCCGAAAAACTACCAATTCCTAGAATTTATGCCTACTATTACATTGCAAAGTAACTATTCCTAGACTTTAGGCTCACTACCCCATTAATTAGCAACTACTCCTAGAATTTAGGCCCACTTACACATTATTTACTACTTAGCAACTAACACATATAGTAATATATTTGACCCATTAAACAAATGACCCTAACTGACTCTATTATAAATATTAAAAACATAAAATAACTGCAAATGTGGCCCTCTATCATTATCCCTTCCTTCAAAATTTGCTTTGTCGTCAAGACATAATCTAGAAAATAGCTTCTCGGTATATCAGGAGGTTTTAGTAGAGGTGGTAGGAAGACAATATAATGAAAAACTCCAATCAAAGCAGTGGTGCTTTGAACAAAAGTGTCCAACTATGGCATAACAACATCAAGGACAAAACGATGCATGACACCACTATCCAAGGTTTCTTGAAGCTTTATCAGTGATGATGTAGAATTTCCCAGGATGGTGTTGACACATATATAAGAGTTTTGTAACCCAAAATTACATGCATTCTCATCAGTACTTGGCATAAGAATCATGGCTCCTTCTATAGCCAATTCTGTAGGTGAGAATTGTTAGAGTGCATCCCACATCGGAAGTCCAAATGTAAAATAATCCGGTATATAAGCTCTTGAGTTAAACTAACTAATCGATTGGATTCAATCTTTTAATGTGGTTCAACCCAAGTATCTTATTACCCAATCTAGTTGTCCATACCCATCTCAAATTCTATCATGGTATCGGAGCAGGTTTTGGTCCACCTCGTTTGTCAAGGTGTCCGTCTAGACGTTCATTCCTAGCGGCCCGTTTGTCTTTAGCCCAGTTGTCCGTATGGAGTATGTATCCAACGGCCTGTGGCCCGTTTAACACGATTGCTCGTCTGGAAGTCCATACCCAGCGACTCGTGGTCCTTTAGGTGTTGGCGCTCAAAAAAATCAAGGGAATGGGAGTTCATTTGCAAGTGGTCAACCGGTTAGATTCAAAATGGCCCGGTTGTCCACTTGAGGGGGAGTGTTAGAGTGCATCCCACATCGGAAGTCCAAATGTAAAATAATCCGGTATATAAGCTCTTGAGTTAAACTAACTAATCGATTGGATTCAATCTTTTAATGTGGTTCAACCCAAGCATCTTATTACCCAATCTAGTTGTCCATACCCATCTCAAATTCTATCAAGAATTGAGAGATTTGATCGTGGCAACCAATATTAATCATTCCTTCATACTGGAACAGCCTCGACTCGGATTGCCGTTGCCGATTGCCATCCATGAGAGATGTTCTGGTCAGGATTGTGGAGGGGCACTGTGAAGGCAACACGATTGCGTTCACTTTCAGGCGCCAACTTAGAGTTGCATTTGAAATTCCCTTGTCATCACGTAGGAAATTACTTGTCGTCATGCTACCCTTCTGTTTTTTGAATTGTCTATCCTTTCAGCTCTAGATGGAAGTTACTAGAAGTGATTCTTTTGTAGGGTGTCACAAAATTAAGAGTCGTACCCTGAGTTGATGCTGCCTGTTTGGAATTAATGACATCAAGGCGAGCTATAATGCTAATTAATTGGTGTACTTCACAGGGTGAATAACTGTTGGATGAGAAATTGTATGGAGAAAATGGAGAAACTGAATTTTTGTAGAAGGAACCCATAAAGTTTTTATGGCTCTGATACCAAATGATAGAACTCAAGATTGTCCTGGAAAATAAATGAAGGAAAGTTTTGATTAATTTATGAAATCAGCATCTAACTTCATGAAACAATAAAAGTCAAATCTTTATCAAAATATGAGCAAGAATCTTAAACTCATATAAGTAATAAAGCCAAGGAGAATCTCCAATAATGAGTATTGAATCAGTTTCTGGATAACTTTTACAAATAATGAGCCTCAATATTTATAGAAGCCAAATAACTACCAATCCCTAGAATTTATGCCCACTACCACATAACAAAGTAACTATTCCTAGACTTTAGGCTCACTTACCAACTACTCCTAGATTTTAGGCCCACATTACACATTATTTACTACTTAGTAACTAACATACTACGTATATAATATTTTTGCCCCGTTAAACAAATGACCCTGATTGACTCTATTATAAATACTAAAAATGTATAATAACTGCATATGTGGCACTCTATCAGGACAAATCACAATTTTGACCTTGGCTTAGTTTCTAGGGTATTTATTTTGTTTGTTATCAAGACTCTTGTTTATAATGGAGATAAATGAATTACAAAGTACTGCTTGATGGGAAATTCTTATATAAATTTCTAGTTAAGATCAGACCACACCATTTGCCTAAATGGCCTTTGATTCATATAGCAAAGAAATATTCCATGATGTCATTATTTACCTGTAGGGAGCCTTGACTCTATTCTCTCTATTTTTGTATTAATATCTTCCATTTGGGTTATGATTTTCTGACCCGGATAAGATTGGTGTATATACTATTTAATTTGTATTCAGAGAAGCCTACAGATGTGGGCACAAAGAATTCTGTCCAGAAGAGTACATTTGATGGCAGTAGAAAAGATATCAATGCAGCTATTGACCAGATCTGCGAGTTTACCGGTGAGAAATTTTTTGCATTATTTTGTAGAGCACTTTTCTGCATCCTAACAATTCATCTTTATTTATTTACTTGTTCATCTTATACAGGAACCAAAATTATTTTTTGGGATTTAAGAGAACCATTCATTGATAATCTATACAAGCCCACAGTAACTCAGTCTAGATTTGAAGCGCTGATGGACCCTCTTGACACGGTATACAGTTTGCTGATGAGTTGGCAATAATGACGAATAATTTGAATGGTGCAATGTGAAGTAAAATATTTGATCTGTCATGCAGGTTCTTAATGAACTGTGTGATGTTATAATGGAGCCAATGAGAGATCGGGTTGTAACCGGCCTCCTTCACGCTTCACTGGTCTGCCCGTGTTATCTCAAACTTGTAATGTATTTTCATCCTAACTATGTCATTGGGTATTTAACCTTTTAAGATGTCAACTGGCCACAGGATGGCTTACTGAGAGTCATATTAGATGGGGGCCCATCACGCATATTCCATCCCAGTGATGCTAAGCTATTGGAAGAGGATTTAGAGGTCTTGAAGGTATTCTGCGGTTTTAAATCTTTTTAAGGCTCCGTTTGTTTGCATTTCTAGTAAATATTTTCTTGCGTTTGTCACATGAAAGTATTTTCTTCAATTCTTTAGAATTTCTTGTAAAATAACTTTTTCGTTTAACAACTAAAGTTAAACAAGTTGTAAACTTGTGGAGTTGCGGTCAAGAAACCTTTCTTTCCCAAAAACATTTTCTCCATAAAATTTCCCCCAGTTACTCCCTCGGTCCTATAAAAATGTTTCACCTTTGAAATGATACTGAGATTAAGGAAAGTGAAATTGTGTAGTTGAAACTAATGTAGAGCAAAGAGAAATAATAATGGGACGGAAGGAGTATTTTCTAGGAAACATAATGATCCATATCAAACTAAACATCAAACTTATATCCCCTTTAAACTAAACATCACGGGAAGAACTCAAATACGAACTTCACATTGTATTTTTCTCAGGAGTTTTTCATCTCCGGGGGAGATGGCCTTCCTCGAGGAGTTGTTGAAAACCAAGTGGCACATGTTCGGCAAGTGATAAAATTACACGCTTACGAGGTTAGTTTTTCGGTTTTTCCTATAAAGATATACTGCAATCTATATGAAATGCATGAACCTTTTAACGGTGAGGTTTGAGAGAGCGGTTTTGGTTGGTTGCAGACTAGGGAGCTGATTGAGGACTTGAAATCTGCGAGTGAGGTAGAAATGCATGGGGGCAGGGGCAAACTGGGGGCAGATACAAAGACCTTACTTAGGGTATTGTGTCATAGGGGTGATTCTGAGGCTTCTCAATTTGTGAAGAAACAATTTAAAATCCCTAAATCTACATCTTAGTGTTAGTGTGTCACTACATTTGTTTGCTGTAAAAAATGCCATTGTACATTTATTTTTGTTGGTTTGTTGGGTGAAATATATCAAGTTTTCTATTGCTATTTCTTTTTTATTTACTCACAAAACTTGAACCGTAGTGTGTGTGTGCGGGGGGGGGGGGGGGGTACTCAGGTAAAATATTCAGTATCCCTGTTATGTTCTTGGGTTTTATTGTAAATCTCAAGTCAAAATTTGTTTTAATACTCTGTAATATACTCATTCTATTAACTTGTTTTCAAACTCATTCTTTTTGAACTGTAAGGTTAATTCTCTCATCTTCAATACTTACAACTCCAATACATATATTCACCCTCTTAGGTAAGGACAAGTGACCTTATAATACAAATTGTTATAAAAGTAGATTTAAAAAATCAAATTTAGCACTAATGTTAAAGCATTAATACCTTGCAAAAAATAAAATAGGGCCCAACATGAGAATTTTGCACATGGCCAATCTCATTTTTTTTATATTTCCAGGTTGGCCTTGAACCAAATTATATATATTGTTGACTATTTAATTTTTTAAATTAAAGTATGTTATTGGATAATCCTATTAGAATACTCTGTATAAAATATGTTGTAAATAAAGTTTGTTGTTGAAAGAGGAGTATGCTTATGAGATTAAAGTTTGTTGTTGAAATATGACTATATTGTTAAAACTAAAGTTCGATGTTGAAATTAAAGTGTGCTCTTGAAGTTAAAGCTTCTTTTTAAAATTAAAGTTCTTTCTTAAAATTAAAGTTTGTTTTTTTTGGGAACATAAAGTATGTTAATATAATTAAAGTTGTTGAAATTAGAGCATATTGTTAAACTTAGATTATATATTTGAATTTTATTATCTCCTTAGAATCCTTAGAATAAGTGGTTTTCAAGAGAATTGTGATGGGATATACGAACGAGTCAATGTTTTTAGATTTAGAAATACTTTTTGAATTGATGGTGGACAGATAGGATGAAAAATGTGTTGTCCTTGTAAAATTTGCAAAAACAAATTACATACATGTGTCAACGACATCAAGCTTCGACATCAAGCTTCATAATCTCAAACAAGATCTGCCACTATATATATATACTTATGGATAAATATTTATTCAATAATATCATAATGTGTCACGATATTTCTAACCATGTTTGCTATATTGGCTATTGAATTTGGATATGGATCTTGACGTTAGTAAAAGCCAAAATTGTACCTGCATCTGTTGCATATTGATCGAATATTAGATATATTTGTATCTGTTTCCAATTTTTTAAGTCATTATGAACAATACTTTAATTTCCAATTAATTTAAAGTTAAGATTTTATTCATTAAATTGTAATTTGTTACAGAGTACTTTCTCCGTCTCAATTTAAGTTGCCTATTTTACTATTTACATGGTTAAACTTTAATAATTTTCATTACTCAAATGATAAAATAACATAGTCATATCACATCTTTTTTTGAAGACATTTTGATATAGTTTTAAAGGTATAAAATTTATATTTTAATTTTACCTTAATTTTTATATAAATTTATTTAAAAATAACTTCATTCAAACAATATAAACAACAACAAGCAACTTAAAATGGGACATAAGGAGTAATATGTTTTTTAAATTTGTTACTCTATACAATTCTAAGACAGCTCCATAGAGTAAGAAGATATACATAGTAAACATAAACAAATATTTTTATGTGTATACACATATACTTTACAAATAAAGATGTCTTATATTTTGAAATGCTGATAGAAAAATAAAATATAAAAATGAAAAAGTGGGAAAAATGATATATAACGCATCGAATGCATTGATAAACAATTACTCAAATGGATGTCTATGCGGAGCAGATTTTAAAAGGATAAGATGTATGATTACCAAATCCATATCAATTTACCAATCAAATGTTCTTAATCGGATACGGATAATAATCACTTTTAACGGATGCAGATATTTTTTGTGTAAACGGATATAGCACGAAAAGAGAAAAATGGATTGACTTGGTGTTTTAAGTATATTCACCGAGTTTGAATTTTTTGAATTAAACTATATGAACTTTAATAATTAATTTCTCTCAATTTGTATTACATGTTTATACAATAAAATAAAATTTTAAAAATTTTCAACAAGTTAGATCGATATAACTAATAAAATCGTTTTTATACCAATTTACGTTACGATTTTTATTTAATTAAAATTCAAAACATATCCAATTCTGAGATGAAAAAGTCAATTTAGACGGAATATACTGAGACAAAAGTAGTAGCTTTTAGCAGGCCAAAATGGAATGCAAATTATACGGTACAGCCGGTTGTGCCGTTTTGGTACAACCAGCAATTAGATCGAAGGAAGGAGAGGCAAGCCGATGACGAAGAAGAGGCCAATGCGGCAAAACCGAAGGAACGGTGGAGCTATGGAGCACCGACGATGGCTAGAATCGAAGAACGATGGAGCAGTGGGATGAAGAAATTTGACCTGAAATGCCGTCGGCCGCCATTGTCCGGTGAAGATTAGTCTGATCGAAGAAGAGCTCCGCCCCCGGACCAGTACTCCCTCCTTTGTCTCTCTTTTGAATGGATGAGAAAACCCTAGCGCGCTGCTCTGGTCGGGTGGGTCGGAGAAGAAAGAAAGCTGGTTTGTTAAGTCTTCACCTGCCGGTATGAACACTAAGTTATTTGAGAATGAGTACTACTTTGTTTCAGAATGAACACTACGTTATTAGTAAATGAATACTATAATTGTATTGAACAAATGTGTGAAAACGAACACTATGTTATTTCAGAATGAGTACTACGTTACTTCAAAATGAACACTTATGTTTTGTGCGAAAATGCGTACTATTTCAAAATGATCGAGTACTATCTGACTGTACCTTACTTTTGGTACAACCAGTTGTACGATATACGTACTCTAAATGGAAAGCTTAGACAAGGCAAGGTGTTATTATTAAATACCAGAAGCTCCTCACGCTGCTGACCCCTCTCATCTACCGTTCATGCATTCTCCATGCAATTAACATCTTCATGTCATATATATGTGTAGAGTGTCAAGGTAGAGGCTTTATATAAATCTCAGGACATTTCTATATCTAGTCCCAATGCCTTTGGTTCCATAGACTGTCAAATTGGATTCTCAATATAAATTTTATATATATCGACCACCATATATTGTCATAATTAACTACCAGGCCATTTCACTCTCTTGATGGCTAGAGGACATTATACCATTGAGCATTGTTGGGCTCTCATCCTCACTTTCCTGTTGCTCATTCCATGTTTTTCGCATCACGTGATCGCCGCGACCGAAGCCCGTCGGTTAGGGAAATCTATGGAAAAACATAACTATGAGCTTAGCAAGAAGAAGAAGACGATCACGGCTATGGCAGCGGAGGCGGATGTTGGGCTTGCGACCGGTGGCTATAGAAACGGTTGGAAAGGTGGTATGGGTTCATGTGGTGGGGGTTATGATCAAGGGTATGGGTATGGGAACAACGGAGGGTGCGGTGGCGGTGACTGTGGAGGAGGCGGCAGAGGTGGCGGCGGCGGTGGTTATTGTGATGGATGGGCAGGAGGTTGTCACGGCGGAGGTGGAGGGGGAGGAGGTGGAGGAGGAGGGTCTGGGGAAGGCGGGGTATATGGCCCAGGTGGGAAGGGTAATGGGGGGATATGGGGGAGGTGGCGGCGGCGGTGGTGGTGCAGATGGAGGTTATGGTAAAGGTGGGTATGGTGGTGGCGGTAGCGGTTCCGGTGGTGGAGGTGGTTATGGTGGCAATTCTCGTGGGGGGTGGCGGTGGCGGCGGTGGAGGAGAGGGGTATGGCAGTGATACTAGTGGCTTTGGCGCTAGGAGTAGTTCTGGTGGTGATAATGGTTCAAATGGTTAGAATTTTATATGAGTTAACCAAATACTACCATATATACACACATAATAAGGGGTGGATGTTTCAAATTGCAAAATAAGGATTAGTCCAGAGATTAGAGTTACAAATCAATCACCAAATGTGTTGCTTGATGGTGTTTACCTACTACCTTAATTGTGTGAGTAGTCAACAACAATGTCCACCAATGCAATAAAATCAATAAACATTACCAAATATGGTTTTTTCTGTTAAAGTTGCATTTCCATTCTGTTGCCTCCAAATATGGTTTTTTTTTGCTATTCTTCATTTGTAAAAATAAAAATGAAGTGTGTAAGATTGCAAATCACTACCTATCAGTAAAACATTCCATTCCAAGACTGCAAAAACAGTTCATTATAACCCCAAAGTCTCTAAAGTGAAACCGGTTGCCTTTCATAGCAATGCCATCTGAGGCAGTGAACATAATAGCATAACCATGTCGGAACATCAACCATTTTTCGCGCTATTTTTTTTCATCTCATCTCTACTAGTCTAGTTCTTGTAATAACCTAAAGTGATGCTAACAAGGAGTTGCCACAAGTAATAAACCGGTGGTATGGATATGCGAATGAGAAAAGGCTGGCGTGTTACATCTCCCCACATTCAGCAATAACGCAAGCCAGTTTTGGTCTGTTATTGGGTCCTGTACCCACATTCTCAATCTTTCTCACCACTAGAAGACCATCTCCAAGTACTCGCTGTACAGATAAATAAAAATAAATATGATACTAGTTGGTGCAGAAGAGAGGTTGTAGTTTTTAAAATGGGGAGAAAACCAAGAGACGAGGGATATCACATCGTATGTATCTAATCTTTTTGGATAAAGAAAATAACATACCCCAAAGACAACGTGTTTGTTATCAAGCCAATCACATTTTGCACAAGTGATGAAGAACTGCAAGAAACATGTGATCAGTTTAGGAAACAGTCACGTGAGCCACGTTAGTTTTTAGCGAGAGGATTTATGGAAAGGGAAGAAGAAGAAGAAAACTAAATTTACAGGATACTGGGTTGTTATTGCTGTTGTAAAAAAAATTGTTTCAAGGAACCTCAAACAAAAACAATGTTGTGGTGGTGTTAGGGGTGAAGGCGGGGGTCTTATCAAGTTGGTATTTTATGAAGGATTTGTGGAGAAATGAAAGGGGAAATGGGTTGGACGAAATTATGGAGATGTGGCAGGAGTTCTTTTTGGGTTTTTAGTATTATGAAGAAGAGTGGAAAATCAGGAGAGAAAGGTGGATTTAGAAATGATGGGATAAATTCCAAATTAGGAATAAGAGATAAACACTCTTATCTTAATTTGGAGCCAAATTAATACTCAAGGATAAACTCACCTCTAGATTAACTTGGGGTTAAACTCTAGTATTTAATCAAGATATTACACACTCAATTAAATAACTAGAACCTAAAACTCTCACTTAAGAGAACCACACTTAAGATATAGAATTAGGGCTAAAATAGTATCACACTATTTTAAGAAAATACTCAAAAGAGTAAACAAAGTTTTCATGCAACAAATCTGCCTTTACAATGGTCTCATGGCCGAATTATATACAAAGCAAGGGGAAGGGAAATACTGGGAAATACAACAGCAAATGAAAACAAATGCAACAAGGAAACTTCCTTCAACCTTACACATGCGTGTCATTATTTCACTACCTTCCAATTGAGTTTAATTCTTTATCAAAGATAAGGGATTTGAGTGGATTTCTTTTGGCTTTATTTGGATGGGAATTCGGCCCTATGTGAAACAAGTCAAAGGGTTATTATATGGACATGATAAGGTGTTCTTTGGCTTGTTTTAGGTAGTATATTTCAGCCATATGGGTGCAAGGAAAAGGAAACAACATGGCCTGACTTTTAGTGAATAATAGGACAAGAAGTTACTATTCAATCAAAGACCTTTTGCTGATTTTTGTCCCTTTGTTGTGTGTGGTGATTTAGGCCTGATTTTGGGAAGAAAAAAAGGTGGGAATTTCGGCCTTGTGATTGGGAATGAAGGGAAACACTTTATTTGATATAATAAAGGCTTTTAAAGAAGGAAAACAACAAACTGAAGTTTTGGGTTTTATCTCTCTGTCATTTTTGGCCTAAGGCTTGAGAAGATGGGGGAGACTTTATTTTTGAGACACAAACTATTTTGGATGTTGAGGGATTGGGTTTTGGTGTTTGGGGATGACCAGGGGAACCCTTGGATCAAAACGAAGGTCGTTTTGGCCTTTCGGGTTTAAGGACCTTTTAATTCAAGTTAAAACGGATCATAAAACTTGAACATTAGTCCTTGGACTCTCATGTTAGTGTGGGACGTGAGTGAGAGTTTCATGGGCCAGGCTCGAGTATAACAGGTGGTAAGGACAAAACAAATTTAAGACTAATATGAAATCCTGCGTTAATGGTTGCTTATGAAGAACAAAATAGATGAAGTATTTATGGAGAAAAAAATGTCATTGCCATGCTGTTAGATCATTTTCTAATGCCTAAATCTCTCAAGAGTCAAGACATACCTGACACCCATTTGAATTCGGCCCACTGTTTGCCTGCACAAAAATTAAACCAACAATTCAAGATCACTAATGAAAATTTGAAAATAAATAATAATAGTATAGGTATAACGTATTTAATTTCAAAGAAAAAAGACCATTTTTTATATAAATGTGATTAGAATTCCTAATCTCTAAATCAATTATGCTTTTCTATTCCTTCATGTGATGATTAGAATTCCTCGCATGCAAGTCTTTTGCCTATATAGGAATGCTAGTAAAAAGGTCTAGAGTTAGACCTCATGTTGTCCTGTGCAAGAGATAGAAGTACTTGGAACATGGAATGCTTGTTCAATGAGAAGTAACATGTAAAGTGCCATACCATAGATAATAAGCCCGGACCAGTGTGTTTTGCAATGAAGTTTTCATCATCAAACTTACTACCATATATCGATAAACATCCACTTCCATCGTTCTACAAAGAGTAGCAACAACAAAGAGATGATCAAAAGTGATGATAATTAAATCACTGATTTACAAAATATAGTAGCATAATATCAGTATGTGGGCATTTTTAGAGCATCGTAAACATACTAGTTTTAAAAAACTTGATAAAGATACTGGGTGTGTGTGGTGGGAGGGGGATTCTACATGGCCTTAGAGGCTAAGATATCTCATGCCTTAGGTGTACATTGTTCTTGTTAGAGTTGTACTTTGTCCCTGTGGTAGGGCAAAATTGACATGGATTGAAAGTACTTCCTCCGTCCCAAAAAAGGCTCTTGTTTGGGTTTGGCACAAAGTTTAAGAAAAGTAAAATAATGTGGTTGAAAGTGAGAGAGAAAGATGGTGAGCCACACAAATGTTTCCAAAAAAGGAAACAAGAGTGTTTTTTAGGACTTCGTGAAAAGGAAAACAAGAGCCTTTTTTGGGACGAATGGAGTATAATAAAAGGAGACATTGAAGGTTATGTTTCGATTGGTGGGAGGGAAATTGGAGAGAGATAGTAGATAAAGGGAGAATTGTTTGAATGGGAGAGAATATGTGAAGAGAGAATGAAAATCACATGGGGTCTACACATTTCAATGTCTTTACTCTATTGGGAAGAAACAAGGAAAGAGAACATCTTTCTTTTGTTTCCTATTTTTATCCGTCTTTTTTTAGACTATTTATTTCTTTTCTTAATATGAGACTAATTTTGTCTTTTTAAAGCCAACATGCAGAGCTACCTTCAGATAATCACCACCTTGAATCATAAAATCCTTGATCACCCTATGAAATTGAGAATTTTTGTAACCTTGTGGAATTCCATTTTTCCTGTGAAATTTAATACAAAAGTTAAATAAGAGAGTAAATATACAAGAAAAATACAAATAAATTTGACTAGTAGTGCCTCGTCTTCATATAGGTATAATCACCATCATCATCTTAATTTCAAGTGTTAGGGGCAGTGACAAATCCATTGTGCCAATGAGTTATTAAAAAAGTTAATGCTATATATTCATGGAAAAAGGTGCAATTGCAATATTTACAGCAGATAATCTTCCTGTCATTAATGAATAATGAGAAGGTATCACAAAATTGACATCACCACATGTCTTTCCCACTTGCCTGGGGAACATATCGCAATGCTACAATGAGTTGATATGAATCTTAAAGTTGTGTCTCGTTAAAAAATTGGCATTTTTAAGGCAATGTGGAATAACGAAATAAGTAAAAAAAATAGAGAAATACGGCGTATATCATAACTTAGTTTAATTATCATGTTTTAAACAATTCTTTTTCAGATTCTATTCTTCTACTCTTTACATGTTCCACTTTCAAATTACAGAGTATATTCTTTTAATATTTAAATATTTCACGTTTCTCACTTCACAATTTCATTCCACAATCCACATTATCATTTTTTTATACTGGGGTACAACTTTTGGACAGGGGCACTCTTTTAAGTTTTCACTGGGGGCACATCATCTACACACACATACTCAATGAGTAGATCCGCCGTGCCTAAGACTAGTCCAGCAATTTAAGTCATGCATTTCCTGCATCTATTTACATATCATAGACACCTGATTCTATAGTTTTCACTCAGAGAAAATGTTAGGATGATTCCCTTCTGCAAATAATACATCATTACTAATCTAAGGGCAATTGTGATCTCCATGACGCTGGATGTTGGGCCAGCCAGACCATTTTATCAGTAGTTTATATTCATAACATTTGGACGGACATTGAGAACTAAAATAATTTTCTAAGAGTTCTAAAAATTCAGGCACTGTCATGGTTGGGATTTAAGGCTCAAGGTTTTGATTATAACTTCTGGAACTACTATTATAACCTTACAAATGCATAAACCTCAAACAATTCAGAAGAAAATAGATGGGGCTTCAACTGAGTGCATAAAGTGAGTCAATGACCTGAGCTCGCCTGTGCAGAACTGCCTGAAAAAAAAGAGACATAGTAATGTAAGGTATGGGAGTTAAATTGACCACTACAAAAAAACAATATAAATCGACAGCAAAAATGACATCTTATAGCACAGTTTGATAGGAAAATTCATCAGGAGAAGTAAAATAAATAAGCTATGCCAGTGTTTCTGATACTAACATCCACATGGTCAGTCTAGCTCAGAACACAAGAAGAAGACCAGATAAACAAAAGATGCAAACCGAGCAAAGGTTCACAACAAAGATTGAATGTGGAATACTTAAACTATAGCTACAAGTGGCATCTTTGTTAGGGTTCCAGAACCGATCTGGAATTAAAGATGCGAATTCTAGGGTTTAAGACTGACCTGAAGTTTTCAGCCGTTTTGGGAGCAATGTCCGCGAAGAGCTCCATCTTGATTCGACCAGCAGGGATGCTTCCGATGGTTATGTCGAAGAAGACAACGGGATTCTTATGAGATTGCGGCCTTATGTGCCACTCAACTCCTGGCCCAGCTGCTGCCGCTCCTCCTCCTGCAGCTCCGCCGGCGGACACCATCACTTTTCAATCACGCAATCAAACTATATGAGCCTTCCAATGAGAAAACAACCGCGTTGTCAAAAAATAAGGAAAGCATGCGGATTTTATCTGTCAAATCCAATGGCTACTGGAACTACGCTGCAGCTGAAACGAAAAACCTAACAGGTAAAGAAAATTACCTGTTGCAGAGAAGAGGAGGGGCTAGGCATACCTGATAGAGATTCGCGTAAGACCTCTTATCAGACATTTGTCTTTGAATACTTAATCAATATACTAGCTCTTCATGGTTCAGACCTCTTACTGGTTCAGCACTTAATAGTTCAGACCTCTTACTGGTTCAGCACTTACCTATTCAGAAGTTGCCAAACAGCCACTTACACATTATGAGATTTTGATGAGTCAAAGTGCTTAGATGAACAGATCCAAAAGTCAAATGTGGACAAATACAGTGAGACGGATGGAGTACTTGTTATATACTCCCCCTTCCTATTAATCCCTTGGTCCATAAATAATGTTCAGAATTTGACTTGGCACGGAGTTTAAGAAAATGTAAAAAAAGCTTTGACTTTCCAACTTTGCCCTTTGGTTAATTAAAATTAAAGGTAAAGGTGAATAAAGTTAAATAGTAGTGATTGGATAGATAAAGTAATGAAAATGATTAAAATATTGTTAAAGTACAAGTACAAGTACGAAAGTAGTCATCACCCCATACCACTACAACATTACACGGCACCTTCACTGCCTAAATGACAAAAAAAATTCAGTTCCCTCCATTTTTTTCAAAAGTTCCCACTCTAACTTCTTTTTTGGTGGGCTATTAATAGTGGCAGCACTTCATCCCTTCCAATTGCTTCCTTTTATGCGAAGGAATATTGCCTTATGTATTACAACTACAAGAGGGATTGTATCATAGGACTGTAAGAAGACTCGGTGTGCAGAATGAGCCAACAGTACATGTGATGGAGACTCATGAAAACCTTTTGGGACAGTTCATTCTTGAAGAGGATGAAGACTTCATTCTTCAAGAATGAACTCGCACCTAGCACGACCTAGATGTTTTATAATTTTTGTGTAAGTATGCTTGTGTATTTTGAATATTGGGTTTTTGCTTTTTGGGTTTTTGGGTTTAGAAGCAGCAAGAAGCACAAAGCAAATTGTAATCAAGCATAAGTACTTGATATTGAATTAATGGTTTTCATCATTGCAGTTTTAGACACACAAACACACACAATCAGAGACCTCATCACAGCATGCTCAGGGGTAGGAAATGAACAAAAATTCATTTCTGCACCTTTAACCTCATCACAGCCTGCTCAGGAGAATCAAATGGACAGAAATGCATACATAGGCACAAATGCAAAACCTAACATAGCATGCTCAGGGGTAAGGCAAGGACACAAATGCACACACACACTCTGCAGAGGGGCACACAGCTTGGAATGTCACAACCACAACGCAAAAAATAAAAATAATCATCCATCATAGCATGCTCAGGGGATATGTAATGCACACAACTTCATTTAGGCACAAGTGCCCAACTTAACAATTGAAATCAGTAAGTCATCACAGCATGCTCAAGGGTATCACATAAACACAAATGCGCACACACATTCTGCAGAGGGGCACACACTTTGAAAGGCCACATGCACAAGGGCAAAAAGTAAAAAAATCAGTCACAAAACCAGAGCCTCATCAGAAGCACAAACATCATTACAGGATTCTTAGGGATCTAAAAAAATCCAAATAGAGAAGAGATATGAATTACTTGGGTGTATCCCAGCCTGGGAACATAAACTTTAGGATGGTGTCACATGTATGCTTTCTAACACACACGAAGTCAGACTTGGGAGCCTTCAAGGACTCAAAGGCTCCGTCCTCTTCCTCTGAATCTGGAACCGGCTCTCCCACCGTCGCACCCTCGTGAACTTCAATTTTTGCGGGAAGTTGCTCAATCACCTCTACCCCAGGCGCGATGAAGATTTTTCCACCTTCATCAAAGTCCTCCAGATCGGTGAACACATCAGGTGTTTCTGGAATTATTGAAACGTATCGCAAATCCTCAGAATCCATAGGGATGAGAGCAACTTTTGGGGTGGATAAGAAATTTTAGATGTAGATCTAAGAGGTCAGAGGAGGCAAGTAAGAGAGAGGAGACGGATAGAGGAGACGGAGATAAGAGAAATGAAGAGACGAAAGAGGAGGAGAGATTTAGATCTGAGTATGCGTTAATAACGAGGAGTGAAAAGTTGGGGAAGTGGGGTGGTTGGAGTAAATTAAAGTGGGTGGTGGGTATTAAAGGCATTTCACTTATAATTCTTTGCCTAATTTAGAAACATGAACTTTATTTGTGGACGGACGAAAAAGGAAAGTACGAACATTATTTATGGACGGAGGGAGTATTAATTTCTCATTTTAACCGAGGCTCATTTTTAAGGAGAGTAAAATATGAATTGACTGTCCATAAATGCCCATTTCATTACAAATTACAGGGTAGGAAATGAATTAACAACGGTAGACAATTTAAAGAAGTAAAGGGAGTACGATTATATTGTAAGGGTGAGAGAAAATCACTATTCATTAATCATTACACTGTGAGGGGATTTTTTAAAACTTTTCTCCAATATTTTTCTAACCAAAGGAGTAATTATTTAAACCTCCCTCCAAAATATTTCAACCAAAATCTAAAAAGTGCCGCCAATCTTCATATATAAATAGATGAAACTTTCCATTCTTAGAACTATGGCCACTGCCCCTCCTTTTTTCTTCTATTGCTGCTTTCAGTAGCCTTTCTAACATCTTTGCTCAATCTTTTTTTCTTCTACTGATACTTTCAACATCCTTTTTGTCTCCAAGCATGGCTACACCCTATCCCCCTTATACAGACCTACAACCAGAAGAGTTATTAAACCACCAATCAAAGTGCAAAAGGCTATCTAACACTACCAAACAACAAATAATTGATGGACTCTCGAAACATTCAAAGCAAATATTCACTAGAGAGTACACAATTCAGAAAGGCATAATCAACAAGTTAGCTACAGATTATAACGTCTCAAGAAGAACAATGAGTAGTATATAGAGCACAACAAGGAAACAACTTAAAGACGGGGTTGCCATTGATGTTAGAAACAAGTTAGCAAGCAAAGCGAGCTAGAAAAGGGTGGTGATTGAGGTGGGAGCTATTCAACAGATCTCATTGCGCAAAAGAACTACCATTAGAGCATTAGCTTCTGCATTTGCAGTGGTTGGAGGTTGGAGATTTAATTGTAAGGGTATTTGTGTCTATTTATTCATATTTTTCTATAATGTACAAAACCTCAATGCATCTATCTCCATTTTATATTTTAATATCTATTTAAAATAAATTCTTTTATGGTTCTTATTCATACTCATTGAACCTTCATAAATGAAATGATTTGATTAGAAGATCTTGTAAAAATAAAGAGATATAATAATGAGCCTAAGAAATATTTGATAGGATCAAATTTTACATGTGACAGTGTGACACGGATAAGATTCTAAATCCCGATTCCTCGCTGATTTAGAATCCACTTCGAAATACAAGAACGTCATCCTCGCCAACAACAACTTCCAAGTAAAAATAAGAATAATCTCCACAAACATTCCTAAGCCAATATCTCATTTGACACTAATCCATTGACAACAAGCACAAATCAATAATTCATCTCTAATCTATGCTAAAAAAATCTAGCCTAGCATGCTAAAATAAGAGAGAAGCAAACTAAGAGATGCATGAAATAAAAGAGAGAAGCTAATAAATAAAAGGCAAATATTAGAAGCAATAATAGCGAATCTAAACTAAGAAGCAAATACTCCCTCCGTTCCCCAAGTTTTTGTCCACTTTTGACTTTTGGAACTGTTTATCTAAGCACTTTGACTCATCAACTTCTCTCAATGTGTATGCCTAAATATAGTCATGTGTGATCTTGTTTGATTTGTCTTAACATATAAATTATTAATATATAATTTCTACAATTTTTTAATATACAAATTACAAGATAAAATGGATAAAAGAAGTGCATTCGATGGTGTTTAAAAATAAAAGTGGACAAATACTCTGGGATGGAGGGAGTAATAAATTTAAAGAGTAAAATTTGAAGGATGGAGCTCCCAAAATAAAATGACATGATGAAGAAGATAAGTAAAATCATAGTCTAAGAATGGGAGAGCTCCCTTGCAAAATGGAGCTAGGGGAGTATATATAGAGTAAAGGAAAATGAAGGTAAAATGACCATCTTGGGGTAGCAATTGAAAACTAAAAAGAAATAGAACAGGGGTAGATTAGGAATTTCGTACTCCAAATTGAATTGGATCTACAATGTTGCTACTGTTCCATCCTCTTCTTCGCGTATCGCCAGAATTGGAGGTGTGCCGTCATTCGTCGTTACTTGTTGGAAGGCCAGCACTAGTTTGAAGCAATAGTACCTAGCTAGGAGCTCTGCCTCTTAGACCTTGCTACGAAATTTGTAATACCATCGAATAATTGTGCACTCGGCACCACCCAACTTGTTAACAACACATATTTAAATATTTGTTGATCAAAGTAAATTAAATTACATAAAATATCCAATGACACAAAAATTAGCAACGAATTCTTGCACTTTGTCCCTTTGTTTACCTCCTGTTGGTTTTCATGGTTGACACTGCAAAACTCGCCGGTTTTTGTTTCTCCTCATGTGTGATTTTAAGGATATGTTGTTGAACAACAGTAGCGTAGAAACGATTCAAAGGTGGCATGGGCTCCACAATTAAAATATTACTACCTCTCCAATAAAAAAATTCTATATTTCATTTTCGTTTGGTCTAGAATAAGGTTTCATTTTCCTCTTTTACAAAAGAAATAAATTTATTTCTCAAAATCTTCATGCCAAATCAAAGTGTAAAACACGAAACTTTTTTACAAGATAAGATTAGGTCTTATTTCATTATCCATCTCCATCAAAATATACTAGTACTAGGGAGTACCATATACGAAGTACTCCATACTGATTCTATACAAATCTGTCTAAAATAAGAAAGGAAAATCCTAGGAGTACACCAAAAGTGTATCCCAAATATCCCCACCCCCTCCATCACCACACAAAAAAGCAAGAAATTTTCAAAAAAATTTAAAAATAAAAACAAAATTAAATGAATGGTTAGTAGGAGGGTGGTGTATATTTGTGGTACACTTTTTGGTGTACCCCTAGCATATCCCAATGAAAAAAGATGATTAATTTACCAATTTGCTCCGTATTCCCCTAAGTTGGTGGGAGACAGAAAGCTGAAAGGAAATTGCTGCCAGTTTCATCTTCGTATGCACTTACCAACACGCAGTTAAAGCTGTCACCTTTTCCTCAATTCCATCTTGACTGCTCCTCCATCTTCCCCACGGTTAAATTCTCGCCGGATGAGAATATATCAAGCACCGCCTTTCGCCGCCGGAGCACGTCAGAGGTGAATGCGTCACTGATTTTATCCCCCGATGAACAGTAAACCCTAATTCGCAGTCTTTGTTCGTATACCCTTTGTTTATCTTAACTTGGTTTTCTAGCTCCAGAGCATCTGTCTGAAATTGAGTTCAAGGATCGTGAATTTCAAATTTGTATGTTGAGTTTTGAGGATCTCGGATCATTGCTTTAGTTTTTGGATAGTGTTGGTTTTCTGGCGAGATATTAGCTCTGGCCTCCGCTAGGATTCAATATGCAGAATAGTGGGAGTCTCTCCAGGAATAGTTCTGCGAAGCTGTCGGCGTCTCCACAGTCTCTCCGTCGTCTTGGCCTCTGCTCTCAGATATCAACAGGGCAGCAATCGTCTCCAGTTGTTTTCCCGGAAAAGCGAAGCAAAGGGAGGAAGTCCACCCATTCGGATGACCTTAACAATACCGGTGATGCTAAGAAGGAGAAAAGAGATGAGCATAGGCTTGACATGGGAGATGAAAATTCGGGTCTCTTAGGATACGATGTATTTTCTGGGAAGTTGGTCCTGGACAAGAAAAAGTCTGGTAAGAATGCTGATGTGGACTCCCCCAAGGAAACGAAAGGTCAGGTTTCCCTTGATGCTAAGCTCACTAGCATGGCCATGGTATGGGGTTCTGAAATGCTGGTTTTAGAGGATGTTATTTCGGTAAAGCTCCATTCACCCATTTTAAAAATTTCCAGTCTGTTTATGGTGTTTTACATTCATTCTCTTTGAGCTATACTGGTTTCTTCCATTTCTCTAGGTTTCATACTGCCCCAGTCTCCGGCATTTCACAATTCATTCTTATCCCCGTATAAGTGGTTCTCGTGGGCTTATTAAATGTTTCATGAAAGCAAAAAGAAGCCAAAAGGATTTTCGGTTTGTTGCTTCAACTCCCGAGGAGGCCATCCAATGGGTTAGTGCATTTGCAGATCAGCAGTGCTATGTGAATTTGCTGACACATCCTTTGGGGTCTTCAAGGAAGCAGAGTACTGAGTTATTTAATAATACATTTCCACCTGAATCATATATAAGATGCAAAACTCCACCTAAAATGCTTGTGATACTGAATCCACGGTCTGGTCGTGGTCGGTCAAGTAAAGTGTTCCATACCATGGCCGAACCTATATTCAAGGTAAGCACTGATTGTGTCTTATAGAAGCTCTCTTTAAAATTGTACATAGTATGCAATTTCTAATTGATTCAGTTGAAGATATAAATGTCTGTTTCACAATTTTCGTAACGCTTTATGCATGGCGCATCCACAATTGATTTTCCAACATTTTTCTATGGATCAAATGGCAACCCGTAGATTGATTATACTTGTTTTATTTTTTCATTTTTATAGACTTTGTTTTTATGAGTAACTGAGCATATCAAATATAGTTGTGTGTTGATATCTTTATTCTCCTCTTGATAAATGTATGATTTTTATGGATCTAAATTAATAGCTTGCTGGGTTCAAGTTGGAGGTGGTCAAAACTACGTCTGCAGGCCATGCTCGGAAACTTGCATCAACTGTTGATTTCAGCACATGCCCTGATGGTAGGTGCTGCTTTTTTTCCATGTTCTATTTAATTGAATTTGTGTTTAATGTGTTTTTTAAAATCTTATTTTCATTTGCTTTTGGATATAAACATTTAACATACAGGTATTATATGTGTTGGAGGTGATGGAATTGTAAACGAGGTTAGTAAAATACTTCATATCACGTCTGCCTATTATGTTTATTTTTTTATGAAAAATTTAAAAGATTGTTATTACAAAATATATACTAGTATATTTCACTTATAAGTTATAACATGATTATCCTTTGATTCATGTATCCATCCTCAAGTTACTTGGGGTGTTGACTTGTAGTAGTAGTAGTAGTAGTAATAGTAGTAATAGTAGTAGTAGTTGTTTGTGTTGTCCTAGGATGTGCCTACGTTAGAATTTCTGGTAGCTTCTTTATCAGCTAATTTGATCTTACGATTCCCTTCTCTGATTTATTTTATTACTCCCTCCATCCGGAAATAATCTTCCCGTTTCTCCTTTTTCTCCGTCCGGAAATAATCTCCCCATTTCAATTTTTCATACACAAACTACCCAAAATACCCCCACTCATTTATCACCCTCTCTCTCCTCCCTCATTTCTTGGCCTTTTCTCTGCTCTTATATTTCTCACTTTCCCTTCTTCTTCTCTCCCCCCATATTCTTTCACGCCTCTTTTTTTCTCTCAAGATCTGCTCCTCCTCCTCTGTCTCCTTCCTTCCCTCATATTCTTTCTCCAGATCCGCTCGTCCTCCTCCAGCCCCTTCTCCTGTCTCCTGTTTATTTGTCTTCCAGATTTGCCAGGTTTGGACAGATCTGTTCTTGATATGGCAATGGCGGCGGCAGTTGGGTAGGACTAGCGATGGCGGTGACTGATGCAATGGTATGAGTTGCGGTGATGGTGCTCGGGGTGGGCAAAGATGGTGAGTTGTACTCAGTTTTTGTAGATCTAATTGGGGTGGATCACAATTGTGGTGGGGACTAAGGCAGTGGTGGGGCTGTCGGGCGGTGGAGGTGGGGACCGGAGATGGCGGAGGGGGTTGGCGATGGTGGGGGTGGCGGTAAAGGGGGCCGGCGGCGGTGGCTGTAAAGAGGGGCTGGCAGCGGTGGCGAGATTGGACGGAAATTGTGGAAGCAAATGGCAGAAGGCTGGTGAGGGCAGTGGTAATAGTGGCTAAAGAAAAGGGCAGTTTGGACATTTTCATCCCATTGTCAACTCTCCATAAAAATGGAAAAAAGTCAAAATGGGTAGATTAATACCGGACGGAGGGAGTACTTCATTTTGCTTGTTCTGTTATTTTTTATGCCCTCTTCGGAGGGCTTGTCATTCAAGCTTGCAAAGATAGATGCTCTATTGTTCTTGGATAAGGCAGGGCATAGAACTTGTTCTTATGTCTTATTTGGATTGGTTTGGTTGTTGAAATTGAAGTATGAGGAATCAGATAAAACAATGCTCACGATGAAAAAAGTTCTCACAATTCTCAGAAATTAAACAAAACCCATGTTTTCTTTGAGGGCCCTGGAATTCATGGCCTATCCAAGCAATGTCTTACTCTTTAGGAGGGGGGGCGGGTGGAGGGGTCATTGTAGGGTATTTCTGATTGAATTTTTCCTCTGAAAGCTTTGCACACATTTTAATTGTAGAGCATTAAGGGTTTAAGATTCTCTTTTACTGTTTCAAATGTTAGTAAATGGCAAAGATCCTGTCATGTTGGCACTACACTGTTTCAAAATCACCTTGATCCACACCCCTCCTTCCACCTTGGTCACGTTTTTTAGATACAGTTAATTAATATATCCCGTTCCATTTACTTTTATATTTTTCCATGATAATTTATTTTCTTCAGTTTTACACAGCCAAATCAAATTCAAAGAGTAGGATTGCCATAAAAGATTAGAACCATAAATAAGTTGAGTAGAAGAACAAAATGTCACTCGTATTATTTTTTTGTTTTCTATTTGCGGAGTAGTATTTAGGTTGTAGGTTCAACAAGTTGAGTAATTGAATGTAGGCCTTGAACCTTGAATATAAAATCAAGGTGGAGTGGACAAATTGGAGGAGTGCATCAAAAATCTTGTGTGTTTGAGAAGTGCTGCTCAAGTAAAAATGGAAGTTCTATGTGATAGCTGATAGCTATTGGACCCAATATGTTTGACTCAGAGTGTTGAAGTTGAGGGGGCAATGAGAACCTTGAGCTGAATGTATGACAAAATTAGGAAGGATGGAATTAGGATCTTTGTGCTTCCATGATGTAGGGGTAATGTCTGTACATCCACTCTCTGTGACCGCACTTGTGGGGATTCACTTGGTAGGTTGTTGTTGTACTAGTGAACAGATGTGAAGTTTCATAAATGAAATTTATAGGGGCAGTGGAAGGCGGAATGGGTTGATTTGACCAGATAGAACTAGACAAACTCATGAGTACGGGGCTTAATGAGGAGTATGGATCTTATGGAGGAGTATGTACTTTGCATACTCTCAGCAAACCTGTCAAAAAAGTCCATCTTTGTATTTGTTGGAAGCTATCTTACTTATCTGTTGTCAGATCAGTAATTTGATCAAGTTTTCTTACCATTTTTTAAGCTTTAATGTGTTTGTAAGGAACATTTTCACTTGATGTTGCTATTTGCTTTCTTTATTTCTCACATGATTCTATGCAAACTGCAGGTATTAAATGGTTTACTTTGTAGGGATAATCAGAAGGAAGCTATTTCTATTCCAATTGGAATCATACCTGCTGGTTCTGATAATTCATTGGTGTGGACCGTTCTTGGTGTAAGAGACCCAATTTCTGCTGCAATTGCAATAGTCAAGGTAATATTAATCAATATATATATATACATAGTGAAATGATGCGTTGAATGTGTACCTCATGTCCTCAAGTCGATTGTGAAAATGGAAAAATAAGCTGTTTGCTCTTATGTCCATTCCAATCATGTGCAATGATTTTAAATGCGAATTTCTCCCTTCATTTTCAAAGAACATCTGATAAACAAAATGGGAAACTATCTTTTGGGTTACTATAGTAGTATAGTACAGAAAATGTCTTTTGAGTTTGCAATGGATCTATCGTTGGCTTATTTATTTGTGTCATTATATTATTAACCAAATTTTCATCTTGCTTTCTCATAGCTACTTTTCTGAAAGAGGTGAATAATTCTATTAGGCCATTTTGCACTTAAAATGAGCTCTTTCTTCTTTCAGGGAGGTCTTACTGCAACAGACGTTTTTGCTGTTGAGTGGGTTCAAAGCGGTCAGATTCACTTTGGCACAACTGTTTCATACTTTGGCTTTGTTAGTGATGGTTAGTCTTTCCCTCTATTTACTTCCTCACTAAGCCTTTCTGACACTCGTATGTATTATTGTATTGTTTCTTAAACAACTCTCCCTTCATCCCATTTTATTGAAATTGAAATGCTTTTCTATGGATATTAAGGTTCGGTTTGGATAGATATTTTGTAAGGTTTTTGAAGGGGGTGTGGGTGGATGGCTAAGCATATATTTTGACACACACCCACACCTACACATTTGAGATGTTATAAAATTAAAGAAATAAACAAAGATAAACAAAGCCCTCCAAAGTCGTCCACACCAAAAACTCCATCCAAACTGACACTAAACAAATTATGCTTGTTGACTCTGTTCAATTGTCCAATTTTACACTTGTACAAATGATAAGTTGTGCAAATGGGTCCATATATCAATTCTAGTGTAGCAATTTGTTTCATTTAACTGATGTCTGGATTCTGACACAATAAATAAGACGTGGTTGGAGGAATTCTTTGTTAGCACACATGGTTTTGTTTCAAGGACATTAGTGAGGAACTGAAGATGGGGATTTGAATTTTAAAATGGAGTTCCTTTATAGCCTTAGTACTAGTACTAGTCCTCTACTCTAATATTTCATGTTAGATCAAAATAATATTCCACATGTTCTCACGTATTTCAAAGTTGAACGCGTAGCTAATTATTGTTCCAATAATCTGTAAAATTTTTCATTTGTATTTATCCATACATCCACTTTATGACTACCCGTCTTATTACGCACTTGTAGTTTTGGAACTTTCTGAGAGGCATCAGAAACGGTTTGGCCCTTTGCGCTATTTTGTTGCTGGCTTCCTCAAATTCATGTGTTTACCTAAGTACAATTTTGAACTAGAATATCTTCCTGCAACGAAAGAACCAACTCAAGATGGGAAACAAGAAATCATTGACATGTCCGAGCTGTATACAGACATCATGAGGAGATCAAGCAAGGAAAGCCTTCCCCGAGCATCGAGCTTCTCAAGTATTGATTCAATAATCACCCCAGGGAGAACAACAGACTTGGATACTACTAGCACCACCGAGCCTTCTGATTATGTGCGTGGAATAGACTCAAAGTCTAAACGGTTATCTTCCGGAAGATTCAATATCTCAACAGCTGAACCAGAAGTTATTGTCCATCCCCAACTTCCTTTATCGTCAACTCCAAAGCCCAGAACTAGGTCAAAATCAAGGGGGGCAGATAAAGGATGGAATGGACTAACCGCCACAAATGATTCTACTAGATGTTCTTGGGGAAATATAACTGCAAACGATAAAGAGGATATTTCATCCACAATATCAGACCCTGGTCCAATTTGGGATTCAGAACCGAGATGGGACACTGAACCTATTTATTTATTTGCAGAAAATCCTATTGAATTGCCTGGACCGGCAGAGGATACCGAGAATGTTGTTCCAAATGAGAATCCAACAAAGTCTGAAGAGAAATGGGTGTCTACTAAAGGCCAATTTCTTGGTGTCCTGGTTTGCAACCATGCGTGTAAAACTGTTCAAAGCTTGAGCTCGCAGATTTTGGCGCCTAAAGCTGAGCATGATGATAGTACGCTGGATTTATTATTGGTTCGTGGAAGTGGAAGGCTTAAGCTTTTGAGGTTTTTGTTGCTTCTGCAAATGGGCCGACATATTTCACTGCCATATGTCGAGTATGTTAAGGTAAAGTAACAGACTTTTCTCCTCATCCCAAATCCCAATGATGATTTTTTATCTTTTTAAGCATGTGATAGTGACCTATTTACTTCATAGACAATAATTTGTCCATTTTTTGAAAATGTTCCAAATTTTGGGGTGCATTATTGCCATGGGAATGACTACCTAAGATGAAATTAGTTTTCTCGCTCAGTTTGGATTTTGTTGTTCAGTGTCCAAAATACCTGAAATCTAAGGAATGTTTGAAAAAAAACAAAAAACAAATCCTTGAAATTAGTTTGTTTTCATTGGTGGTAACAATGGTAATATGCTCTTCAAGGGTAATTTCATCATTCACAATATAGTAAGTGAGCATTGAAATACGGACACCCGAAAAAAGAAAATGGACAACAGAATCCCGACGAAGGGGGTATTATTTTATCAACTAATATAAGGTTGGTGAAGAAAAGGAAATTCTCATTTTTGGCAACTTGTATGCAAGTGTCGATGTGGGGCCAGGTATGGCTAAACAACACACGTTCCTCTGTTAGATTAAGTGCTTGTTGCATTTCATAAGTGTTCGAATGAAATGACAGGTAAAATCGGTGAAGCTAAAGCCTGGAAAGCGGACCCACAACGGCTGTGGGATTGACGGTGAACTGTTCGCCATGAGCGGGACAGTCATTTCGTCCATACTCCCCGAGCAGTGCAGGCTGATCGGTCGTCCCCTCAACAAATAAACCATCTTAAGCGCACCTCTCCATACCGGCAATGACACCTTTTTTCCCGTTCTTTTTCGAGCTTGAACCCCCCCCCCCCCCCCCAAACCCCACCCCCTCCTCCCCTTGTAAATTTTGTTAATGTTTACCTCTTCCAAATCTGCATTTTATTCTCACACACATATACATATATATATATAAGCAATGTATGGCTGGTAATGGCTTAACACTTCCCATGTAAAGAATCTGATTTGTTGACTTCACTTCTGCTCAAAGAATCTGTTTTTGTTGGCAAGACTTTGAGATCAATGGAGTGTGAAGATGGTCAAAGTCAAACACAAATTTAACTACTCACTCCCTATAGATTTTGTCATCTTATACTCGTATTTTAGTGGGTGTAATATATATCAAGTCATTTAAATGATTAATTTGTCAATTCATTGATGTTTGGAATGCTAATATCGTATTTTAAATAATTTGTCATATTTTGTTTATTAAATACTCTCTACATCTCGCAGTAAGGAAATGTGTAGTTGAGTTTGGTGCAAGAAAAATTGTGTGAGATATATAATTCTTTGTTCAATAAGGAAATGGGATAGTTTTTCACAAGACCAAGAGAAAATAACTAATGGCAAATTATATTGTACATTTACATTTACCTATTTTTATTGTATTTAATGAGTAACTTGTAAATGTACATTTCTCATGTAATATTTGTCCAGTTTGAGTTTTTTTAATTAAATTGGACTAAATTAACTGATCAATTAAATAAAAGTTACTAGGAGTACATTACATATTACGGACTAATCAATTTTTTTTTAGAATTTAGGCAAATTTTTTCATGGACCTAAGATGCATGTTGCTATGATGGACCTTCATATATTCTACAGGATAATCATTTTTTAAGTACTTAGATAAGCATTTTCTAAAAAAATATTATAAAATATTTTGTGTGAGAAGGTTCATGTGGACATTAGGTCCACCATAGGACCTCTCTTGGATTCATCTTACAAAAAATTTTCTAAAAGTAAATATTTGTATTAATGTGTAATATAATTTTTATTTTATTAATATTCAAAATTCAATTTGATGCAACCACCTCGAACCCAAACATCTACCTCATCACAAATTTTACAAATTTGAATAATTTGTTTTGCACAAATTCTACAAATTTGAATGGTGAAAAATTCATTTTTATAGAGATTAATTTCGTTTGCACTTCTGTTTCATAAAGAAATGCACATTTTTTTGTTTGAGATGTTCCAAAATGTTTTTATTACATTTTTCTCATTTTAAAAAGAATACATGACTCAGAATCTTTCTTTTTTTTTAAACATATAATGCACTTTTTAATTTACAACAATTTTTAAAAAAATTTTCACATTATATGCAGGCAAGTCACTCCTTTCATCTCACAAAAGTTTTATGTTATTGACAAATCTTTTTTTCTTAATTAATTTAATAAATACAGAGTATTTATAAAAATAACATGGAGCATAATCTGCTCTATTAATTTATATACGGAATATTCAAAATACAAGTAGTTTTTTTTTTATAAATAATTTTTTTATATACAAAATTTAATTTTTACGGAGTAAATCTTATGGGAAGTACCAAGTTGTATTTTGGGAGGGGAGAGAAATTGTTTTTTATTGCAACATTTGACCGATTCGAAGATATGTTTTCGTGAGTCGTGACAACAGATCGGGTCGGATCCGAGACCGCTCCTGTTCTTGCCTCTCCTCTCTCTATACCGACTATACATATAGTGGAGCTCTCTGATTTCAATTTACCCTTTCATCTTTAACATTTCGAAATTCAATTTCGTTCGTTTCGTAGATTATTGCCACTGCCCCACTTCGTTCTGTGCTCCATTAGATGTTCTTCTCTTCTCCGAATTTCTGTAGATGATACCAGCACAACAATCGTAATTCTACCATGAAGAAGAAACTCGATACCCGCTTCCCTGCGGTAATCATTCTGTAATTATTGTTATAATAATAATAATAGTAATTGCAGCATTATTTTTTTAAAAGTCGGAATTTGGGTAATGTTGGGATTTAGTATTTCCCTGATTTGGTTTATTGTTTTCTCTTTTTTCTTGGTAAAGTTCGAATCTTTTCACTTTTCAATGCTAAGCAGTAGGCTCTAGCAATCTTTCTTTCTTTCTTTGCAAATCGTATAGCTCAATTGACTCAACTAGAAAGTTGATGCTTGGAATTAGAGCTGATATGCCATTATTGTCGGCATAGTTTTGCTAAGCCAAGCCATTTCCCATGATATACCTTAATTTTACATTATCAAATTTGCAAAGAGATCAAATATGGAATGAGGCATGACTGTAGCAAATGGAGTATCCAAGTATCTCATTTGGTTGTGTCATGATATTTTCCATGCAATTGGTATTTGAAATTATTGAAAATGCCACGGAATACTTCAAAAGATAAATGCCATCCTTTTTTCTGGGTATAGGATTAAATTGATTAAATTTGTGCTGAAGACAGAAATGAGAAAGAAACACTTCTCTTAACAGAATACAGTGATTTCATAAGAAGAGGGAAGGGGAGGTGCTAGGATTTTGTTGATGGGCAGGAGTGTGGAAAGGGGTTAGATCTAACAAGAGTTGGAAGGAGGTGGTTCGACATGACCTTAGACTTTTGGCCCTTATCGAGGATATTGTTAGGAATCAGAGATCAGAGGCTGTCAAGCGGAAGCGAACAAACACACACACACAAATAGTAGAAAATAAGAACACGAGATTTAATGTAGTTCGGTCAGTAACCTACTCCACGGGTTGCAACTAGGGTTTATCTTTTATTAGGTGCTCACAGATTATAGTTACATGATTGGGTATTTATAACATATAAATTAGGGTTAACAACTTGCTAAACAAGAAACAACTAATGGACCCTTTAATTAATAACTAAAACCGGCCCCCCATATTTCTTCCCTTTAACTGACTGCGCTTAAAGCCCAAAGCTCTAAAGCCTTCACTGAATAACCCAACAATCTCCCACTCGAAGGATTTCGCATAGACACAGATGCCATCCAAGTAAACCCATCATGAGTAACTCAGTAATCTTCCCTGTCAAGTCTTCCAAGCCTCCAGTTCCCAAGAACAAGCTAAGACTCCAGTTATATCCCCTAGTTGCAACCACCCCCTTCATTAATAACCTGAAAGGACAGTTGAAGCTCCACTGAGCTCCAACCCAGTCGTGACTGTATCCGCCACAGCCTCTGTCTCAACCGGCTTGCACAATCCACCGGATCCAGAGATACACCGAGGACCATTACCACTCTCCAAATCCAGCAAACTATTCTCAGGAGAGATTTTAACGTTCGGATTCTTGGTCCTCAAAACCCAATGACGTTTCAGAACTGTACTCGGAACACGTCCCATGCTCCCACTGTCACGAAACCCCTGACCTGATTCAGACCTCCGAACACACTCAACTGTCATCCCCTAAACTCCAAGATTCACGTTTGCAAAATGAACCTTCTTAGCTTTGCCCGATTCAGTGAGCCCGACTTTGTTAACTGTCTTTGCCGGGTTGGTCACTCCCTCAGACGTCACCGGTACCATGTATAACGATCCTCTTTTCAAGCCTCGAGCAATAACCAAATTTCCTTTGATCACCTTCCATTTTCCACCACCAAACTTGACATCTAGTCCCTGTTCATCCAATTGTCCGACTGAGATCAACTTTGTCTTCAGTCTTGGAATCACCCTGACATTTTGTAAGCTCCAAGTAGTTCCAAATGAAGTTTTTAGATCAATATCTCCCATGCCTGTCACTTTAAGGATTTTCCCGTTACCCAACTTTACCTTTCCAAAGTCTCCCTTTTTGAGATTCACCATCGCCTCACCGCTGTGCATGGCGTGAAACGAAGCACCAGAATCCGAGTCAACATAGCTTTCCATGTTGAGTATCAATGCATCACTATCATCATCAGATGCATTCCCAACAACTGCGCTAATTTTGTTTTGCTTGTTTGGGCATTGACTCTTGACATGCCCAACTTCTTTGCAGACCCAGCACACCACATTCTTTCCAGCCTTAGACGAGCTCTTCCCACGACTCCCACTGTTTTTGTTATTACCTCTTCCCCTGCTAACACTGAGTAACCCAGAAGTAAATCCTCCACTAGCGTTCCTCCGGCAAATGTCTTCACCCAAAACACTATCCCGTATCCGATCAAACTTCAAGTTACCTGTCCCAGCAGTTTCAGTAACCGTTGTCACAAATCCCGACCAACTATCAGGCAAGGAAGATAACAGAATCACAGCCTGAGTGTCATCATCGAACTTCATGCCTACTGATGATAGCCTCGACAAGATCGAATTGACCTCATTAATGTGATCAGCAACTGGGCTGCCCTCGTTCATTTTCATCATGAACAATTCCCTCATCAAGAACACTCTATTACCGGCCGATGGTTTTTCATACATATTTGACATAGCTGTTAACATACCACGAGCAGTTGTTTCCTTCATGATATTAAACGCCACACTCCTCGTCAAAGCTAGTGTAATTTTACCTCTTGCCTTTTTGTCCTTTGAGTCCCAAATTGCTTCAGCAGCCTTATCCATTCCATCCGGTTTCTCTTTCAGTACCATGTCCAAATCGCACTCACCAAGCAACGCCTCTATTTGCATTTTCCACCATGCAAAATCAGTACCGTTGAACTTCTCGATTCGAACCCTCCTGTCCTCGGCCATTGCAAAACGAGAGAAAAAAAAACCAGAGAAAAAATCAAGGAATAACGGCCTGAAACCAAGCAACCTTCAAAAGAAAACAAACCCTAAAACAAAGAACCCGAACCAACGAGTACCGGGTCCAAAACCAGAAACCCTAATCGTCAAGTTCACCTAAAACCGACCAAACAGCCCCTGACCAGATCCGAACCAGCCTCTGATCAGATCCGAACCAGCCCCTGATCAGATCTGAACCATCCCCTTAACCGCGGCAGCAAAACAGCAGCAAAAACAATCCTGAACAGCCTTCTTCCTGCGATTGATCCTGTGTAACCGTGTGTTTAACCGAACCAAGGCTTTGATACCACTTGTTAGGAATCAGAGATCAGAGGCGGTCAAGCGGAAGCGAACACACACACACACACAAATAGCAGAAAATAAGAACACGAGATTTAACGTGGTTCGGTCAGTAACCTACTCCACGGGTTGCAACTAGGGTTTATCTTTTATTAGGTGCTCACAGATTATAGTTACATGATTGGGTATTTATAAGATATAAATTAGGGTTAACAACTTGCTAAACAAGAAACAACTAATGGGCCCTTTAATTAATAACTAAAACCGGCCCCCCATATTTCTTCCCTTTAACTGACCGGGCTTAAAGCCCAAAGCTCTAAAGCCTTCACTGAATAACCCAACAGATATGACCTTAGATAAGAGTGTTTGGAGAGATAAGACTATGATAGCTGGGTAGGCGTTTGGGTCTGGTGGTAGTTTTTGTGCTCGTAAGTGTGAGTTTCATATGCTTGGTGGTGCTTATTTTTTTAATCTTTAGCTTGCTCTATGCTTCTTTTTCCGTGCTATGTGCTTTTTGTGTTACTTGAGCTTGGGGTCTCTTGCTTCTGTACTTTCGAGTAGGGGTAAGGTCTGCATACATTCACCCTTCCCAGACCCTTCTCTCGTGGGATTCTACTAGGTTGTTGTTGTGGTAATTACACACCACATGTATTCCACATGTTGTATTTCACATGGTTTCTATTTGTTTTTGGGCTTGGAATTAGGTATGAACAATGTCATTCGTCTCATGTAATATGGGTCACATGTTTTACTATCCACTTGAAGAGCACATTGTATTAGTTTTTTTCCTTTTCGATTTTGTACATAGTTTGATGCTGAGGATCAGATGAAAAGCCTCGCCAGCTTTATCCAATACTTAGGTCTTGGTTAATAAACCCTTTCTCAGATCTTGCGCTGTCAGGTTGAGCCTCTTATCCAATTCTAAGAATACGCAACAACATACCCAGTAAAATCCAACGAATGTGGTGAATAGAGTGGAGAGGACATCTAATTCTAAGAATGGTGATAAAATTTCTTCCATGAGATTTAGTAGTTTAGGCTGTATACTTGGGAAGATTTTTTTGCACCAGCTTATGAAGTGCATGACTAATTGAATTGTGTTGCATTCTAATGTCATATGTTCTTATCTATACTTTCTCTTTTATCTTCAAAAGATTTTGGCTATCTTTGTGATAAGAACTTTTATAATTAAAATTGCATAGGCTCGGATCAAGAAAATTATGCAAGCTGATGAGGACGTTGGAAAGATTGCAATGGCAGTGCCTGTTTTAGTGTGTAAGTCACTGTTGAGGAGTTAATATTTTGATTTTACTTGAGTACCTTTCTCAATAGCAATTTGGTTTATTTGCTATAAACCTTTTCATCAGGCGATTTCTTTTGAATTTTGATTGTATTTGGAACATCAATGCAGCTAAAGCCTTGGAGTTGTTTTTGCAAGACCTATGTGATAGGACATATGACATTACTCTTAGAAGAGGAGCAAAGACTGTCAATTCATCACACTTGTAAGTGCAGTTTCATTCTTGAGTCTTGACTTCGTGTTGCTTTCCTAAGTGTAGCTGAGTATCCTTCTGTTCAAATGTCAATCACCTTAAATTAAAGACACACCCCTTGAATGAAAAACTTTCATTTTCTTTGTGTAAATCATTATGTCACAGTTAATGGTGTGTTTATGTGTTGCCTAACAGGCATATAAAAGTTTTTATTGTAAGTGGATGACTAGTCTTGTTAATATGCATAGGAGACATCAGCCCATTAGTGAAGGGAATTCAATGTTGATTTTCTGTTCTTTTAAACAAAATATCCTGGAGAGGTACATTGGTCCGTGTCTTTTGCAGATGATATTATGTTAATTGACGAGATGCGTGAGCGAGTTAATAGTCAACTGGATGTTTGGATGCATACCTTGGAGTCTAAAGGTTTTTAATTGAGTTGGACAATGACCGAATACATAAAGTCCAACTTCAGCGGCCCATCACAGGAGTCAGAAGTGGAGGTGAGGATTGCTTCCCAGCCCATTCCTAGAACTGATAGGTTCTGGTGCATTGGGTCAATAATTCTAAGTGATTGGGAGATTGATGGTGATATCACTTGTTGTATCAGAGTGGGATAGATGAAGTGGAGGCTCACATCACATCATGTGAGATAAGAGCATGCCACTCAAATTGAAATGCAAGTTTTATAGAACAGTGGTAAAAAGAAAGTGTTGTATGAGATAGAGTGTTATCCAGTTAAGAGCATCCACATACTAAAGATGACGATAACTGGGAGGAGGATGTGGTGGATGTGCAGGAATACTAGAGTCCATAACGCACATGATTTCGAACAAAGATATACATTACAAGGTGGAAGTGGCTTATGTGAATGATAACATGTGTTAATCAACTTTGTGATGGTTTGGGCATATGCAGAGGAGTGCTGATTTTACGTTTTTAACAAAAGGTATAGGTAAACCAAAGAAGAGTTGGGGTGCGGTCATTAGAGAGGACATGAGGTTTTTGCATTAGATCGAGGACATGAGCTTAGGTGGGAAGTGTGGAGGGCTTAGGATTAGAGTTGTAGGGTAGCTGAGTGTTTTCTCTCTTTTGGGAACACATCTTCTAGGCAATAGCTTGGGTATCATTGTTCTTATGTTTATTGTTTTTAGGCAGATATGCAACCTTTCACAGATATTAGTTTGTCTTTTACTTTCTCGTGGAATTATGCAATCTGTTTTCCTGTGTTCTTTGAGCCCGGGTCTTTAAAAAACATCTATACCTAGTAATCTATTATACTTAGGGTTAACATGTGCATCCACCCACTCCCAGACCCCACTCGTGGGACTCAACTGGCTAGGTTGGTATTTGAATTATTTTGTTCCTTCAAACTACTTCGGTTTTGGAGATCCCCACACCTCGCAACAACAATGAACCTGGTGAATTCCCAACTCTGTTGGGGTCTGGATTCACATGGATGCAGCGTTAGCTCTTCACTCTCTGTTCTGATTAGACACTTGATACCTTGCTATATTTGTTGTCCAAAACTTTTTTAAGTAAGAAGCATGAGAATTATAATGTGTCATTTAGATTTCATCCATTATTTACTTGAAGCTAAAACATTGTAAAAAATGATTTTTAAAGCTTCATTGACAATGGGCGCTAGCAGGGCTGTCTCGATCATTAAGGGGCTTTGAGCGAAAAACAAAGCATATGTTTTTTTAAAATTTAAAATATATGGAGTATTATGTGACATAATTCCAATTAACGGTATCATCAAGTTTAATATTAGCTTATCTATATAACCTGCTTTTTTTAATATCAAAATCTTGAATAAAAATTAGTTTTAAGAATGAGTCTGCTTATCGGTACCACAACAACAACCCAGTTGAATCCCACTAGCGTATTCTACTTAACTTAAAATTTTTTAATTAAAAAATGAAATTACAAATCAAATTATGAATTAAGAATAGATAAATCTCATTAAACTAATAATTTCAAAATACAAACATGTCAAATTAGCTTAATAAAAGGGAAAAAGGAAATCATGAACTTTTTATAAAAATGTAGAGGGATGAGTGAAACTCATTTTGTTAACTGAAAAACTATAGAATGATTAGAAGAGCCCAGAATAAAAAGGGAAAAAAGAAGCAAGAACAAAAAAAGTAAGAGCAGATGACTGTGTAAATTGAATGTCTGCATGTAAAAGGGAGGAAACAAGATTTTTAAAATTCTCTCTATTGAAAAAGATGGGCCTGTGAGCGAGGGAGGAAACATGTTTTTTTAAATTCTTTAACCGGGGGAAACGTGAGACTTAGTTGCGGGGACAAAGTTGAGGAATCTAGCAAAGTCAATAAGAAAAATATGCTGAAAAATGATGGAAGAATTACAATTTTTTTAAATTCTCTATATTGAAAAAAATGGCCCCCTAATATACTCGAGGCTCTGAGCAGTTGCTCATGTTGCTCCCCCTCTAAGCCGGCCCTAGACGCTAGATCCCCATATTTTGGTGTTATAATGATCATGGAACTTTACAAATTTTATGGAATAATAGGACTCATCAATGTTAAGTATGCAAGCCTCAGCTAGTGAGCTGTTTGGCTGTTTACGTGTGGCATGTAGTGTAGGCGCTTATAGGTTTACCCAATGATGAAATATCCTAATATTCTTGGAATTTCCATCTTTTGAACTCTGATATTGATATGGAGGTAATCATTTTTTTCTATAATGTCCGAGAATATACGGAAAATGACTAGAAATATAAAAAAATATCAATAAAGTTCAAGAATGTCAAGAAGTATTAAAGTCACCTGGATTATCAGTAGTTTTTTTTCTGCAAAAACTTGCAAAATGCATTGTTCTCTCAATAGAATTCAAATGTCTTTAAAGTTCAATAATGTCGAGGAGTATTAAAAATTCACTTGGATTATCAGTGGTGTATCTTTTTCTGCAAAAACTTGCAAAATGCATTGTTCTCCCAATAAAATTCTGGTATCTAAATATCTACTTGTTTTCCAGACCCTATTGTAGTGGGATTCAACTGGGATGTTGTTGTTGTTGTTGTTTTCCCATGAACTCAAATTACTGATGTTTTTAACCTTAGGTGTACCCGTATTTGGGGTATTTTCGAGCTCCGAGAACCTTCCTTTTGCTCCTATGGCTTATTCTCGTCTGTTGAACTTAAACTACCAAACTTTCTTCTATAAATTTATGGACATTTCTACACCCACAATTTCAAAAATTGGAATTTATCAGAATGCATTTGGGATGACATATTTTCAAGAACTAAGTTCTTTTTATAGAAAGAGACGTACTTTAACTAAAAGAAGAGGCTGTTGGCAGGAAAACATAGGACATGATTTTATGTTTTGGGAGTAAAAAACACTAGGAATGCGCACTTAAGAAAACATGTATTGGTTTTTTTATTTTATTTTTGATACGAGTATAAATTAAACTAGTGTTTAAATGAGAAAACACATGATGAAAATATTTATACCATCATCCATCAGTTATTCCAAGTGTGCTCATATTCTCATTCAAATGATTTCATTGCTTTAGTCTTGTTTTAAACAAACAATCACCCTCATTGCTGAAATTCTTTTGTATTTGGAATATTGGATAAGTGTTGTGTTATTATCCTGGACACCCACCTGGTTGGCTACTAGCTACTTCGTTCAAGTTTGCATTTGCTAATTTGAAATTAAGTCATATTGAAACATCAGCATATATAGGTATTCTTATGGCCATCCTTGCTGTAGGCTGGCATGTTCACAGAGGATGAGGTTGGGTCTCAATGGTGTAATTTAGCTACAACCTTAGATTAGACTTGCAAGTTTGAAAAATCTTCCATTTCTAATAACCTAATCAGACTCTTGGCTAACTGGCCTAATCATTTCCATCGACCATCAAGACCGATACTTTAAAATGGGATCCCCAGCACCTGCAACTAAGACCATTTTCTTAGTATGTCACAGATCAAAGCAAACCATACTTGGTGTGTGACACTTGGGAATAAGGGAGTAGTGAGAGGTGTGGCATGTGCCCCAACCTTACCTGTATCTTTAAGAGTAGATATCTTGTTTAAAACCAGAAAGTGTGGAAAGTTTGGGAGGTTTTTTAGCATGCTAAAATCTGAAAATATTTGAGAAGGCTCAGAAGTTTCTTTTTTTGTAAGTTTTTTAAAGTGGAAAAGATGATTTCCAGAGGTGAAGGGTAGTGTGAGCAGTGTAGCAAGAAAGTATTGTTTAAAAGAACGATACAAAATAAGTACTCCCTTCATCCTTAAATTATTGCCCATGTTGACGGTGAACATGACTAGGAAAATGGAAGTTGTGCGGTTGAGATTAATCTAAAAGAAAGAAAAATAATACGAACTGCATTTTGCTTTTCATAAAAGGAAATGAATGATATCTAAAGGGAGATGAAAAAGAAACAGTTGGAAGATACATTAGGAGCTTAAGGAGTATTTATTCAAGGAGATAAAAGTTTTAGCTCAAAAAGAATCAAGGATCTAGCCCAAAAATTTATAAACACTTGTCTTTAAGCCTCTAGAACCAAAGGTAATATATCATTGCATGATTCAAACTCCTACTTATTAGGGCTAGATTAGTAGATTATATTCATAAGGAGTTGTAAAAATTTAATGTAAACGATAAGCACAACCTTAGGCCATTGTTAAGATCTAATGATAATGAATATTTTCATGACTTTGAATGAAGAAATGCAATTTTTAAGGTTATTCATAAATTTTGCACATTAAAATATGATACATGTCTGTTGGGAGATTGGCCCCAGCCATATCCAGCCTTGAAGGAGGTCCCATTCTGCCGGTGCCTGGTCTATTAAGATTGGTTTCATGGCGAATGATGCGTGAGGCAGACTAGCCTTGATCATCCTGTAACGGGGAACTGGTGTGGACTGTGATCAGGTTGAAATGAGTTGATGAACAGTTCAACAAATCTATAGTAAAGGAATCATGAAATGATTTGAAAGAAGATCAGATTAAAAAAATAGAGATAATAAAATGAAGCTGCTTCGACAGAAACTCCAGAAGGATTATGTGGCTGAACAATCCAGGAGTGGAAGCAGTGGCAGGTAAACGTCATTGCCTCAGTCCATCCTTGAGGTATATTTGCTAAGCTGGTTGACGAGCTCCAAGGCCAGCCTCGGGCCACAACAGTGAGGACAGCCTTTATACGATGATCCTACTTGGATCAAGAATTCTCTCTGAAACACTTGCAGCTGTAAGGACTAAGTGACTTACACTAATGGACAACGGAAGGGCCATCGTACCTCGGTGAATGAGTCAATGAGGAGGGTGCATGTGTTCTCTTCGTACCCCTGCGGCCAAGCCGTTAGGATGGGAGGCATATAGAAGGGGATAGTGATAGAAGGGTCGTTGCTTTTCTTGAATAGCCTCATACGGGTGACTTAGAGTGTAATAGCAACTTCTTCCATTCTCTTGTATAAGTTGTTGGGCTAATGAGCTTTATAATCTACCTTGGGTAATGCATAAATGTAGCTTGGTTATCATCGTCGAGTGTTCATCCCCTCTCCCTTTCTTACACTGGTATTTTGTTTACCCTAACACTTGCATATACAGATTTCATCATCACCCCATAACTGCCATGATTTAAACGTTGTGTGCTAAGTAGGAAGTGGACATTCTAGTTTTATTCTGACCATGATTCTATGTTTAGCTATTCATTCTTGGATATCTATGCAGAAAACAATGCATACAGAGCTATAATGTCTTTGACTTTCTGAGAGAAGTTGTGAGCAAGGTCCCTGACTATGGCCATTCTGATGCCGGTGGTGGTGAGATGTCAAGAAGAAGGTGCTCACTATTTCCTTACCTTTTTGTTCTTGTCTAACTTTACTCTTCTACTTTGCATCTATTTTTACCTTGACAATGTTTCATCATAAAATAAAATCATCACTGCGTTTTACCAGGAAAGTTGCTTCGGATGAAGTTAATGACAGTGATGATGAATCCAAAAGGAGCAAGATGGTACTACAATCTATTATTATTATTATTTATTATTATTATTATTATTATTATTATTATTATTATTTCAACTCTAAAAGCATTGAACAGAAAGAGGTTCATCTTCTGTCCAGTTTGCTTGGAGTGCGTCTGCAACCCAAAAATGGCCCAAACTTAGTAAATCAAATATATAAGTAATTATGTCCAAACTCATTTATCTTTATATTTCAATGATAGAATTATAGAAAGACTAAGAAACTAAATGTATAAAACTTTTAGAAATTTTGATAAAAAAATTGATTTTTCTCCTTTTATTTCTAAGGCAAAATCATACATACCAAATCATTTCCATTCCCCCCCCATTTTCATAACATTTTCCAGAGTTCTTAACATAGGCTGCACATAATCATTGTTGCTGAGAAATCACAGGCCCCACTGTTTCCAAAATTCTAAATTTTATTTTCGTTGTTTGAGAACACCTAGTCACTGCAGGAAACATGCCCCCCTACAAGCAGCAGCAGTGGTGGCAGGGGAAGAGGCCGGGGCAGAGGAAGGGGGCGCGGACGTGGGCCCCGCGTTGATAGGGAGCCTGGTCAACACGATGCTGAACCCGATTCTCGTGCTTCTTTTCAACACGATAATTCTTCTCAAATCCAGAATCCTGTGATGTTGAAGGAAACCTTTGTTGACTCAAAGGAATCATCATCTACACAGGATCCTAACGCAGCAACAGATAATATTGACAAATCAGAGATGAATTACGTCAATGCGAAGGGTATGTTTGTATCACAAAAAATGCATAAGGATAAAGGAATTGATAATGAAAGCTATAATCACTATTATTTTTAGTTTGGTTTTACATAAATTTAGACTATATAATAGACTTAAATAAATAAAATGAGTAATCACAAATATCTAAAATAAATCCACTAACTTTTAGCTTACCTTTCATCCCACATTTCCTTCCTTTCTAATTTTCCTCTATGTTTTCCCGTGTACTGTTGTTTCCCTAGTATTTTCCGGGTTCCAAACGCACCCTAAGGCTAACGAGGAAGAGAATGCTGAGAAAATGGACACTCGTGTGGCAACCTCAATGCCTCCGGAAGCTAAAGACCATGCGGGCCCCATGCTTTCTGGGATTGACAGATTGGCTGTCGATCCGCTCCATTATTCACAGTTCAACTCAAATGTTGAAGACGAGGAGGAAGAAGACTACGACGAGGAAGGGTAAGTTGATGGAATGAAAAAGCTGAAAGATGTTGAGATTGAATACTCTTAAGTTTCCCATTTTACCCTCAGCTCTTGTTGTATTGGCATGTAAAAATAATTCCCATGTTGCAGTTTGTATACTCAGTTACTTCCATTGAGTGTGTAACACCATTTACCATTATGAAGCATTGATATGATTATTGCAAACACTTCAGAAATTTGAGAGGCTGCTTGGCAAGGGTGAATTTAGCTTACATATATTCATGGAAAAATTATCCAAAATAATCCCAACTTTACCTGATCTTTCAAAAATAATCTTACCTTTCAGTGTGATGCATAATAATCCGAACTTTACTGAATTTTGCGATTTTTGGGTTGCCGTTAAGTTTCTAACGGAGGGTTAACGGAAATGCCTATTTTGGGCAACAAAATGAAAGTTGAGATTATTTTTGACGAATTTTCATTTTTTTTATTTTTTTTTGATTTTTTCATTTAAAATTTTAAAATTACTTTCTACCTCCATCATCATTTCTTTTTCCTTTTTTAAAGATTAGTCTTAGCTTAAAAAAATAAAAATAATAGATATAAAAAAATAAAAAATGAGAAATGTAACTAAAATGATACAAAAATAAGGTAATCAATAGAAACTAACTTGAAATTGGTAATAAATAAAATAAAAATATACGGGTGGGTTTTAATATTTTACGCACTATACAAAGTATTAACGTATCACTTCTTATTTTTTAGAAAAAATTATCTACAATAATTCTAACTTTACTGGACGGCTTGTTCTTTTAAAAAATAAGTAGTACGTTAAGACTCCGTATAGTGTGTAAAATGTTAAAACCCACCACTCCGTATATATTTATTTTATTTCTTACCAGTTTCTATTTAATTTCTATTGATTACATTATTTATTTCATTAATTTTGTATGGTTTTAGTTATTTTTCTCATTTTCATTGTTTTTTATATCTATTTGTTTAAATTTTTCTAAGGTAAGAATAATATTTAAAAAAGAAAAATAAATGGAGGTTGAAAATAATTCCAAAAATTTAAATAAATATTTCAAAAAAAAAATTAGAAAACAAAAAATTCATCAAAAATAATCCCAACTTTCATTTTGTTGCCTAAAACAGACATTTCCGTTAACCCTCCATTAGAAACTTAACGGCGACCCAAAACTCACAAATTTCAATAAAGTTGGGATTATTATGCATCACTGTGAAAGGTGAGATCATTTTTGAAAGACCGAGTAAAGTTATGATTATTTTGGGTAATTTTTCCTATATTCATTAGTGGGTGATTGGCGATCAATACAATTTTTATACTCCCTTAATAGGGAGTTTCATTTAATTCATCTCGAATTACGGAGTATAATTTTGAAATATCATATTTTTATTAAAAACATATTTATTTATGAATTTAAATATGATTGGTCAAAGTGTTACATTTAATACTTTGAAAGTCAAATGAAAATCCTATTTTGGTAAGGAGGGAGAGTGCATGCTTGGATTTGTTTTCTAGAATTTAAAAGTATACTCTACATGACAATTAGGTTTTTTTTTGGGTTGGAAAAATTATCTTCCAATTTTTTTCAAAACATCTTCCAGTTTCTTTCAACTTCTTCCAATTTTTTCCAACAATGACTTTAAAAAGATATTTATATATGATGATTTTTTTTTTGAAAACTATATATGATGATTTTACAATAACATTATATATCTAATTTTATAATATACCACTCGAAACACGAACAATGATGGATTCTTTTTTTTAATTTAAAATTAGTTTTTCTTACATATTTATTTGGATAATCATTTAATTGAGTAATTTTTTAATACTTAAATTATTCTAATATTTTCCAATTCCTTTTGGTTTTTTTCCAACTCGTTTATATTTTTTCCAACTTCTCCCAATTTCTTCCAACGTTTAGCTTTGAAATTTTGGTTAAAAAAACAGGTTTTACTAGGTCATGTTATTTGGATGTGCAGAAATGCTTACATTGAGTAATACTTTCAGTTTGAATCCTTGGTGTTCTCTATCTTACTTGTCTTTATACCTTGACAACTTCATATTTCCCGTGGATTCACATCTCACAATCACCTCTAATTATGTCTAAAACAAATGTATTTGTAATATGGGTAAAAAATTACCTCGATTATTTTGTATTTAAACGACTTGTGTATTATTTATTGCTATAAGAGAAATGACCTTGATGTACATATATATAGTGATAGATATGTGTGTGCATGTACATTTACGTGCACATTATATGACTATGCCTTTCGTTCTTAATTAACTGCCTATTATGACTTTCTAGATACATCAAGAATCAAATGAATGTAGACATAACGTTTGTCCACATTCGTCCAAAATCTAATATATCTCAAATGACTTGATAGGCAGTTATTTAAGAATGGAGGGAGTATTATTTATTGCTTTATGTTTTTGCATGTGTGTGTGTCTGTGTTTCAAGTGACGAGTGGCTATTGCGCGGGGAGTGGAACGCGTTGCCATCCTGTGCTGTTTTCGAGGAAGTGTTTAAGGTCATCAGAGGGAGCTTCCACAGTCCATGTAGGGTAGTATTCACTTGGATGGAACACGCAGCCTTCATTGGCTGTTGTCGGCATCAGGCCTGACTGTGTTTCGTTCATAAACAAGTCGCCTTCAGATTTTATGCTGCCTGTGCACTCTTCCGATTTATCAGTTGCCTGCAAAAAAAGAATGATATGCTCGCTGTGACTCTTTAGCATGTTGGGATTCCTTTAGGACCAAGTTTGGATTGAGGATCTTAAAAATCCTCTTGGTTTGACAATCATAGAGTTTGAGAGAGAGCGTTGAAAAATAAAAAAGTTTTTTGTTGGAATTTGTTTAGAAAGAGAGTCTGATTTTGTGGCTACCACATGCTTCTTTCTTTAGAAGGAAAGCGAAGTTTTTTCGTGCACGCGAAAAAAGGAAAGGAAGAGGAGTTTTATGGGACAGAGTGAGCATAGGTATAGCCCTCTAAAAGCATCCAAACTGACCCTTAAAAAACTGAAACAGGATGATCAATGTAGACTATTGATGTCCGATATAGGGGTCGGTCGCATTAGAGGCTCAATAGGAATGCTCCATATAACCTTACCTTCTCAGACAGATACTTAAAGGCCACTTTCTTCTGTCCAGCTTCATATATGTTGCACTCCGAGTATATCTGACAAAGAAGAAGAGAAAAAACTAACAAAAATTGAACATGTTTTTGGTAAAGGTACAATTTGGCTGATGGTAAAAGTGCAATCTCCTTTCATTTTAGATGTTCCAGAAAAAAAAAAGCAAAATTTTACCCTTTTTTTATGAATATGTTTTCCCATTATTCGCTGATTTAGTGAGCAAAATAAAATAAGATGGAGTTTCGTAAACAAACAAAAACTTGACGACTAAGGTGAAAAGCACAAAAAAAGGTACCAAATGAGACCAAAAAACTCTTACCAGCTCGAGTTCCAAAAGTCTTGGGAGATTCAAGGCAATCAAAGAAACACAACAAAAAGAATCCAATTTTAAAAGAATGGATACCTGAGACTCAACACTGGCACAAACAGCATATATCCCCCAGCCTCTCGTATAGTTATTGTACAAATGCACCTTTGCAAACCTAACACGAGGATGACGCTGTCTTGTCCCATTGAAGAAACAATGATGTATGGTCACCTGCATACATCTATCGGTCACATTGGATGGATCTGCTCCAATCAATATTGTTTTGTCATGATTTGAGAAGTGACACCTGAATGCAGCACAAATATTCATATATGTTAACTAACAAATGTGACCAAATTCTTTTTTCTGATTAAAAAAAAATGCTTACTTGATCCATGCATGTCAAACTAACCTAGAAATAGTTATATCTGTACTCTCTCGGGTGATATCGATCAACCCATCATTGAAATCACTTAGGCTGCACCGGTCTATCCATATGTGTTTCGAATTGGGTTTGATCTGGATCCCATCAACATCGGCTCCTCTACCACCTTCAAGTTCTAGGTTGCAGACAATCACATGTTCACACTCCTTCAACCTCAACCCTTTCCCAGTGAGTTTTATCCTTTGGCCTCTCCCGTCAATGGTTTTGTACGATGAAACACTTAAATAAGACCTAAGCTCAATGGTCCCTGAAAGGTCAAACACAATCCAGAGAGGTTCTTGCTTGCGACATCCATCCCGAAGAGACCCCGGTCCATCATCTGCAGGTTTGAACCAAGAAATGCAAAAATTTCAGCCTAAAAGAATAATTTGGAGCCGGGAAAAGAATACAGAGTAATTAATTTGCAATAAAACTACTATCACTAGCCTTGGGTTTGCTCAAACCCCTTCCCCTTTTCCTTCCCTTGTCTATTATGATTTTTTGGATACATTGAAATGTGAATGAATGTTGACATAAAGTATGTCTACATTCATTGAGCTTCCTAAAAGGGCACACAAACATTTTTTGAGCTTCTACCCACTAAACCACTCCAAGAAGAATCTGTCTGCACTATAAAGGGACCAGTAAAAAAGTAAGGTAATTTGCTAAGAGAGTAAGAATTTATCCCATCCCGAAGCAAAATCGCCCATTAAAAACAAAAAAGATCAAATTTTTATCGTGTGAGCTCATTGAAGCATATGCACAAACGAGTAGGGGGCGTGAGCTGACCTGCCAAAGTAGTGACGTGATAGAGAGGGCCCTGGAGGCCGCCAATGGCGGAGCGGCCGAAACCTTCGGCCCTGCCAGCCAGAGCTCGCAAGGTGGAGTCGGCGTCGAGATAGGGCTTAACAGGACCCATCTTCGAACACTGCGGCCGCTGAGTTGGTGGTGGTGGAGCAGAGTGGTTGGGAGGACCATATTTATAGGTCTGCGGTGGAGGAGGTGCGGGGACGGGTTGGTGGCGCCGTCGGGAGCCGGAGTAGCGGCCGTGGCAGTTACCCATACACTGGTACGGAGTATTTAAGATGAAAGAAGAAGAAGAAGAAGAAGAAGAAGAAGAAGAAGAAAGGAATAAATGATGTGCTGAAACGGATTTTCTTTTGCTAAATCTAACGCTCCAATTTGCCACCAATTGTATTAATGTTCAATTACTTTTTCTCAGTAACTCTCCAATTTGGTGGTCCTAAGAATGGGGTTTATCTTTTTTTTAATTTTTTAAAAATATGTTTTGTTACTACAAGTATACAACTTCTATCCCAACTTGTATCTTGGTGCAAAAAAAAAAGTTGAAAAAAAATAAGAAATGTGTGGTGCAAAGAGAGATGTGCAAGTTGGGTACTTGGTATACTCCAAGCATTATTTTTTTCTTTTACTCCGTCTCTTCTGTATTATTCATACAAAATCTAACTAAAAAACTACTCTATATAAAACTTATTTTGGAACAGACTAAAATGAAAAGTGAAACGGTTAATCTGCGAGAAGTTATTCGTAAATGAGTACTCGATCGTTGCGGATGTACGAAAAATACTGTACATCCGGTTGTACCATATATATTACTCATCTTCATTGATAGCCATATTATGAATGCCTATAGTGTATACCCGAATGTGTTGTATTTTTCGTAAATGTCAAATACTCATTCATGAGTGACATAATGTTTATTTCACATATTCTTTATTTTAGTTGTACATCCATCCATCATATGCTCATTAGCGAGAAATACAATATTCATTTTCACATGCTTATTTTACAATATATTTAAAACAAGCGGATAATAAAATGTATTTATACACATATGAGAACTACATAATACTCATTACAATTATACAAAATATACATTTACGAGAAACATATATAACGTAACACTCATTTCATACATGGTACAATATATTTACCGTCAAAATTTATTATCGATCTTCATCCTTTAACAAGCTATCGAAAGACACCAAGCATTGATGTAAGAAGTCGATCACCGCGTGCTGCAGGAAATGTCAATTATGGTTTCCAAGGGATGACCAACCTCAACACAGCTCCTTCATCTATGATTTGGACTTTCCTTCCTTCACAATCAAAGTGAGATGCATGGAAAATATTCGATTGTATGGAAAGAGCCATATTGCCAAAGGTACGACATAAGTTGTGCCATATTACGCTTCAATTTTCATTAATCTTTTTTTAATGGGTCAATTCAGCCTAGACGAGTTACACCCACTCGTAACTAATTATATCATAACTTGACTGTACAGGAAAGAACTGTACAAGCAATGTCAAATTTGTAATTTCTGTGCGCTAGAGCCTGATTACCGTAACACTGTGCTGAGGAGTGACAGAACCCTGAGTTCAGCGAAGAGAAGTGTGCGGTGGCAATAATCGATATTATCAATTGAAGATGAAGACGACCACATGGATCAAGGGAGGAAACCCTAGTTACGTCGATCAGGAATGAATAAAGGTGCAACAAATGAGATGAACAGAGGTGGTGGCAATGTTTGAAGCAACGCACATCGTCTGCGGTCGCCTCCTTCGAGATGTAGGTGGTGGTGGTCTATTTCAGGATTGAGGTGGTTGGTAGTGTCCTATGATACCGTGAGTATTTCTAAATTAAAATTATGTTACTCGTAGATAATCATTTTATATAATTGTAATGAACATCATGTTTATTTTCTAAATTTGTTTAAACACACATTCTTAAATGTGTGAAAATAAACATTTTATTTTACATAAAATAAACATTTAACTGATATGAAACCAATACAAAAAAAAAAAGCAATGCTAGTGGTCCACCAAAGGTGTACCCCAAATGTACACCACCCCCTTCTCTACCACTCATTTTTATTTGATTTTTATTTTTTTATTTTTTTTATTTTCTTGCCCAATTATGCGGACAAAGAGGTGGTGGGGGACAAATGGGTTACACCTTTGGTATACCCCTAACATTTTTCAACAAAAAATTATTCAAAATGAACATTTTACTACTCTCTCCGTCTGGAAATATTCTTCACATTCGACTTTTCTTAGTCAAAGTTTGTAAACTTTGACTATGATATGTGGAAAAAATACATTGTATTACGATATAAATTTAATATGAATATATTTATTTTGAAATATAGTTTTCAAATATCGAATTTTTTTATAAAATATATCTATACATAAATAAAGATATTGGAGGTCAAAATACAACTTTGAAGACCGTAAACGCTTAATGGGAAGAATATTTATGGACGAAGGAAGTATTACTTAATAAATTTAGTGGGATTGCAAATTTACTTAGGAGTAGTATTAGTGGGATGTTCCCGAGCACAACAATGAGTTGTCAGTTGACGGCTCCATAACGAACGAAAGTCAACAATAACCAATTCCTGGCGGGAAAAAGAATCCGAATTATGCGACCCCTCTCGCGTCGTTAAGATTGCCATCCCCCCGGCGGCGTCTTCATCATGCTTCCCTCTCTTATTCCCCTCCCACCACCACCACCACCACCACCGGTCCACCACCGCCGTCGCCTCCTCCTCCTTCTCCGACAGCATCACCGCCATTCTCATTTCTCTCTTCTCGGCAGTCCTACATATTTATTGTAACCCTATTTTGACTCATACATATCGCGTCACGATTATTTGCATATTTATATAGAAAGCCTCACCACATCGATGAATTCCTTCTTCAGATAATGTTAATTTGTATATTACTGTCATGATTGCATCCGTATTCTTCTCGTTCGTTAAATTTTTGAAATCTGTAATCGTGAAAAGATAAAAATCGGAATGGATCCGGAGATGGGGATGCCTAGCCCTAATCCGAACAACGCGTACGGAGAGCCTCCGTCGCCGTCTCCCTCTCCGTCCCCTCGAGCGCCGGCACTGGTGGTTTCCAATTCCAGCAAGTCGCTGGCCGTGTCTAACTCTGCCAAGGCTTTGCTCGTTTCTAATTCTGCCAAGGCTCTGCTGGCATCGAGTTCCAGTAAAAGGATGGACGCTTCCGGGAAGAAGAAGTACGTGAAGCAAGTGACAGGCAAGCACAATGACACGGAGCTACATCTGGCGGCTCAGCGCGGGGATCTGGCGGCAGTGAGGCTGATCCTGGAAGAGATTAACGAGCAGATGCTCAAGACGATGACCGGGGCTGAGTTTGATGCGGAGGTGGCGGAGATTAGGGCAGCCATGGTGAATGAGGTGAATGAATTGGGGGAGACGGCACTGTTCACCGCGGCTGAGAGGGGATACATTGATGTGGTTAAGGAGTTGCTTCCTTACACAACCAAAGAGGGGATTACTATTAAGAATCGGTCGGGTTTCGATGCCTTGCACATTGCTGCCAATCAAGGCCATGAAGGTAGGTAGTTCCCATTTGATAATCTGCATTCACTTCATAGATATGTGCTCATTTCATCTGGGACTCTTTTCTTCCCCCCTAGAAGATGAATCCTTTCCACCTGCAAGAAAATGTTGCAAATTTGATTGTTTTTTAAATGATTGTTGGTTGCTCATCAAGTCTTGTGTCTTACAATGCTTAAGCTTTTAGTTACAGAATAATAAGTAGTTGCAGGCTTGCAGCCATGTGCAATGCAGTTTTTCAAATTTATTTCATCATTGATTGTGTATGTGACTGTTTCAATCCATCCCAATGAGTAGATACATAACTTCTGCATGAAATTATGGAATAAAAAGAAGGGAAATTTATTCAAATAGTAAAATATAATGACTTTTTCCTAAATATCATCATATGTGTTTTTTTCCCAATGTAGCACATTTAGTCATTATTCAAGTAAATGTCTGTCATCACTGGACATTATTCCTCCTTCTGGACTTTATTAAGTGTTATTTAGGATATAAAACAATTTAAGTGCTATTTAGGGAATTTCCATCATCTCCGATGGAGCCAAAATTTCACCATTTTTTGGCTTTGGGGTGTGATGGAATAAATCAAAATGGATCTCTAAACTATCTGCGCTTCTTTAATTAATGAAGTAGCAGTTAGTCAAACAATGCAACTTTCGATGTTGAGCCGGGGGTCTCTCTGGAAACAGCCTCTCTACTTTCAAGTAGGGGCAAGGTCTGCGTACACACATTCTCCCCAGACCCTACTCTTGTGGGATTTAACTGGGTTGTTGTTGTTGTTGTTGCTATTTAGGGAAATGACTTAAGTTTTAGTTCTATTTAGTGCAAATATTTCATAAAAAGAATGTTCCATATGCACTCATCTTGTTATATATGTGCAGCTATTGTAAAGTTGCTGTTGGATCACGATTCGGAACTAAGCAAGACAATCGGTCAATTGAATGCAACTCCTCTTATATCAGCAGCCACTAAAGGTCATGCAGTAGTTGTCAATGAGTTACTCACCAAGGATTCTAGCCTGTTAGAGATTGCCAAGTCGAATGGCAAGAATGCGTTACATTTCGCTTCGCGCCAGGGGCACGTGGAGGTCGTTAAAGTGTTGCTGGGAAAGGACCCGCAACTGGCAAGAAGAACTGATAAGAAAGGACAAACTGCTTTGCACATGGCTGCAAAGGGCACTAGCTCTAAGGTGGTAAGGCTGCTTCTCCAGGCAGATGCAGCCACTGTTATGCTCCCTGACAAGTTTGGTAATACTGCTCTGCATGTTGCCACAAGGAAAAAGAGGGTTGAGGTATGATCCTATTTTATTTCTGCAGCTCTTGTAGTTTTCTCGATATATATATATATATATATATATGTTCATCCATATAGTCGGGATTAGGTGGCGTCAAATATATTTATATTTTATGATGTTTAAATAGTTGTACCTGGTTAAAATCTAAGAGTTTTACCTTTGTGAAACAATACCCTTTTTATGGGATGGTGAGTATAAAAGGTCGAGGTTGAGATAGTCGAGGATTTTAGAATAGAGATTTAAACACAACTTTAATCCTTTGCCAACGGTGCTAAAAGAGTCATGTTGACAACATTTGAGCTTCAGATAAATAATGTACTAAATCAAAATGACACATTAAGCTACTCATTTGTTTCTTTCCATGAAGTTTTGGAAATTAAATGCAGCAATGCATCAAGGGTCCTGAGACAACCTCTCTCTTTTATGAGGGGTGAAGTTGTGTGTACATCTTGGCCCCAAAAATTATACTGGTTTGCTGTTGTAACTTTAAACACAACTAATGGTATATATGATTGTGGTCATATGGAACCATGAATGACAATAGCTTCTTGAATAAAATGGGCTCACATAAGTTTTATTTCATCAATATATATATCACAGATAGTGAATGAGCTCTTACTGATCCGTGATACCAATGTCAACGCTCTGACAAGAGACAACAAAACATCACTTGACATAGCTGAAGGGCTTTCTTTCTGTGAAGAAATCGGAGAAATAAAGGAATGCTTGACACGTTTCGGTGCCATTAGAGCAAAGGAACTAAACCAGCCGCGCGACGAGCTTAGGAAAACCGTAACAGAGATTAAAAAAGATGTACACACACAGCTCGAACACGCTCGCAAGACTAACAAGAACATGAATGGCATTGCTAAGGAGCTTAGGAAGCTCCACAGAGAAGGAATCAACAATGCCACCAATTCAGTCACTGTCGTCGCCGTGCTGTTTGCCACTGTTGCCTTCTCGGCCATTTTCACAGTCCCCGGGGGCGACGATGAAGATGGGAAGGCAGTCATGGTGGGCACCTCAGCTTTCAAGATCTTTTTCATCTCCAATGCCGTTGCACTCTTCACGTCTCTGGCTGTGGTGGTTGTACAAATCACAGTGGTGAGGAGAGAAATAAAATCCGAAAGAAGGGTTGTGGAGGTGATCAATAAGTTGATGTGGTTGGCCTCGGTTTGCACCACGCTCGCGTTTGTCTCATCGGCTTATATAGTTGTTGGGAAACGGCATAGGTTCGCCGCAGTTCTTGTTACTGTGATAGGTGGGGTGATCATGGCTGGGGTTCTAGGCTCCATGACTTACTATGTGGTGAAGTACAAAAGGATTAGGAAAGTGAGGAAAAAGCAGAAGTTTTCGAGGGGTGGTGGGAACAATTCATGGAGATATTCAGACTTTTCTGAATCAGAAGTTAACTCAATATATGCAATCTGATTGATAGATGGCTTCTTAATTGGTTAGCTAGGGATACAAATCCAGAGGTGTAAATATTGGATTTGCACTGTTGTACATGAAAAAAATCCATTGGAGCTCACATATTTTTGTTTGTCTACTGAGCATTTTAATCAAACTTGCCAAATTCCCATTTTATTTTCAATGCTCTTTCTTGCAAAAAGTGGAATGAAGTTGTGGTTGTTGACTTGTAGTATAGGAATGTCATTTCATTATCCCTTATTAATTACTCACTCTGTCCAAAAATTATCTTCTCACTTACACTTGACACGCTTGTTTAGAAAACAAAATTGCAAAATAGGCCCGTAACTCATAGAGAAGGGGCGCCTCCTCACAAAGGGAAAGGGGTTGGAGTGACTTTTTACCAAAAACATGGTCAATTCTTTATCTGAATTTCATAGAAACATTGTCAAACACAATTTTTCTTATATGGAAACATGAAGAAAATTATAGGACTACCAGAGTAGGAAAGCCCGAAGAAAATTTTAGGATGGAGAGAACACATAGCATGTAGGAGATTATGTGAATGCTATTAGGTTATGATGATAGATGAATGTCCTTAGTATTTGTCTAATTAAAGACAACAACAATTGATGTGTTTCTCTGTGGTAGTGCTTATTGGCTTATTGTTAATAAATAATTTTGTAAGTTATAAGTTGCTTATAAGTTAAATATTTTTTTCATGGAAGTAAAATGAATTAAATGACACATAAGTTATTTAGGAATATTCATAAATGGTGAGGAAGAATTTCGTAAATAATCTGGTCAAAGCAGTTTTTTGAAAAAACTGGCTTAAAAATAAGTAGGCAAGATTTACTTATTTTTCTGCCCTATAAGCAACATAGAAGTCAACTTATAAGCAAAGATGAATATGTCATCAGCTGACTTATATATATGTTAAAAACAAGTTATAAGTAGTTTTGACTAGCTTATAAATACAAAGAAACGCCTACTACACTGTATGTCATGCATGCATGCCTTGAATCAATCTAGCCCAATATAATAATCACCCAATTATATTGGATCATTTAATAATTTCTTTTTTTCCAAGCTTTGGCTCCAGTTCCTCTGCATGAAATGAACCAACTTCATTTTTCTGTATTCTTGAAATGGACAGAGAAGAAGAGCCCAACAGTGCCCAAACAAAAACCAAGTCTCATCATATCTATCTCACATTACATTGTCTGCAATCCCAAGCATGTCCACTCTATGTTGTCTCTTACTTGCCTTATCTATTGAGCTTAACTGTTCTCATCATCACAACTAAAAGCTGATGGTTGGATTAAGCTGTAATTTAACCACACACATTAACTAATTATTCATTAATCATATCTCAAACATCATCTGCAAAATAATGGTTTGGCACAAAGTTGATCATGAATTTTGAAAGCCCTACTTGCCTTGTTTTGACTTCAGAAAGAAAATGTTGTTTACTTATTTGTATGTATATATATATATATTTGATATGACCACATGCATCACTTTTCGAACTGGTCCTAGTAGTATGTACTTTTCAGTGCAGAAGTACATGCAGTGCACTTTCTTTTTTTTCTCTTCATGAGAGCTCCTGTTAGGATATGTCACTGTATGGGCAAGAAGAAGTATATAGCATGTTCAACAATTAGAAAAAAAAAATAGTGAAAACTAGTGAAGAGAAGAAACCCCTTGAAAGAGGGTTGTTTCTGCTAGATCCTTGATGTATTGCTGAATCTTGTACTACAAAAAAAAATCATAAAAGTACTAAGAAGCAACCAACAACAAACCCAAAACAATAATTTCAACTGTGTTGTAAACTTAATCTTAGGTTAAATTGCACCATTAGGGCTTTTTTTCTTCATTAGATTTTATTGGGTTTGATCCGATTGGAATAAGTTATGATCTGATCTGGTCTAATTTGGTTTGGTCCGGTCTTATCTAATTGTAGTTATATTGAAACCCGTTTTTTATTTGACCTAGGCCATGTTCTCTTCAACTTATAATTATTACTTATTCCTTTTTCTTATTGGAATCAATTCAGTTGAGATCAGATTAAGTCAGACAAGACCAGATCATATCAGAAATAGCTCTAAATATAACTACATTCAAATCAGATGAGATCTTAACTATTCTAATCAGATCTGAGGCATTCAGATCAGGTGAAGAGAGCATGACCTTAGTCCGATCTGATTCCAATAAGAATAAGTGATATGAATAACTTGAAGAGAAGAAGCTCTTAGCCATTCAAGTTAATTTATAATGCACGATTAGTTCTTCAACTCTAAAAATTCCACAAATAATCCTTCAAATCACATTAGCGTTGCATAGTTGGTCCTTCCATTAACTTTGTCATTGATCTATGTATTTTTTCCGTTAAGTGTACGAAGTACTAATGTATTACTTCCTATCGCTCGTAAAAAATGAAAATATAAATAAAAAATTAAAAATTTATTTTCCCAGAGAACCCTAAAAATCATTGAATCTTAGAGAAGTTAGAAAAGGAGAAAACTTTGGGTGATCGGGTAGTTAGAAAAGATAAATTCTTTTAGTAAGAAAATGGAAAGAAATTACCTCAAATAGAAGTAAAATATACGGAGTATCATTTATTTTTAAAATAGAATTTCCATGTTTTTTATTTTAAAAATAAGAGTTTCTACTGTGACATTATGTCAATGTATTAAAGTACCATTCTACTATTTTTTCGATACTTCATATTTACATTATTGGCATTGTGCTTTTATTTTGAAATAAAAAACATAGCTCCTACTTTAATATTTTAGCCACATTTTACTCCTAATTAAGGGCATGTTTGGGAATAGCTTTAGCGATTAGCGTTAGCGTTTTGAAAAGGCTATCGACGAGCAGCATTTAGCGTTAGCGTTTTCAAAGTAATCTGCACCGTTAAAATTTTATCCAAAACGCTAACGCTAATCTCTAACGCTATTCCCAAACAGGCCCTAAGTCATTCTCCAAAATGATCGTCTCCATTTTGGGTTGTATTAATCTCTTTTGTTTATATTAAAAAAAGTCTCCATCGTATTAATACCGATTACAACCCTATAGTGTCTCCATTCTCTTTTTTTCAATGATTTTTTAGGGTTTTAATAATAAATTAATTTTTTTATTTCTTAATTTATAATTATATTTTTTTATGAATGAAAGGAAGTAATAGGATAATATACCATATCACAGTATATATATATATATATATATATATATATATATATATATATATATATATATATATATATATATATATATATATAATACGAGTTTTAAACTTTTGACAGATAACAATCGCTGACAAAATATAATCGTCTGTGAATTATGTGTGTTCATAGACGAATATATTATGTGCCTATATCCATATTGTCAAAGTTGGTGCTATTCTTTTATATCCTAGTAAAATATATTCCTTCCGTTACGAAATTAATTTTATATAGTCCGTTTGTCTCATAGTAAACTCTAGATTTTACATTTCTGCACTAGATCTAAGAATTTTTTTTTGAATGTGGTTGAAGTTTTCTGGTTTTCATTTTTCTTAATTTTGGTGAAGTCAAACGGCAAAGTTTGTTTTGAAGTTGAAGGAGTATTGTATCTTGGGTGAAATTTGCACTCAATTGGACTAAAACACAAGTCATTTCCTAATGTAGGACTTCAACTTTTTTATTCTCTAAATAGAACTTAATACTCCCTCCGTCCACAAATAAACTTTACGTTCACTATTCACATGGTCAAACTTTATTCACTTTGTTGGCCTATTTTCGTCACCCATTTGATAAAATAATATAGTCATGTCATCTCTAATTTTGTAGATCTTTTGATATATTTTTTTAATATGTAATTTTTATTTTTCAATTCTACACCATTTTTCATATAAAATGATTTGAAATTAACTTCAGTGAAACATCGTAACGCGCAATGTAAAGTTTATTTGTGGACAGAGGGAGTAATGACTAGTGAGAAGAATAATGTCCTAGTGATGCTGGACATTTAGTTGAATAATAACTAATAGATAATGACCAATTGTCCTATATTGGGAAATAAAAATATATAGTCCTATATTGAGAAAGTCACTATGTTTTATTCCTATTTAGGTAAATTGCTCTATTGTATTTGGGATGTTTATTTTTTTGTTAAAATTTATTTTAAATTTGTAATATCAAAACTTGTATGAAAAAAAACTGAGGGCCAACATATTTTTAGTTTAAACTTCTTAATTTTTATTTTTCTTTTACCAAAAAAGAAAAAAAACCTTTTTTTTATTTTCTAACTTGGCATCATGTCTTGTTTTAAAGGATGCCTTGCTGCTCTCTCCCTTCACTCACTACCAACACAAGCTCACAACTCCCAAGAAGCATCTATCCATCTCCTCAGCACAAAACTAAATGGCCACACACAGTTCCATTGTCCCTCCATTAAAACACATCAACAGATCTGCAGACCATGAAGAACAAGATGAAGAATACATTGACATTGACATGGAAGTTATAAACTCTTCTTTTTCTTCTTCTTCTTCATATTCTTCATCTTCTTCACCACAGATGATAGAGTTTGAGTTCCAAATGTCTTCAAGTGTTGCAGAGAAAGAGGCCCCTACTTTCCCAGCAGATGACCTCTTCTACAGAGGTAACCTCCTCCCTCTTCACCTCCCTCCAAGGCTCCAAATGGTCCAAAAGCTCCTCCAAACCACCATTGTTGAAGACCCCAAATGGCCCAAAAGCTCAACAGCACCTCCCACAAAAACACCCACAACTCCATTGGACTCCTGCAACATTTCCCCATCTGAATCTTGCAGGGTGAGCTGTGAGCTCAGCCCTCAAGACTTCAACTTTGCCTGGTCAACTGATCTGTCCACTCTCATCAATGCCCACCCAAAGAAATCTTGGTCAAAGAAGCTCAAACTGGTCAAGAAGTCTCTGACTAGCAGCCACAAGATCAAGGCTTATCTCAAGGGGCTGTTCATCAAATCTGGAAGTGATCATCAGCCTTTTCCCAGAAGTCAAGATTTGGATGGTGTTCATGTGAAATCCTCATCTTCTCCAAACCCAACCATTGCTAGTGTGCTCAGGAATGGTGAGAAAGATGAGATTGAAGAAAATGTGGTGAATAGTCACAGCAGAAGGTCATTTTCATCTGCAATCAAGAGAACTAACAAGTGTTTGTCTTCTTCTTCTTCTTCTTCTTCTTCTTCTTCTTCTTCCTCGTCTTCTTCATCTGGTGTTTCCTCAACTTCTTCTTCATCTTCTTCAATTGGATTTCTATCAAATGAGCTCAAGAGGAGCAGCAGTGGCACTTCAGAGATTGAGAGCTCAATTGAAGCTGCAATTGCCCATTGCAGAAAGTCTCAAGAACTCAGCAACCCAACTAATCATCCATTATCATCAATTTTGAGTGAAAACAAATCTGGGGTTTCAAAGGTTGTTTCTTAGCTTGAAGAACCTGAAAGTGTTCTTCTTTTCACCTTCTTTTTTCCTTTTTGTGGAGACCCAGAGAGAGAGAGAGAGAAATCTAGTGTCTAAAATCTTGTTCTTGTGATTGTGAAGAAATAATAAATTCCAAAAGTTTAATTATTTACTAGTTATTTCTTCACTTATAACACTACAATTCTTGCAAGGAAATCCACCCCCCCCCCCCCCCCACCCTGTTTTATCAAGTTATTATAGAATCTCATAAGAGGGATTTTTTTTAATGTTGAAAAAGAAGCATTGTGGTATTTTAATTTTATGTTTTCTTCATTGAGACATAATGGAACCAAGTGATCTTGTAAGAAAAAGAAATGGGTCAACAAGAAAATGAATCCTACAAAGTCAAAAAAAAAAAAGAAGAAAGAAAATGAATCCTACATTCCTTCCTACCAGTCTACCACCCACCGAAAGATCCAAAATTTTAGACAAAGCTTGCAACCACTTAAGCATTTTTTTTTGTTTTCACAAAAGAATTGTTTGAAATGCTCAAAAAATATCTTTTGCTTTAGAAAATACGAGTAATGTTTGAGATTAATAAAATGTTTCTTTTTATTTTATTTTATTTTATTTGGGTGTGTTGTGAATTACTCAGCTCACCCATCTTTAGCCCAGTCCCATAGCCCCAATGTCTCCTCATGGAGAACAAGACTTGACTGAATGTTTTTTTTAATTTATTTAAATAATGGTAAAAAAATTTTAATATTAAATTTATATATTTAAATATTAGAGTACATCAAAAGGTCTACTACCTCCGTCCCAGAGTATTTGTTCAATTTTAACTTTTTTTCAGTCAGTCATTTTTAACCTTTGACCCATAATTAAATAAAATATAAGGATTATATTGTATATTGATTAGATAAAATAATATTTTGAAAATATTTAATATAATAAATCTAATCAAACTATTTTTTTTATCAATATCTAATATCATTTTTATTTAATTGGGGGTCAAAGTTAGCCAATTTTGATCGAAAAAAGTCAAAAGTGGACAAATACTTTAGAACGGAGGGAGTATAATACAAGAAACATCATGATTATATATGTAATTTTGTCAAATGATTAAAGAAAATAAGTAAAGAATAGGAGTAAATTTTTTACATATGAATATTGTATTTATTCGTATTTTAGTTTTGGAACGGAGAGAGTATTTGATAGTTCTAACTTGTTTTTAGGTATATATTTAGGCATTGACTTAGATTTTGATTTTAGCAGTTTTCAAAACCTAGCAAGAAGGATTTTTAGTTTTGGCATTTTTAAATGTGCATCATTAAAAAAGGTATTCATAATTCGCTCAAATGTTAGTAAAAAATGTTTACCAGAAAATTTAGAGCACGTATTTTGTTAATATTAAAGCATCTCAAATCAGAAATTGAATTATTATCAAATTATTTGAGTTATACACCTCTTTGACTAAAGATTCTTCATTTTATATATTCCCCCAAAAAAGAATGTCAGTATGTCACATTTCCTTTTTCAACCATCACGGGAATTTTTGTTTATTTGTACCTTTTCATTAATTATTTGATAAAATAAAATATTCTTGACATCTCTTATTTCGAAAAAATTTTCATGTAGTTTTTAAAAATGTAATTTTTTTTATTTTTATACTCGGAGTATCAATTTTTAAATAAAATAAATTGAAAAACTTAATATTTTGACTTGTTTTGCGAAATGTGGCAAATATTTTATGAAGGTACAGTTGTACCATGTTCCTCTATAGATCTGCCAATGCCTATCACACATCTTTGAATCTTTGATGATGATGATGACAAACTTTTCACAAGTCCATATTTTCTTTTCTTTTTTTTTTAATCTTTTTCTTTCCTTGCATTATTGCTTTCTTGACCTTTCTACTTGGAAGACAATTGTAGCATATTCTAAACTTGTGTATGTGCAAAAATTGCCAAACAAAAAAAAAATCACTTTTTTTTCTTTTCCATTCAGCAGCTGAAGATTACTGCACTGTGATGGAAATGAATGTAAAAGTGGAGAATCTGAAAGAAAAAACTTTACAAAAGAAAAAGTGAAAGCTGTTAAGAGAAATTTCAAAGAGAGGAATTGGAGAAAGAAAATATGGCATTCCCAAAGCCCAGAAAGAAATTGCAGAGAAAAGGGTTTGTCTTTAATTTAATGTCAGACTCCCTTTTATGCCACTTCTTCAGCTCATTAATTTTAAGTTTTAACTAAAAAAAGAAATACTCTCGGTCCTATTACAATCTTTTTTCGCTCTCGATAACTTTTGTTTATTTGTGTGTTTTCATTGAATATTTGGTAAAATAAAATATTTTTGTCACTTCTCGTTTTATAGAACTTTTGACGTAGTTTTTTAATATGTGATTTTTATTTCTTATTTTATATTAATTTGTAAATAAAATAATTTCAAAAGAAGAGGAACGAAGGGATGGATAATTTGCCTCGTAACTCCTAATTTTTAATCAAATTAGGGATAGATGAAGTAGAAAATTTGGGCTTGTTATTAAACCAAGAGAGACAAAATCATAGGGTGTTAGGCTTGAATTCAAGGCACACAAAAATCAAGGGGTAGTGTAGGGTGCCTAGATTAATTAAGTGATTTGTATGGAAACCTATAAACGCCATTTGTTAGGTGGAAATAAATAATGCTCCAATGAAAAATAAATTAAATTCTATTTCCCAAATTAATTCTTCTCATTTTCTTTTTGGGCTATCTTAAGTTAATTTCTTCTTTCTTTTTTTGGAAAACCTTTTGTGCTCACCTTTTTTCTCTTCTCTGCATCACTTTCAATTACACAATCTCATTTTTTTAAACTTCGTGCAAAGTTAAACTATCAAGATTAACTTGGGACGGAGAGAATATAAGAGAAAAATAAATAAATAAATAAATAAATAGAGGAATTCAATTTCTAAAAAAAAACTCGAGTGTTTAATTTGCGGTGGAATGATATGCAATTAATTTAAAAATGGTAGTGTTTGGAAATTTTTTAGTGGGATTGCTTAAATGAGTTTAAGATCTGATTGCTTCAATTTTTTTGTGCAATGCTAGGTTCACAAACAGTATGGTCACAAACTTTACAAACTTACTTTTATATCTTAAATTTTTATTTTTAAATTATTTTATATTATTTAATTTTTTTATTGAAATTTATAAATAGTAAGTTTATGAATTTTGTGACAATTTTGTTTGTGAATCTAACATTTTTCACTTTCTTAAGATTACTTAAGCAATTGATGCTCGTTAGTCGCTCCACATAAGATCTGCATCATATTTTTTTGGAGAAGCAACTCACATAAGCAACCATACTAAAAATGATCTAAAGATCAGAACATCTTTAGTGAAGATGATCTTAGAACATCGTTATTGAGAGCATTAATTGAATACTCCTTCCGTCCCAATTTATGTTATGGGTTTACTATTAATAGAGTCAGACTTCAATTATATTTTTTACCCATTTTTCGCTGCATAATTGATAATATACTACATTCTTGTCACTATTTATTTTATAGATTTATTGATGTAGTTTTTAAATATGTAAATTCTATAGTTTTAAATTTTTTGAATACAGTGTGAGGTCTCAAAATATATATGCAGAGAGGACCCAAGACACCCATTGTCCACTCTGACGTTCCGAGTCTTGGAGAATGTCAAGTACACGGGACCCTTCCCACAATCGCCGAGAGATCCTAGAAAATGCTGAGGTCTAGAGAAAATCGAGATCTCAAAGCATGCATGCTGAGATCCTAGAGCCTCGGGTTCTCGAGCTAAATGCTCTTGGAATTTTTGGCTTGTAACGGGACAACTTCAGGCCTAAATTTGGTGGGGTCCACAAAATTATTTTTCCAAAATAATTATGGAAAAATAATCTCACAAGTGAGATGAGTGTTTCGACAAATTGTGTGCCAAAATGGTGCTCAGCTGAATGAGAGATTACTTCACAAAGTCGGACACTTGGAAGGAGGAAACCCGGCCATGTATCCCACATCGGTTCTGGGACCTTTCATCTTCCACTATATATATGCTAGCATTGAATTGAATGTTCAAAGCAATTTGAGAAGGAGGAAAAGGATCCCTCGCGCAAATGCATGTCGGCGTGCACGTGCACGTGCACACGACGTGTTGTAATTTGCCGAGGACATGGTCAACTCTTATTGTTTTGCGAGACCGATTTGAACACAAATGCATTCTTCGTTAATTATGAAGAAGAACATCATACATGCACCTACGAAGGGACTCTCGTGACCCTTTGGTTTGTCCGCCTAAGTTGCCCATCCGTCCAAGCCTCGCCCTATATAAATGGGACTTCAGAGCACAACAGAAGACACAAACAATTAGCAATCCATCTCTCTCTCTGCGTTCCAACTCTCTGTTTCCGATCACTTTTCAAGCAAGTAACTCTCCGTTCGTTCTTGTTTGTCAGTGCACGGTTCCACCGCTCTAGATCTTATACGTTAGCGGTTTTATCCTGGGAGGGGATCGTCCACTTTAGTCAGTGCGGGAGGCAGGCAATACTACCTTAAGTAAAGCTCCGGCGACTCCGCTTTCCTTTCTATTCTATTCAACTTCCGACAACCGGCGACCTTTTCTTTTATTTTTTTTTAAAATTTCCCCGTTGTGAAATACAAACAAATTATAAGTTTGGATTATTCTTTTTTTTCCGCTGTAAACTTGTATTTCAACAATCTCAAGGTAGTACTAATAGATTTTGGATTCGGCATCGTGGGTTCCATCGGCAACGGAATGAGTTCCGAAGCTATGGCGGGAACTACATCGATCGCTTGTAAGTGACCTCCTCACCACTATCCTTCGGATCCTGTGTGGGGCCGCTACCATGACCTCTTTCTCGATGTCGAGTTCCATCTTTGGGTCGGCTCCTACCCTCATTCCGGGGTTCGGGACCTCAGATATGTATTCCGCCGGTTATGTACGGACAAACCCCTTTCTTGGACTGACATTGGCTTTGGACGTACTAGTGAGCACTTCTATGGGACCGACTGCAGGATTCAACACGTCTTCCAATCTGTTTGTGGAATCACGCTGGACTACGAGTGGACCTTTCGCTCTCACGCCTAACGAAGTTGGACCGATTTCTGTGTCACCAAGCACGGTCAAGATGTCACCGAAGTTCAATGAGACGAACTTCAAAATATGGCAACAAAAGATGATGTTCTTCGTGACGGTTTTGGGCTTTAGTGAGTACCTCAAGCAAGACCCTCGCTCCAGGCCTATAAAAACGGGAGTTCGTCTTCATTCCCATCATCCCAATTCCTCTTCTCTCTCTCTCTCAACAAGCCTAAGGGCGAGAAAAATAATAAAAAATATTGTTTAGTTTGTTTTGGAGTTTTAGTTCCAAATCTGTTCATATTCCATTTTTCTAGAAGTTGTGAGTTGTCTGTAATACTTTTATAAAAATATATTTCATCCTTCCCAAAAAGTCTTTCCTGTTTACTATTATGACATCTCGATAACTATTATTTGTTTGCGTGTTTTCATTGATCATTTAATAAAATAAAATATTCTTGACACTTCTTATTTTATAGAGTTTTCGATGTACTTTTTAAATATATTTTTTTATGTGTTTTTCTTTACCAATTTGCAAATAAAATGATTTTAAAAACCATGGGGTTTGGCACGTTAATCAAAGTAAGAAATTCTTTTTGGGATGGAGAGAGTACTATAATTTAAATAGGGTAGTAGGTATGTAAGAAAAATAATTATGTTGGAACATTAGATTTAATTAATTAAAATTCTAAGTTTCTAGTAATTATAGTAATGATCTAATTATTTATCTAGCCTATTTGTTACTCCCTCCGTTGAGTATTTGTCTACTTTTATTTTTACACACCATCCAATGCACTTTTTTAATCCATTTTATCTTGTAATTTTTATATTCAAAAATCATAAAAATTATATGTTAATAATCTATATGTTAAGACAAATCAAACAAGATCACACATGACTATATTTAGGCTTACACATTGAGAGAATTTGATGAGTCAAAGTGCTTAGATGAACAGTTCCAAAAATCTAAAGTGGACAAAAACTGGGGGACGGATGGAGTAATTAATATTTGAAAAATTATTATGACAGTGTTTCGTTCAACTTATTTTTTCTGTTTATTACTTATTCTTATTAAAATCGGATCATATCAGACCAGATCAGATCAGACCAGATTCAATCAAATCAGATAAGATGATACCAGATCTAAACAAAATTAATAATAATAATAATAATAATATTAACATAATTATTAGTATTATTATTACTATTACTCTTACTATTATTATTTATATTATGATTATAATTATTATTACTAGTGCTATTATTACTATTATTATTATAGCTAATAATATTTATAATATTATTATTGTTACTATTATTATTACTATTATTATTATTTCTATTATTATTACTATTACTATTATTATTATTATTACTATTACTCTTATTATTACTATTGTTACTATAATTATTACTATTATTGTTGTTATTATTATTATTATTATTATTATTGTTACTGATATTATTATTATTACTATTATTATTAATATTTATATTATTATTATTTCTATTATTAGTATTATTATACATATTATATCATTACTATTCTTATTACTATTATTATTTCTATTATTATTAATATTTTTATTACTATTATAACTATTATAATAATAATTTTAATTTCAACTTAAATCAAATTTATTTCAGATCAGATGCAATCAGATTAGATTAAATCCAATCAGATCAAATAAGACCATATCAGATTAGAACTTCAAAAAATCAAATCAGATCATATCAGATTAGGCAATTCGAATGCAGCCTATGTTTATTTATATATGAATGAGAAAAATAATTTAGTCAACCAATACTAGCACATTAGTACCCCCTTCGTTCCATAAAACCCTTCCCCTTTGTTTTTTTCCAATTCCCTAAAACACTTCCATTTTCTATTAAAAACCTACTTCTACCCCTACTTTTTTCCTACCCTACCTATCACATCATACTTTTTCACTAATAACCAAACTATCATATCTTACTTTTACACATCACATCAGGAGCGAAATTGAAAAGTCAACCAAAATTACACTTTCATTATTTTGTCGCAAAGGCAAAATGGGAATGGTTTTAAGGAAGGGAAGGAGTAATACATAGAGATACATTAAATTAATGGAGTAGTTGTGATTTCTTCACTAGCCAATTTAATTTTTTAATTTAATAAGTCCAACTAGTTAAAGGTATCTGGAAAGTTATTACTACCTGAAATTAATTCATATTCCCTTTTTATCAATCAAATCAAATTACTCCGTATTACTTTGTTCAACTCAAACCAACAATTTCAGTAAGCTTTGCCTAACTAATTTTAATAGAAGATTTTATTAGATGCCAATCCTTGTGAATATGACACGGGAATAAATGGAACACTTTTGAGGGAAATTTGCTATCACGAAATTTTTTTGTCAAATGGCATTGTTGCTGGGGATTGCTGCGCAAAAGAAATTTCTATTAAAAAACTTTAGTTAGCCTGGAAGAAAATTGTTTAGGTCGATTTTCTAGTATCCTTTTCATTTTTTTGGCAAACTCTATTGTATAATTTAATAGGTTAGGATTTAATAAGGGCCTTTTATTTTCATTTCCATCTCATCGTGAACGCTTGAATCCAGCCCTTTATAAGTAAAAAAATATATATTTAGAGACAATAAAAAAAATGCAATCTTTAAAAAGAAAAGAAAAAGAAAATGTGAGATTTTTTTTGGATGTGAAGCGTATATCATGCAAAAGAGCAGAACGGCACAAGTAGTGCTACATCTTAGCTTCTCATGCAAAATTTAATTACATACCAGACAAAATTAAACAGGCATGCATGCACCTATGACCTACCCCACCCCCACCCCTACGCTACCCAACCCACCCATCGGTCCAAAAGGTGGAATCGCACACCCCAAGCATCCCCACCCGGCCCTGGCCCAAAAGAGATGGTGGAGGAGGTAAATCATGGTGATTCAGTCGGCCAAGAATGCTAGACCCGTGCTCACCGCGCACAAGGAGCCTCCTCACCCTTTATGAGATTTTTGGATAGCTCCCACACTGTCGCTTGCGGGACTCGATCCCTGATCATCGGTCCAAGATTTCACATTCTTGACCAACTGAGCTGCCCATGCGGGCTACCCAACCCACCCATCATATTAAAAAAGATGGTCTCTCAAATGAATTAATTAAATATTACCCATCAAGAAATGATTCAACAAAATCTGTCCTCGCCTTCATCACTATTTTCATCTCCTCTTTGGTTTTTAACAATTGGATTGTTTGGCAATGCAACAAATGAAAAGGACAAAGGTGTACTCTACGTGTCCCAAAGTTATGGTCTATTATCAACCCTCCTCCAATTTAGATCCAATTTAGACTTGCAACATCAATTTTTTAGAATTTTAACTATAAATTACGAGTAAAAGAAAACATTGAATTCTGATTTAATTTTAAAATAAAAAAGTTTATCTGAAAATATAATTTGAAATATCATATTTATGTATAAATAAAGATATTAATGATTAAGTTGTTATGTTAGAGACGTAGTCAACATTATTGGAAGAGAGGGACGGAGGGAGTAAAAGTTTGTGTACAAAACTGAAATGATATACTCATTTGTGCTACTCCGTATGTCACAACTTTTTCTATATATCCATTTACTATACACAAATTCCACCTACTATACACTCCATACGATTAAGGTGTGTTCTCTTTAACTTATTTCTCTTATTTATTGCTTATTCTTATCATAAACAAATCAAATCCATTCAGATTAGATCAGAGATCCATTCTAATCAAAAAATTATTTAAAAATAAATAATTTTAAAATAATAATAATTGAAATTAAATTAATAACAATAGTAATTATTATCATTATTAATTAATAATAATTAATAATAATAATAATTTATTATTATTGTACTTAATAATAATAGTAATAGGAGTTATTAATAGTAGTAATTAAAATAATAAAAATCATTATTATTAACAAATAATAATATTAATTACAGTAATAATAATAGTAATTAATATTATTCCCATTATTAATTAATACTTAAAAAATAATTATTAATAAAAATAATTAATAAATAATAGCAGTAATTGTAATTATTAAAAATAATGATTAAAATGATAATAATCATTAATATTCTTAACCAACAATAATTAATAATAATAAAAATAGTTATCGTTAATAATAATAATAATAATAATAATAATAATAATAATAATATACTTTAACAAAAACAAAAGGGTTCCCATGACATTGGAACCCCATGTCATGGGATGACCCGGGGCCGCTACGGTACTCCGATCTATTCGTAAAATTGACGGTTCCTATCTCCCTAACCCCCGGTAAATCCCGGCCCCCACCCCGACCCTACCCGAACACACTCCCCACCCTCTTCAATTGCATCTGTGCGAAGGGATCATATACTACTTGCTTTGTTCGTGACTATTTGCTTATTTTTTATTTTTACAGTCAACCACTTTCACCTTTTGACCTATAATTAAATAAAACATATATGATATATTTAATAAAATTTTTTTTTGAAAGGCTATGTTACAACTTTTAAAAAAATATTTAAAAGACCATTTGTTATGGGGCATTACCGCTGCCGTGGATTGGCCGGTAACGCCCCCCTCCCACGTCATGACCATGGCGACACCTGGGGCGTGACAGGGGCATTTCGGAGAAGCGTTGAAGGTGACCACAGGCGTTGCCTGTCGCGTTTCTTCCGCCGATCGTTGCCAATGACCAATTTTTGGTCTGTTGGCTATATTTAAAAAAAATATTTCACTATAAATTAAAAATAAATCCCACTATCTCCACACATCATTTTCATCTCTTCTGATCTTCATTGATTTTCAATTTAATTTTTTTTATCATGGACCCGAATCACCTAAATTTTCCGTATCTTAATATTTTTTTCAATTGTTATCGATCCCAAATCGACCCAAATAATCCAAATTCCCCGAATTCACCGACAAACCCTACATATAGTTACCCGAATTATATTTTTCCCCTTTTTGTTTTTTCGTTTTATCTTGTTTTTTCTCACATTTTTTTTGTTCGAAGTTTGTTAAAAATAATATTTTAATTTATATGCTTACAAAAATATAATCTACCATAAAATAAAACAAAAAAATTGGTCAAGTCCCCGCCATTATGTACCTATAAGTGATGAGGCTTGATGAGAAGGTGCCTATTACGTACCTACAAGTCATGGCGCCTATGTGGCGATGGTCTAGCCCCATGATAACATATGGCCTTAACCCGGCGCCACCTCTTTCAATTTCGACTTTCACATTCAATCTTTTACAAATAACAATAAATTATGAAAAAAATATTGAATTATGATTTAAATTTAATATCACTAGATTTATTTTAAAACATAGTTTGAAATATTATATTTATATATAAATAAAATTACTCATAACAATATTAATGATTAAAGTGTTATGCTACATACTATGCAAGTGAAACCTAGAAGAATGGGAGAGTAAAAGTTTGTGTGAAAATGCGAAATGATACACTCGTTTGTGCTATGTCACAACTCTTTCTTTCCATTTACTAATTAAAAATTCTACCTGATATGCATTCCATAAGATTAAGGTTCCATTTTCTTCTAACTTATTTCTGCTACTTATTGCTTATCTCAATCAGAAAACAGATCGTATCAGATTCATTCATATTAGATCAGAACAGATTCATTCATATCAGAAAATTATTTAAAAAAATAATTTTAAAATGATAATAATAATAAAAATTAAATTAGTAACAATAGTAATTATTATTATCATTATTAAATAATAATAATAATAAAAGTTAATTATCATTGTACTTAATAATAAGAGTAATAGTAATTAATAATAATAATAATTAAAATAGTAATAGTCATTATTATTAACAGATAATAATAATAATAGTAATTAATATTTTTCCCATTATTAATTCATAATATAAAAATAATTAATAATAGTAATAATTTATCATCATCGTACTTAATAATAGCTGCAATAGTAATTACTAAAAATAATTATTAAAATGATTATTATTATCTAATCATAATTAATAAGAATAAAAATAATTATTGTTAATAGTAATTATAATAGACTCTAATAGTAACGAAGGGGTTCCCATGACACTAGAACAATAGTAGAACCCCATGTAATAGGATGACCTGAGGGCGCTACGGTGCTGCATTCGTAAAATTGATGGTTCATACCCCCAACACCCACCTCTCGATAAGCCCCCACCCCGCCTCGACCCGAACACAACCCCAACCCCCTTCAAATGCACTTGTGCGGAGGGATCATATACTACTAGCTTTGTCCCTGATTATTTGCTTATTTTTTATTTTTACAGTCAACCACTTTCAATTTTTGACCTATAATTAAATAAAACATATATGATATATTTAATAAAAAAATATTTTTAAAAACTACTCCCAGTGTCCCTTTTGAATCTTTCCAGTTTGACTTTTAAGGTTAACTTTTTAAAACTTTTGAGTACAAATTACAGCAAAAATAAATTGAATTGTGATATAAGTTTAATATCAATAAGTTCATATTGAAACATAGTTTTAAAATATTACATTTTTATAATACATATTTATATATAAATAAAGATTTTTATGGTCAAAGTACTGTATTGAAGACCATAAAAAGTCAAATGAGAAGATTGAAAAGGAACAATGTGATTATATAAAGTAAATCTAATAGAATTATTTTTGTATCAATACTTAATATCAATTTTATTTTAATTATTGGTCAAATTTTGTAAATTTTGTTTTTAAAAAGTTAAAACTGGAAAAATACTCAACTACAATTGTAGTAATATAGATACACTCCGTTCTAAAAAGAATTACACTCTTCGCTATTCAAAAGTCACGAAAACTTTTATTTATTTGTATGTTTTGATTGATTATTTGGTAAAATAAAATAATCTTGTCATCTCTTTTTTCGTAGAGTGTTTTATATAGTTTTTAAATATAAGTTTTATTTTTAATTTCTATTCTAATATTTAAATAAAATGAATTCAAAAAATTTTAAATTTTATTTCATTTTGGATAACGTGTAAAACATTTTGAAACGAAAGAAATATTATTATTTTTCGTTCATATAAGGGAATATTATTTTGTTATATAGGGAGTGTATAAGAAAATCTAAATTGGGATTACAAAAAGGAAAACGTTTAACAATGTGTCATGTGCGCACTAAAAAGGTAACGCAAAGTTTTGAAAATATGTATGAGAAGTGGCGTACACTTTAGCTTGTTGATTGAATTATTGGAAAATATATGACAAAAATTACAGAATCTTAACTGTTGAAAATAAACTAATTAGGGACTAAAACCAAGACAACCAAAATATTTGAAGTTTGTTTGATTAGGAAAAAGGAAAAGTATGGATAAAAGAGAAAGAGAAAATTACTTAAATAGCACTAAAACATAATGACTTTCTCTAAATAGTACCACATGTGTTTTTCTTCCAAATGTAGTACTTTTAGTCATTATATATGCATTAGTCATTATCCAAGTAAATATTTGCCATCGAATCACTGGACATTATGGACATTATTAAGTGCTATTTAGGAAATAAAACAATTTAAATGCTATTTAGGGAAATGACTTATGTTTTAGTGCTATTTAGTGCAAATATTTCAAAAAGAAATGTTAAAGAAGGAGAAAGAAATTTAATGAAATTAAAACTTCTAATCATTTTTTACTCCACCTCTAATCTTATGAGTATCTTACGAGTATTTTAACCCATGTCTGCACAATTACGGCTCTGACGACTTCTGATTTTTCAAGAGTCATATTAGGCAGAGCGTAACGAATGATAATGTTAAATTCTCATTAATTTCATGCATGGGTCAATGGGCGTGCAGGAGATAACAACTAGATGGATTTAGGGGTTAATTTTGTCCTTTCATATCTTAAAACATGAATAAAATAGAACTAGTCCTGCTTACGAAAAAAGTGTCATGTTTTAGTCTTATTTTAGGAATTTTCCCAAAAAGTTAACTAAGGACACCGTTTAGCTTTATTATTTTCAAAACTAATCTACACTATTAAAATTTAATCTAAATTCTAAAATGCTAACGCTCATCGAAAATATCTTTTTTAAATCAAAATCCAACCTGTTATTTAGCTAGAAATCATCCTAAATAGGACTAAAACATAGAGAAAAGTACCAAAATAGGACTTTCATTTTTTTTCCTCAAAATGTGACTTTGCATTGTGGTAATGTGGCAGTGTACATGTGCAAATTACTATACTTTCTTGGTAATGTATATGACCATGTTTAGTAATGTAAGTTCTATTTTGGGAATAAAAACATGGAAATCCTATTTTAGTATATTTTCAATGTTTTAGTCCTACTTTGGTCTTTCTCCCTTATTTTGCATAGGCACTTTTGCAGGATGGGTAATGATAAAGGATTAAGCTTTTTGTACACCAAAATTTTTACCCATTTTGTACCTCAAAGGCATGCACCGACATTTTGTGCTAGTGTGATGCTAGTGTGATGGTTTACATTGACAAAAAATGTCAGTGCAATTTTTTTAAGTAAGCTAACATTTTGTGCCAGTATAACTATTAAAAAGTAGGTGCATTTCTTTGTGGTATAATTGGGATACACTTTTTGGTGTATCCCTAGCATGATTGAATGATACTCCCTCCGTCCATGTATGATCTTCCCATTGGGCGTTACGAGGCTTGACCGACTCTATTTTCAATTCAATTTAATTAATTATAGGAGTAAAATTTTAAAATAAAATTTATATAGTAATAAACTATATGAAAAGTTCTACAAAACTAGAAGTGACAAGACTATATTATTTTATGAAATGACTAGTAAAATTGAGTAAACAAAGTGAGTAAAGTTTGACGCTGTGAATAGTAACTGGGAAGATCTATGGTGGACAGAGGGAGTAAAACATAAGACCCGAGTACAGTTTAACGTCTAAAATAGTGAGTAAGATCGAACTAAGGAGACCTTTAGAGGGTACGTAAAGTATATACTCCGTACAATTTTGAACCACATAAATATATTTTTTTAAATATAAGGTATGGGGATAATAATGGGATAAATATATAGAATAACGCCCATATATTGGCCGTGACGGGTAAATGTATAATAATATACATTTTCATATTTATGTTGATGGATGTGAATGAAATGGGACCGGTACAGTGGAATTATACAGCAGAAACTGGAAGGAGGTAGAAGAAGAAACTTGAAGAAGTTGGAAAAAGATGGAACGAGTTGGAAAATGTTGAAATAATTGAAGTGATAAAAAGTCAATAAATGAAACGATCATTCAAATAAATATGTAAGAAAATTCTAAATTTTGACTAAAAAAAGAATTTATTATTATTGTCCGCATTTGGATATATAATGTTATTATATATTTATCATATATTAATGCTTTTTAAGTCGTTAGAAAAAACCAGAAGAAGTTTGAAGAAAGTGAAAGACGTTAGAAGGAACTTGAAGGAGTTAGAAGAAACCGTAAAGAGTTGGAAGCTGTTAGAAGTTAATTTTTCCAACCCCAAAGAACGGCACCTAATTTGCTCGAAAAATTGAAGACAGAAATTGGCCTTGTAATTCTCTCACACGTACTACTTGTAAGTAAGTAATTTAATGACATCAAAACCCATGCCACTACTTGATACGGACTCCGTATCGGATAGGGAAGACTTAGAGCGTCTTCAAGCTCTTGAGAATATGGGACGAGGAAGAAGAAGAAGGATTGAGACGAAGAGAATCGGCGAACCGAGAGAGGAGAAGGGATTAGGGTTTGAGTTGTTTATTGCTTGATTATTCTAAAGAAGGTTACATCTCTATTTATAGGAGAAGGAAACCCTAGCTAACCATAAACCTAACCTGACGGTTCAATAAAAGCGACGAGGAAAAGAACCGTAAAGAAACCTCGAAGGAGCTTATAATTTCGCTCACCTAATAAAACCTAAATTACAATAATAATAATAATAATAATAATAATAATAATAATAATACTATCAAATATCCTACTCTACTATCCATAACACTCTCACCCCCTTGTCCTCAAGGTGGAGGCTCCCACTCATGCTTCTGGACTGGAGAGAGGGTGCAGAACCAAAGAAGAAATCCACCTCTTGGCCAACTTTCAACCAACGTTCTTCTTAGAATGTGATGGGAGGAATATGAGATAGAGCCATGCACGAGTCTTGTTGCCCGCACAGAAATCAGATGCTCCTTGTGGAGGATATCAGAATGGTGACGCATCATGATTGGGTGAGACAAAACCAAAACAAAGGGTTGATGGTTGGAGCCCAAAGCTTGATTTGTTGAAATGTCTACAACACCCAATGAAGGGAGTGGTGCAGAAGAATCACAAGATGTAATATCAAGCTCACAAGCTGACTTAGCATCCCCACCATTAGCACCATCATACCTGTTTATGGAATTGGAACCAAGGTTAAGTGTTTTCATGACTTTAGACTCGCCATCATTGGGATCCCTGACATGAGATTTGATGTTGGCTTCATTTGATCCGTCTGTGTCTTCTAGAGCCAACACTAGGGGCGGGATGACATCTTCCTCCATTTGGACCAATGTGCCCCCACAGTTTATCAGTATTGTAGCGACTTGACTTGGTGGAGAAAGCGGAGCGCTGATGAGATTCTTCAGCGCGCCCAACACGTGCAATCTAAAATTTTGTAACTCGAAAAGAATTTGACTTGGCACAATCGGAGGACCACGAAACAAATCCTGTATCGAACATGAGATGTCCACATCGAACACAGATAGGTCGGAGGCATAATTTAATTGACCCTCAGTATTAGCAAATAATTGGAGCGTCTTAATAATTTTATCATGTTGAGCATATACTAAGCACACTCCTTCATCAAAATCAATTTTTCCACGTAAAACAATCTCTACTAAATTGAAGAGATTATCAAGTATCAAGAGAGGGGGTTGCAGCAGCATCTCTAATCATAATTAATTATCCAAAGATCAGAATCTGAATAGAGCGCGCGGTACAACTCGAGCAGCAAATTGATAGAACAAATACGGAAAGCCCAAGACTATGAATGAAACCACTAAGCACAATTGGATGAATTTGCTTAAAAAAGCATCCTCCACGGCAAAAGCAATGGGAAAACAAATTAATAAGCAACTCACTTTACCCAACGTGCTGATATGGTTTTGCACGATGGAGAAATCAAATTGCAGCAGGCCGGCGAAATCCCTTTACCCAATGCGCTTCTTCGTCCTTTTTTTTTTGAGATTTTGTCAGAATACTCTTCCATTTCTATGATTGCCTACTGCCTTTTTTTTTTGAATCTGAAGTAAATCTTCACCGAGCAAATATCCTTGCTGCTGACTCTTGAATTGCCACGCCACTTGATCAGATCTAAAAAAAAAATCTTTTTTTTTGTTGGTTTTTTTGGTGTTCAAAACAACGGCGGCTATGAAGTGCTCTGCGGATCTTAGGAATATTTCAGCGGAACAATAATCCGGCGGCGACAAAGGCAATTCCTGGACTATGTGATCGGCAAGAAGGCTTGGATCTGCGGCTGCAAATCTCGTGCAAATTTGTAGCTTTTTTTTCTCGATCTGGGATTGCTCTGCAGCGGTGGTGATTTTTTTTTTTTGTGGTTTTTTTTGTGGTAAACCTCTCAACGAAGAGTAAACTTCCTGTATATGTAAGAAAATTATAAAGCATTCATGGCAGTGCAACACGGAGTTGGCTACTCCGTTTAGTTTGGAATTATTTATTTAGACGCAGTTGGCTACTCTGTTTCGACTGAATTATTTATTGGCAGAGTTGCCTACTCCGTTTGGCTCTGTTTTTTTCCGTTTTCCATTTTTTCGATTTGTTAATCCAGAAAGAAGGAAAAAGACCTCATCCGTGTAAATCCTTTTAACCGTAGGAAAGGCAATCAGGCAATTGTTCATTCTTTCACAAGAAGTCTTGCTCTTTTTTTATTTTCTTTATTTTTTACCATTTTCCCTTTTTTACTCCGCAATCCTAAAGATTTCATGTTTTGATTCTTTTTAAAATAATGACATTTTTTGTCACAAATTAAACATAATATAAATAATTTAATTATATTAAAAATTTGATATATCAAAATTACTTACTCTGTCCCAGTGTATTTGTTCAGTTTGACTTTTTCGAATCAAACTGGACAAATTTTGAGCTTCAATTAAATAAGAACCATAATGTATTTTAACACAAAATGGCTTTATTGGATTTATAGTATTGAGAACTTTCAGAATTGTATTTCATTATTTTAATATATATGCAGTATAATTTGACATCAACATTATGTTTAGAGACGTGTTCTGATATTGGTTAAGCAGATAACACAAAAATAATGACTATGATTGTGGGCTTAGATTCCGACGAAAGACCACATTTGTAGACTATCATTGTATAATTACACTTTTAGCCCTTGAATTAACATCAACATGATAGAAGATAAATTAGTTATGGCATGTGTTTGGTAATCTTATTTTTATGAATAAATTGTATGTACTTTATGAATAAATTTTTTGTGATTTACTTCTTATTTTAATTTTGTTGTTTGCTGCATTATTTAAAGTCAATAAGAAATTACTTTATTTATGCATTTTATTATTAGTAGATTGTTTCATTATATGTAAATAATTTTCTGCTTTTTATAAAAAAAATTGTTTTAAAATTATAATAAATAAAGAAAAAAATTTGATTCAAAAAAGATATAGGAACAAAGTTGAGAAACAAACAAAAACTTTTGATTTTTTTAAAAAATAATAGGTGGAGATCCCCCCATCTCCACTCTTCGTGCATGTTTCCCTTTCTTCCGCAGATCAAAAAAGGTGGACGGAGTTGGCTACTCCGTTTCCCTAAATAATCATTTGAGAGTTGGCTACTCCGTTTTGCTAAAGAATAAATGGCAAACGGAGTAAGCTACTCCGGTTTGCATTATTTGGGAAAGTGCATTTTTAAATTACATATAATAGAATACATTTCAATCAATTTACACATGCAGGGAAATCACCCATCAACGAGAGCACCAATGATACGGACTCCGTATCGGATAGGGAAGACTTAGAGTGTCTTCAAGCTCTTGAGAGTATGGGACGAGGAAGAAGAAGGATTGAGACGAAGAGAATCGGCGAACCGAGAGAGGAGAAGGGATTAGAGTTTGAGTTGTTTATTGCTTGATTATTCTAAAGGAGGTTACATCTCTATTTATAGGAGATAAGGAAACCCTAGCTAACCATAAACCTAACCTGACGGTTCAATAAAAGCGACGAGGAAAAGAACCGTAAAGAAACCTCGAAGGAGCTTATAATTTCGCTCACCTAATAAAACCTAAATTACAATAATAATAATAATAATAATAATAATAATAATAATAATAATAATAATAATAATAATAATAATAATAATAATAATAATAATAATAATAATAATAATAATACTATCAAATATCCTACTCTACTATCCATAACACTACTTCAATTCAATTCTGTGCATTATGTTCTTTCTTTGAATTGAAAATATTTATAAGGGCACACCCTTCCCTACTTGCTTCTTTAGCCCCAACATCTCATAAAAAAAAGAGGGGGATTCAATTATACATATTCCTCATGTATATATAAAATATAGTACTATACTATGTACCCCCCAAAAAAAACTATACTCAGCATGGATCTCCTCATCATCATATCTATTCATCTCCATGCCAGCCCCCTCAATACGTACGCATACAATATAAAATCATCTTTCTTACTTCAAAGAATTTGAAATAGAGAAGAATATAAAATCATCTTTCTTACTTCAAAGCATTTAAAATAGAGAAGAAAAGAAAACGATACTCCCTCCGTCCTAAAACGTTCTTCTCACTTACTATTCATACGGTCAAACTTTAATCAATTTCTTTACCTATTTTTGTTAGTTATTTGATAAAATAATATATTCTTGTTACATCTTGTTTTGTAGAACTTTTGATGTAGTTTTTAAATATATAAATTTTATTTTTAAATTTTACATCTACAATCAAGTAAATTTGAATTGAAAATAAAGTCGGTCAAACCTCGTAAACAGAAACGGGAAGAACGTTTTAGGACGGAAGGAGTACAAAAAATAAATGATTTTTTTTGTTTGGTTAATAGAGTGGAGAGGAAAAGAAAAAAAAGAAGAAAAATAATATAAAAACAAAAAACAAACGGAGGGAAAAATGATTTTTCATAGAAAAAAGGACTTTGTGGGACACAAAAATAAAGAAAGAAGAACTTTTTGGGACGGAAGAGGTATAATATATTGATTTAGAAATAATTTTGTAAGATCTCCGTATTATTATATCCAATTAATATGTCATATATATTTTATTTAATTATAGATCAGAAGTAGTTGCATTATTTGTCATCCGTTGTACCCCCTTCGTCCGGATTTAATCTTCTCATTTTGATTTTTTTTCATTTTTAAGAGATGTTGACTATGAGATAGTTTTATCCAAAATACTCTTAGTAAAAAGGTGGAAGTAGGTGGGTTTTTGGAAATTTTTAATAGGGTAGGGTACTTTAGTCCAAATACACATGTACATGAGTAGCCTTGGACATGGTCCGATTGCAGTTCTGGAACTGCCGATTCCAGTACCGCCAGGCCTTTCCCCTGCCTCCGCGCCCGAATTATGGGGGTGCCATTGCCGGTTTGTGAACTGGCTGTTCTGGTTCATGGTCTTTTTTCTAATTTAAATAATGCTATAAGCTAAAAAATCATCTAATGTTGCTGTTGTTTGTATAAAAATGAAAGTGGGAGAGTAAATAAGTCTGAAGTACATTTATTGCCGTTACAGTTCAAAAAAGCGACGAGGTAAAGAACTGTAAAGTAATCCTCCAAGAAGCTTAAAAATCTTGTTAGACGTCTTGCGCACCTCTAGAGGGGGGGGGGGGGGGAATAGAGGTGTTACCCAAATGGTCGATTTTTCGATTAAAACTAGCACACCACAAACAGAATTAAGTGAAGGATAAAAGCAATGAACACACTACATATACTGGTTTGGCCTTAATGCATACATCCAGTCCCCGAAGCAAATGTGCCCGAGCCTTCACTAACTCGTCCAGCTTAATAGAGTTTGACAATCCGGATACAACTCGAGAACTTGATTTCACAAGCCTCTTATCCTACCACCGAAGCATTGATTTCACAAGACTCGGGATTTCTTCCACCTAACATTTGATTTCACAAACTGTTAGGATTTCTACCACTTGGTGTAATCCCAACACCAAGAATACAAATCCCTTACAAAAAGTAAGAAAACAAAACACAATGGAATAATCCTCCCAACACAGAGTAGATTGTTGTAGATACAATGAAGTCCTATAAAATATGGCAAAATATCTCAAAGACTCAAGCAATGATGATAAACTCAAGCAAGAAAGGATTTAGCAATCAAAACAATTGCTTTGCTTGGATATTAGAAGGGGATTGAGTAGAATCTATTTGGATATTCATAGGATGTGTTCTTCAAAGTGTTCTTGGTGTTCTTCCAATGATAATAACGAGACATGGGAGTTTATTGAAGTTAGGGAATGGATAGGGATGAAAAACATTCAAAAAAACTAGCCGTTTGGAAGTTGAAACTGTTGTACTATTCGACTAAATCCTTATTTATTCAAATAAAACAATGATCTTTTGTGGCTTGAAGATACTGCATTTATTCGAATAAAACAATGCATTTTCAGGCACTGGAAAAATCACGACTTATTCGAATAAACTAAAGGTTATTCGAATAGAAGAGCAACTTCCCGACATAAAGGCTGATATAAAAGGTGTTTTGAAGGTAAGATTATCAATGAATGAACCTTAGAGATGTCATACTCTTTAACACACACTCTAAGACCTAAAAGACTACCCAACCAAGGAAACAACGTCTTCGGTCTCGATCCTTCATATATATATATATATATATATATATATATATATATATATATATATATATATATATATATATATATACACACACATATATACTATATATAATATATACACACACACACACACACACACATACATACATACATACATATATACATATATATATACACACACACACACACACATACATACATACATATATATATATATATATATATATATATATATATATATATATATTTATTGAAAGGAGATATTTTATTAAAATGCTATATATATGTATGTATGTATGTATATGTGTATGTATATAATTCAATAACATTAAACTTAAAATTACATTGTTCAATAAAAAAGCGGAATTAAAAAATATAATTATTCATCATTTGGAAGTTCATGAGCGAAGTTCAACAAATGCTCAACTAAATCCGCACGAAGGTTATGGTGCGTATACGTGTTACGTAACTCAAACTTGCTGAGATCTTATTTTGGGGTGCCCGTGATCACCGCTCGTATATTGACCATGCCATGTATTAAGGCAACTACGTCATACCCAGTGCATACAATCAATACTACCTAACATGCTGGGAAATGCATGTCGGGCTTCATGGGCGGCGTATAACACTTGTATGTCTTTCTATGTGGGTGTGGGCAAATACGGTTTGATGTATATTCTGATAACCCATTTGCAATACTTATACAGATATTCTTGTACCTTTCGATTAGACATGTGCGGATACTCATTGATTGAATCTGCAAAGTTGATGTATGCCAATTGTCGGAGCACTGTCGTGTACTTTTGCATCATTGAAAACCTAACTTTGTGTCGGGCATCAGGTTGCAAATTTAAAAAAAGGAGTTGCCCCCGCCAAATCAATCACAATGCAGAGAAAAAGATGACGACTAATGCAAAATCTCCGCCTGAATTGTTCGTCGGTGTAGGTCGCATTTTTGGAAAAATAATCTGCAACTTATCGGTCGTGCCCACCTACGCATTAGTTTCATAATATTTATTTTAAATATTTAAAGTAATATTTACAAATTAAAATAAACATAAGAAATATGGAAGAAAACGAATGGTTTGTTGTTTTTGGGTTGTTGCGTAAGAATCTGAATTGCCTGGGTCATTTTTTCGTCATTTTATTCATGAAAACAACTTCCGCTTCATCAGAATCGGAGGACGTCCACATTGTAGGAAAAAAGATGGTGAAAATTTAGAAGTGTAGTAGAAATGAAGAGGATAAAATTTTCAAAGTGTGAAAATTTAAAGGGAAGAGGATAGTTTAAATAATCGAAAAACAGAAATGGAAACTAGCCGTTGAAACGGATTGTTTGGGGAGGAGTTTGCGCCGTGGTGACCGTGATGGGCATCACCTCCATCACGGTCACATTGATGGGAGGCGGTGGTGAGGAGGCTCCAGGTGGCCATCACGGTGCACCATGGTGCCCTACACACCATGGTTGTCTATTTTGTCTAAATTAAATTTTTTCGTATTATGTTACTAAATCTCATCGTTTACCAATTAGTTTGTCTAAACATGTCATGACTATACTTTTTTCAATTATAACCTTCTAACTTATGGGGTCCTACCTTTATTCCTTTATTTGAAAGTTTTTTTTGAACCACATCACATCTTATTAACTCATCTCAAGTAGTAGGTTATACAAACCTCACTAATCCTCCCATATCAAACCTACTTACAGGATACCACACTACTCTTTCTCATTTTACTATTAATGAAACATTGTATATTAAACTTAATATAGGATACACATTCATCCACCGTCATTTCCCTCCTTTGGTTCCATTTTGTGTTTCTGGCCTTCCAGATTGTGTAGCAGATTGCCTGTAATACCCCGTATTAAGAAGGGAATGAGAAGAGCTCAAAAGGATTGATAGTACTACTCATACCAACAAGGTGCATCTTCTTTTCGAGAGCTCATCACCTAAAAACTCCAAAGTTAAGCGTGCTTGACCTGGAGCAATTTTAGGATGTGTGACCCCCTGGGAAGTTTTACTTGGGCGCATGAGTGAGGGACAAAGTGTGCGGGAAAGACTTGTGTTGGTTTGTGGGGGCCAGTCTACAATCCTATGAGCAGACACTTACGGCTAGGGTGGGGGCCGGGGTGTTACAAATGGTATCAGAGCAATCCCGCGACCGTGACGGGCCAAAAAGAGCATAGTTCACCTAGCGGGGAAGATCTAAGGATTTAAAAAAAAGAAGGGTTCAACGAGGACGTTGCATTCCTAAGTGGGGGTGAATGTAATACCCCGTATTAAGAAGGGAATGAGAAGAGCTCAAAAGGATTGATAGTACTACTCATACCAACAAGGTGCATCTTCTTTTCGAGAACTCATCACCTAAAAACTCCAAAGTGAAAGCGTGCTTGACCTGGAGCAATTTTAGGATGGGTGACCCCCTGGGAAGTTTTACTTGGGCGCATGAGTGAGGACAAAGTGTGCGGAAAAGACTTGTGTTGGTTTGTGGGGGCCAGTCTACAATCCTATGAGCAGACACTTACGGCTAGGGTGGGGGCCGGGGTGTTACATTGCCGCCCAAGCTGCTATCCAGACTCTTCTCTCCCTTCTAGCCCCATACTTACTCAACTTGTCACAGTAGTCTTGGAAGCTGGAGGCTCGGAGTATACATCCCAATGGCTCCATAACTTTCCTGTACAGCTTCTTGGAGAATAGGCATCCCCAAAATAAGTGGTTGCTATCCTCTTCCTCATTGTTACATAGTAGGCACTTGGTATCAATGGTGAGGAACTTGCTCAACCTCTGTCTTGTCTGTAGTCTCTTCTTCATAATCAGCCACATGTTGAATTGATGTTTGGGGATTGTTAGTCTATTCCACACCAAGTTAGCCCATTCTATTTTAAGGGTTTGGCCTAGGAGCCAGAGATACCCTTCATCGGGTGTATAATCACCATTATCGAGCATCCCTTCAAATTTTGACCTCACTTTTATCATCCTCCTCCAATAATAGCAAGTTTCCTGTTTTGGTGTGTATTCCCAGAAGTTCACTCCCTTAATATATCTGCTATGAATCCACCTAACCCATATGTTATCTTTCTTATTAGCAATATCCCAATTGAGCTTCATCACTAATGCTTTGTTCTAGGCAATAAGGTTCATGAACCCCAGCCCTCCACTGCCCTTCGGTTTACAAGTATCCTCCCAGTTGACCAGTGGGACTCTTCTATAATGTTCAGCAGCTCCGGTAGTTTCTACATAATGCTTGCACCTTTTTCATTACCCTTCCAGGAATGATGAATATTCTACACCAGAAGTTAATAATTCCAAATAGAACTGAGTTAATCAATCTGGCTCTTCCTGCATACGATAGATGTTTGGTGGCCCAGCTTGTGATCCTTGTCGTTAACTTTTCAATGAGCAAATCACAATCAGCAGTTGACAGTTTACTTGTTGTGATTGGGCAGCCTAGATATGTGAAGGGAAGCTTTCCCTCAGCAATCCTTGTCATATCAAGTCGTCAACGAAGCACAGATTGATAAGTTTAATGTCCTTACACATTGGGTGGTATCTGAGCTTGTACTTTCCAGCATACTGGGTCAAAACTCGTGAGAAATATTCCATAACTATTACAAACAAGAGGGGGGAGATTGGGTCTCCTTGCCTTAACCCCTTTCCCCCTCTGAATAGCCCTTTACTCTCTCCATTAATGCATATAGTGAATGAAGGTGTAGTTACACAGAAGAGTACCCACCTTATGAACTGATCTGGGAATTTAAAGTATTTCAGCATATCACCAATTTCTTTCCAACTAATGGAATCGTAGGCTTTTGTTATATCCAACTTGATCATGTATCTAGCTGATACCCCCACTCTATTGTATCCTTTGGCTAGTTCCTGACAGATCAGACATTATGTAACAGTTCTCTTCCTTCCACGAAAGCCCCTTGATTCTGGTTAATGATATGTGGCAGTACTTGCTTCAACCTACTGCAAAGTAGTTTTGAGATAACTTTATAGATCACATTGCAACACGCTTATAGGTCTATAATCCTTTACCTCTTGAGGGATGGGTAGGAATGAGGATGATTTTTGTGTTATTTATTTGCTTCAATGTCACATCATCCCTGAAGAATTCCAATACAGATGCACTGACTAGGTTTCCTACTGTATCCCATTGACTCTTAAAGAATCCACTAGAGTATCCATCTGGTCCAGGGCTCTTCCTGTTAGGTATTTCAAAAATTGCTTTCTTAACATGCTCTTTCTGAAATGGTGCAATCAAATTCCACTGATGTTCTAATCAAATTCCACTGCTTGTTTATTAGGCCTGTTCAGTCCTCTAACATTCCATCCACCAATCATAGTAGGAAAGGCAGGTGCCCCTTATATGGGGTTTCAAATAATTCCTTATGCAACAGTGTGTTATGATACCTCACCTTATCATTAGCCACTGTCATAATACCTTTAAAGGCCTTCTTCCTTTTGACTTTTACAAACCCATCAGAGTGATATCCTCCTTGTCTTTTTGTGGTTGATTCCCCCTTATCTCCTTCTTGTCTCACTGCGAATGACTCCCCCTGACCACCCCTTTTTCTATTTGAGGATGATTCCCCTTGACTGCCACTTCCAGTGATAGGAGGCACCTGTATTACCTCAACTACCTCCTCCTTTTCCTAGGTCATTTTCATCTCCTCTTGATCCTTCTGTGTGTTTTTAGGCTTCCAAGTTAATCTCTGTTTACTTTGTCCCTCTTTCCGCCTACATGTAGCTTGAGTATGTCATATTCCTTTGCAATGGGTGCAGGTGACTGGACACCACTCGTACTTAATCTTTTGAGTAATGAGCCTTTTGTTCTCATCAGCAAACAGTACCCTATCCGGAAATTGTTGATTCATAGCTACTGCTACTTGCAGCCTTGCATACTCCATTTTAGTCTTTGTCGAAGTAGCATTATCTGTTCTAATGGGTTTCCCCAATAGACTCCCTATTTTACTCAGCCCTGACAAGCTCCAGTATTTCAATTCTAGATCTGGAAGTTGTACCCATATAGAGATATCATTGAGAGCATTTAAGTCAATTGTGCACCCAAGTTTCCAGTTACGAACATAAACTAGCTTATTGTCAAACTGGTAGTAAGTCCTACTGATTGCTTCATCCCTTTTATCTTCAGAGTGGAAACGCACAACATATTGTCCAGGTTTAGAAAATTTAATCTCATCAATTGAAAAAGCCTTCCAGATCCTTCGAATAAAACCCTCAGCAATAGCCTTTATTTGAAAGTTATGTTACTACATATGTTTCGTTGATCACTTCATTTGATACATATGCATCCATTAAGAAAAGGTTAGTTATCTAAATATAATAGTCTTTTATAACAAGGGAATTTTCTAATATAGTCATCTATTCCATATTATTCTCTTTGTGAGTCTTCTATATTTGATAAGTATTACATAATAAATCTTTCAATTTGGAGGAAAATTTTCTCAAAAATAAGAGTAAATTTTATTAATAATTATCTATAACAGTGTATTTTTCATTTATAGTCTTCAACTCTAAGAATTATGTTTGTAGTCGTTTATACTTGAGAACTATTCTCTTTTCTGCCCTTTAGATCCAAATATGTTTTTCCACATATAGCATCAACAAATTTATTATGAACTAGTTCTCAAATATACATGGCAACAAACACAATATCGTATACTTGAAGACTATATAAGGAAAACCCAATGTTATAATTTATAAATGATTATTTATAGATTTTACTTCAAGAATAAATACAAGTATGAATTAAGTGTTGTTTTTAGTGAAGTTCAAAACAAAAGTAAACTCTATAATTGATCATTTATAACATGCGTGTTTTCATACTTAGTTTTTAATTTTCAAATATTACACATGTGGTCTTTCTTTTTTGGATACATTTCCACGAATAGTTTTTTGAACTACTATCATGTTGGTATTAAATTGTGAGCTAAAAGTATTGATGGGAACCAAGCCCATTATGAGTGACTTGGGCCTGAGATAGGTATAAAGCCCAAGTTAGAATCCGTACATTATAAGAAAGATCCGGTCCAAAGATAATGTAGTGGGCCAGTGAGATGATCTGTCCAAGAAGCAAGCTAGGGAAAAAAAATAAGGTTGGGGACCTAAGATATGGGCTGGATCTCAGCCCATTAAGGTCGGGTCACCCGGAGGAAGAGAACCCTACAAATAAATTAGGGTAAGCCGCCCTCTTGATGAAGAGACATATGATTGGACAGAGTAGACAAGGAATAGTGGTCAAACGGACATATGTGTCCTTAGGTGGATGGCCTTAAGCCCAGAAATATATATTTCTGGGAAAGAGGAGGATTACCTGGATAATTTTCCAACCACCGCGAATACATAGATAAGATGGTAGCTGGGAAAGCTCTTATAAAAGGAGAAAGAATTTAGAGAGGAAAGATAACTTGTAACAGAGAGAGAGACTTGAGTAATAAAAGAATATTCCGACGGTCCTATAGAATATTCCGATTCAAAGGTGGACCAAATAGAGAAAGGGCCTTCCGGTTTGAGTTCATATATTGGGTCCACTGCATTTATTTACCATCCATTACTCTTTTCTTTTTACTTTTTCTTACTATTATAAGGCCTGAATACTAATATTTGGATTTGGGCCGATCAACAATCCTAGGGGAAAATATTAGGCATCCATCAAGTATAATTTTACAATGATCATGTATATTTATTTTCATAGCAAATTTCAGAGGCCGCTGCTGATGCTTTTGTCAAGCAGAGAAGCTATCTACTGCAACTATAGCCCACAGATGTCGTTGCTTGTCAAAATCCTAGTATGTAATTATAGCCATTATCGTTGTAATGTCTCTCAAACCGACATTAGAATACGTCACTCGATATGGGTTTGATGCAAAATTACACTTTCAGCCTCTAATTCAACACTAACATAACAGATGGTCAAAAAGGACAGTCCGTGAAAAGGTACTTATAAAAAGATCACAAATGTAATATTTAATAATATAAAATAATAAAAAATAATATAAAAGATCTCTTGTTATAAGGTCAATTATAAAATATACTCTTAAAATAATTAATGATAAGCACACAATTTAGCACTAATTAATATTACGGAGTAATATTTTTCCAAAGTGAAAATGGAAAAGAATGTCTCAATATATATAACCTTCCCTCTCTTCTTACAAAATCTGGATAATCTCCATTAAACTTCCTGTCCATACTCCTATCCAACACCTTTCATTGTGATGTCCTCAATCACAAATCATATGCTCCCTCCGTCCTAAAACATTCTTCCCGTTTCTATTTACGAAGTTTGACCGATTTGATTTTCAATTCAATTTATTTGATTGTAGGTGTAAAATTAAAAAATAGAATTTGTATATTTAAAGACTACATCAAAAGTTTTACAAAACAAAATGATGACAAGACTATATTATTTTATCAACTAACTAAAATAGGTAAAGAAAGTCATTAAAATTTGACCGTGTAAATAGTTACTGAGAAGAACGTTTTAGGACGGAGAGAGTAATTTTTCAACTTGCACCATCCATGGTTACAAGTATTATGATATACTTCCTCCGTTCCAATTTATAGTGCTTGTTCACTATTCACAGAGTCAGACTTCATTCACTTTTTTTCTCTATTTTCGTTAGCAATTTGATAAAATAAAATACTATTGTCACTACTAGTTTTGTAGATCTTTTGATGTAGTATTTTATGGAGTAATATGTAATTTTTATTATTTAACTTTATACCATTTGTCATATAAAATGATTTGAAAATAATTTCAATTAAATATCGTAAACCAAAACAGACACTATAAATTAGGACGGAGGGAGTAGTATCTAACAAAAATGACGTCTTGTCGCGTTCAATTCGTCAAAACTAAGGGTATGTTTGGTTGGAGGTAGGATAAGTTTTATTAGGTAGGTAATTGAAAGTAGGTAGAGTAAGGTAATGAATTGAAAAATTGTGTTTGAAAATTTATTAGGTAATGTGAGGTGATGGGTGTAATCCACCCAGGCCATGACCTGGGTCGGGCCCATCCAAAACCACCCAAGAAAGGTCCAGGTACTATGCAGCAGGGTTGTTTGGGTGGATATGTACCTTACCCGAGTGTGTTTCAGCCAACACCACCCGGGAAAAGTCCAGGTACCATGCAGCAGGATTGTTTGGGTGGATCTGTACCTTACCCGGGTGGGTTTCCAACCTAGACCACCCAGCCAAAGTCCAGGTACCATGCAGCAGGGTTGTTTGGATGGATCTGTATCTTACCCAAGTGGGTTTCAACCAAGACCACCCGGGTAAACTCCAGGTACCATGCAGCAGGGTTGTTTAGGTGGATCTGTACCTTACTCGGGTGGGTTTGAACCAGTGGCGGAGCTAGTAAGGAGCAAATGACTGCAAGTGCAGTCACTGAAATTTTTCCCCAATTCCAAAACGACGTCGTTTTGGTGTTTTACAAAAAAAAATCTGTCCTGTCCATTACAGCTAGAGGCAGTCAGGCTATAGCACTTTCTGATCTCTTTTCCACCCGTGAGGCCCATCCCATTTCCAAATCCCACTCAATTACCTCCACTCAATTCTTCAATCTACTCCCAATTTCCCACTCCATTTTCAATTCTTTAAATCTTTCTTCATATTGTGCGAAGTGCAGAGAGGGAGACGGAGACGGGAGACCAAGCGATAAATTTGATTACAGGAACCGCCCGGCGACGAAGTGCGGCATGGGTGACGATTCCGACGAATGCAATGGTGCAGAAATAGCCGATCTGTAACTTAATCTTTTTATCAAGTTTTTTCACTAATTTTTTAAATCAGCAATTGTTTACCATTTAACCTACTCCGTATTTTTTATTGTGGTTTTCTTCAAATTAGCAAATTAATCTTATTTTCCTCAAGTCTGCTATATGCAATTCATTTTCATCTTCTTTATTGGTTTTCGCCCCCACTCTATGAATTTTCTGGCTCCGCCCCTGGTTTGAACCAAGACCACAGATGACTATTAGACACCCGGTCAACTAGCATTACACTACATGGGGATCCTCGAGTGATCAGACGTTCCTTCAAGAAACTACCCGGGCAAGTTTTCGGGACTCGTACTGGGTGGCCAGTTTGGGTGTACATGTGTCGGCAAGAATAATCTAAGCATGGTTGGACGATAGCGACTGAAGATCGCGGTGAATATTCAAATATTCTCGTCCAAGCACTACGCGTCAAGAGAGGTGCCATCAGCACAATCCGACAAATGAGTGGGACAAACGCTAAGTGACAAGAGAAGTCACCTCGCACCGTCCAGGAACGTGGGACGACGTGGGCATTCTTCGTCTTGTCCCCCTAGCTAGGCTCTACTATAAATAGCCTTGTAACCCTCAATAGAAAGGATCTGAACTTCCACGCCACTTCACCTTCTTCCTCCTCATCAAAGGACTTCATCAACAATGGCTTTATTTGGAAGTCTATACAAAAAAAACAAGAAAAATGCTAGGGGTACACCAAATCATTTGGTGTACCCCATTTGTCCCCCACCCCTCTCTCTACACCAAATCACTGGCTTCCAAAATTTTGAATGCAAAATTCAAGTCACTGACAATACTAGTTACAAATTCCAAGAGTGCAAGGTTGATAAGAGTTGTGCTATGAAGTCCCCGGGCCAAGTGTGCCCAAACACCGCTCGCTCCTACTTTGCACAGACACGAGCTCGCCAACAAAGAGTGTATCTTTGTGTGTTGGGAAGGTTCCTTTGCAGTGAGAATAATCTCCGCTATGGCAAGGAACCAACTCTACCAAAAGCTCAAATTTGTGGTTACACGTCCCCTCACGTGCAGGCAAGATTTTTTTTTTTTTTTGCTCGAGCCTTGCACGTGAGCGTTGAGTTTTGAAGTCGTGACTTTTTGGTCAATAAGGCTCAGATACCATGTCAAGGAACCGATTCAACCAAAAGCTCAAGTTTTGGTTGTGGCCAAGGAAAGGTTTTTATTTGGGGACACATATGGAAGCCATTTAACCTTTTTGATTGCCTCCAAATGTGTCTCCTACTCTTGTCGGTAGCCCATGTCGATGTGCAATGTCATGTATATGTGAAGCAAAAAAGAGGGGGAGAGGATTGGGAGCACACTTGAGGGACTGTGGAACCACAACTCACTCATTAACACAAACCATACTTTACTAACCTTGAGAAAGCGACTGCTCTGGGGAATTTATGCTGCAGGTTCAAAAAAATAAAACTAAATGGTAAATACTCATTCACCGGGCATCATTTCTTTATCATTAGCATCTGATTCCCAGTCATAAATTTCATCGAAAGAATGGTCTTTGCTACTGTTCTCAAGTTCCAATTCCATCTTCAGTTTGGACAATTCAGCACCCGGATCAACCGACTTAGTTCTCAGGATTTTTTGGGACATGTAACTGTCTTCACGTCCAAAGCTGACCGCGTCGTTGGTGTGACGGATAGCCATAGAAAGACTCTTTCTCAGATTCCCCCTCAGTGATCTTTCGTTTTGCAGAGCTGCTCCAGGGGTGGCGGGTTCGGCATTTTGTTTGTAAGATCGGGGAGTAGTGGGTTCTGACATCATTTTTAATGGCTTCTCTCCCCTTCTACTCGGAGTTTCAACTTCCAGAGAGGGTCTACAAATGGATTCGAATTCTTCTTTCATCTTTCCAAGACTATCAAATAATTCTTTCACATTCTCGTAATCCTTCCTGGATAAAAAGAGTGATCATTTTTTTGTCAAACTTTAAAGATAAAAAAATATGCATGAGTGCAGGATCATAGTCACACTCGATTTTTATAATACTCGCACCTTCTAAAATTACTTCGGATGCTTATTAAGAAGTTACAATAGTACGTTTCTGCTTTGTTTTAAAATGAGAGAAACAATAACCAAAAAACTCCTCTTAGAATGAAATGAAAAGGAAATTTTAAAGCAACACAAAACGGAAAACAAGAACTCAAGGAGTATTAATCTTGCAATGGGACATAACCATAACAACTACCTTAACTCATGGTCCAATGATGCTATTCCTTAAAAATTAACTATACCCATGATAATAACGGTTTTGGGATTTAATCACGTCATTCATTCATTCTCCAGAAGGTTGCCATGAAATTACCTCGAAACTCCTTCAGCTTGCGCATAGAATTGACTTTTTATACTTTCCACAACGCTGAATGCAGTTATTAACTGCAATGTTTCGTGCGAGGGGAGAAAGGTGAGTCAACGATAAAAGGAATAACAAACAGAGCAGTTGAAAGGTGCACAAGTCTATGCACTACAGTGCATACGATCATACCTTGGTTTCTGCCTTCAAGTATTCCTCCTCTAGCCGCCGTCTTGCATCAACAGCACTCTTATTCTCACCATTTGGAGCAGCAACGGAGACCTCCGACCTGGTTATCTTAACTTAGAAACAAAAGTTCTCCTCAATTACAATAATCTTAGAAGACAGTGATGAGAATTACGCTATCATGTTCTCTGCAAGTTTCTTGACATTTGAAATTGAAGGCTCTAATTCGTCCTGATAAATTCCAAGGATAAAACCACACAGATCCACATGATATATATAAAATTAGACATTAGTATATAGATCATGAAAAGAATAAAAACTTGGGTGTTGTTTTGTAAGAAAAAAAGAAATTTCTAATTCGCTTAGATGCTTGTGATTACATTGTAGTACAAGTTATTGCAGTCTACCAAACAACACCTTAGTTCTAAAAGAAACAATTAATACCTTGTATGCAGATAAGACACGGATCACTAAATCCCCAAAATAGCTTTCACATCTCTCCAATTCATCACTTAAAAACATAAAACAGACATTAATGATTTTGCATGATCTTACATAATCCAAGGGAAAACTGTATGCAATGTTAAAGATACAGTGGGGTTCCCAGGTAACATCCATGCATTTTTTAACAGATGTTGTCAAAGCTACAGTCAAAAGAAGAAGAAAAACTATTAAACCAATATCCAGATGAACACTAAGAACAGCCACATACTTGACATGCTTCTCTTTTTGTTTAATATATGATGACTCAAATCCTCGGGTGTCTTCTAAGAAGTAAATAAACGCATCACAAACATCTGCTTCGGCTCTGTATGAAACAATAGATCTAGAAAACTCCTCCTCCTTGAATTATTTATCAACATGAATGAAAATGTTAGAATTTAGAATTTGATTAAATTAGAGATAAGAATGCATCATACAATAAAATACCTTCATTTGGATGTGTTGAAGAATTTCGTTGCTAGCTTCATTAAACTGATCTCTTTCCTCCCTGGCATTGCGAAGATGGGCATATGCAGAAGTCAAGGTGGAATTGACCTACAGGCACGCATCAGACAAAAAAAATTATTCATTCAATCTGATGTGGCATGCTCATACTTAAAAATGAGAGAAGAAAAAGTACTTTTTGCAACTCTGCTTCAAGTTCATCTTTTTGCTTCTCAAGTTCATGAATTTTGGCTGTTAACACCTTTGAAAAAAACAATCGTAGTTAAGGATCCTGAACACCATCTCCATATATAGAAATAAAACATTCCCTAGAAGATGCCAATTGGAGACTACTCCATTCCTTAAAGGTTTGCATAGTTCGAATTCCAATTAGACAAGACTTTGACCATCGATATTTACATACATAAATACATACTAGATCCACTCCTCATTTGGCTATATATGTGTGTGTGTATATGTATGTGTGTGTGTGTGAAAATATATATAGACAATATAGTACTCCCTCCGTCTCACTATCTTTGTCCCACATTTGGTCATATTTGTGTGGTCCACATTCATTCTTACTTTATCTTAGTTTTGAACATCGATATCAACCACAAAATCCTATTTTCCATCATTTCCGTGTCACTCCCTCATGTCCCAAAAATAGTGAAACAGAGGGAGTAGATATACTTTAAAATTATATTTCAAAAAAAAATCTAATGATATTAAGTTCATGCAAATAATGATCAAAGTTTGCGAAGCTTGACCTAAAAATTCAAATTGTGCAAAGTATTTAGGAACACAGGGAGTACTTGAGAAGAATAGAATGCAACTGTTTACTAGAGTATCTAGATTGATGCATAACTTTCCTAAGGAACACCACCTTTTCAACCTGGGAGAATTCATTCGCTTTTGTGATGCGGAAGTTAAGAGCTCCTTCTTTCTGAAGTCTAGGTTGAAAAAATGCATTAGAAGAGAATACCACAAATACGAGAAAATATCTCAATTACAAAAACCATGAAATAAATGTCACGCATGAATATCTCAATTGTGTTACGTTTAAAACAGACTGGAAGACAGTCCCATTAATGTTAAATGACTCTCCAAACTATCAGTTTAGCAAGCCCGGAAACCTGAATGCCACTTGCAGATATAGAAGTCCCGAATTCCAGGGGTGCATCATATTACACATGGAAACACTCTCCTATTCATTCGGTTATGTGAGAGCACAATCTTTTGCCTCAAATTGTAACAGCTATGAGCAATACCGAGTAGCAGAAACTTCATTTGAACTAATTTTAAGAAGACACGAAATGCTTTGTGTACAGTTCACTCATATCTTCAACATAGTTGTCACGGTGCCAAGGCGAGGCGCAGTGTACCGCCATAATGCCTAGGCGACAATTAGGTGACAAGTAAAAAATGAGAATGGGTATACATTAGTAACACTAGTATTAAATATATCACATTATATATTGTAGTGAATACAGTTTAAATTTCGACAGTTCTGCCTTAAGTGCTTTCGAAATCCATCAAATACACAATAACAACAACAACATTACCCAGTGCCTCAAAGGCTCCCACCCATTGCAGGGTAAGGGAGGATCAAATGTACGCAGACTAGCCCCTATGTTTAAAACATAGAGCGGCTGTTTCCAGATGACCCATGATGAACGTCGAAAGTTGCATTGACTAACTGCTACTTCACTATTGAAAAAAGAGCTGAAAGTTTAAAGAGCCATTTTGCTTTATTTCATCATATCCCAAAGCCAAAAATAGTGAATCTTTGGCTCTATCGGAAATGATGGAATGAAATCTATCAAATACACATTTAAAAAAATTAAACGCGCCAAAATATGGGGAAAAAACACTTATAATTTATAGTTGAAATGAAATACGAAAAAAAGCACTTACTTGGAAAAAGAGTATTGTTTTTTATAAAAATCAAATTGAGAAGTACTGTAATTGAGAACAAGATTATAAATAAATTACTCGATAGCTATAAAGCATTTTACTTTCAAATAAATAAATAAATAAAGCATTTTCAAAAACTAAAAAAGATAATTACTCCGTATAACACACTGGCTATCGAGGGCGAGAGAGTTTAAATCGACTCAGGAATTAAACTAATTACAGAAAGAAGATATGTGAGAGACAGAGTCGCCGATGACCCCTTCCGGAAACGGTAAGAGAGGAGTGGAGTAGAGGAGTAGTCGATGCCTAAGTTAGGATTTTTAATTTAAGTCTATTTGGGTTTGCGACTTGTGATGTACTCCTAATTGATTGAAAGAAAAACATTGCCTCCCAAAATCATGGCATCTAGTCATCCGCACTTCAGCGCCAGGACGCCAAGTCGTCCGCCAAACGACACCTAGGCGAGGAAGGCATGATTAGGCGAGTCGATCCTCCATGGCGAGAAGAGTAGGGCGCCATGACACCTAGGCGACGCCGTGACAACTATGATCTTCAATCACGGCTTGGTTAAAATTTGTGGACCATTTTTCACTACTTGTTTTTAAAACCGAATTCAATTTAAGGTCACTAAATTTGTGACATAAACATGCTGTAAAAGAACCATAGGTTCGTGACATAAACATGCTGTAAAAGAACCGAACATGAAAGGTTAGCTCGGATAGATGAAAGAAACATAGCAACAAACCTGCTCTCAGAAATACGTTTTTCTGCTTTTGAAGCAGAGCATGAAAGGGACTCCGACAAAACCTTTAACTTATCAACCTACATGTAAATAAAACAGACCAGTGAAGACTTAAAAGAATGTAAGAGATTTAAAACAATCTAGTCTAGAATAGTTAGAAGACTAGCTCTATATGTATCACATCCTGATTTGGTGAATATGATCACCTTTATAGTTCAAAACATACCCATAATAAAGACTCCAGATTTAATCATTAACTATAGTCGTAATCCACTTTTAGTACCCAAACATCAATTTGGAGGAAAAAGCAAAATATGTTACATTACAATAGTTAATTCCACCAAACTAAATATCCATTACAATTTACAAATATGTTAAAGAAAGAACCCGTTTGGTCAGATGTACAATTGTTGGGAGACCACTTCTGCCTTTCAAACTTGGGGAACATTATTATCCCATGTTTGTTCTAGTATTAGGCCCCCAAATATAAGAAAGGACCCAAATGGTATTTTTATAATGGTTAATAAACCCTAACTGAGGATCGGATTTGTTTATATTGATAGTTGGATCATAAAAGTGGAATAGCACGCAAGGGATTAGAAATCAAAATACATCAAGTACGGAATAATAATTACTAGATACAAGTAGTAGAGTTTTTGCAAAACATTCTTTCCCAAAGAAAAGTTAATATTTAGATGCCAAACCTTTTGAAACTGGTTTCCTGATACGTTTCTATTAAGTAAAATCTTCTCTTGTAGCAAAAGTGATTCCAATTTGGAAAATAATTGGATCTGAGCAAGTTCTTCTTTCAAAGCCTGCCATACAAAGATCGGGTTTTGAACAATCTTTAAAGCTGCCAGATGATTTTTAAAAAAATCAAGTACCATCATCAAAGTAGAATGTAAATTACTTAGGTCTTGCGCTAATAATGAATTAACATAATATATTTCTTCATCTCGGCACTGATAAATTTCAGAACAAGATTCAAAATAGGTATCCTCACAATGCTAGGCAGTTTTTATGTATTATTTCTTATTCAGAAGGTATGTTTATGATAAAGCACTATTATATCATCTAAAAATAACTGGCCTCTGTTATCTCTGTAGAAGATCCTGATGATCTATCAACTTCCTTTGAAGGTGGCCAGCATTGCATTTTGTGGAGGTCCTGCTGTATGTTGGAAACTTCAGAGTCTATTCTGAGCGCAGACCATGAAACAGTTAAGATTTAAAAAATTATGATAATAGTTTTGCATTAGTACCAAAGAAAATAACAAAGGATAACTACCCATGCTAATAGGTATACATTTACTCCCCAAATACACAAATTCCATAGCACCTGAATCACAAAATAGTAAGATCATGTCTCTAACAACCTTGCTATGTCAGCATTTACTTTTAACCCAGCAATTGCATTTTGTGCGAACAGAAGAAGATCTTCCTTCTTTGCCTAGAATAATGGAGAGAGCTGATCAAATTACTTGACTTCCTTATATCTTCAGGACAAAGCAATTGATCACAAATTACGACAATACTAAAGGGGTTGTTTGGGTGAGCGATTTAAAATAGAGCTTTGTGGTTTGAAAATGTTGTGTTTTCAAATAGTGTTGGTTTGAAAACTTTGTAGTTTCAACCAATGTTTTTTATTGAATAGTTCGGCTGTTTAATATTTTTCAAGTGTTTGAGAAACTAAATTTGAATATGTATTTCGTGTCAAATGATTTTAGAATGAAAAAAGAGCTTGTAAGTGGTTATTCTCATACATAAATAACAAAACGCTCAAATCAAGAAGATGCAATTTGCAGTTCTTTATTTTAGCAATTTATAAGTGCTTTAAGCTTTTCAAACACATTCAAAACACTCAGCCAAATTCTTAAAGCCGCGGTGTTCTACATTAAACATCCAAATGCACCAAGTAAAACATCATCTTTGAAGTTTAATTTCGTATTCTGTTACCAGTAATTCATCACTATAGTTTGAGAAAGCTTTAGCCAAAGCTTCTATGCTAGTAATTGTTGCATCACAAACTTCTTTGCCACCTGTAAGACAAAGTCTGTACATCCAAGAGAAAAAGACCAAAGTAAGAGTACAATATAGCTTGTGATTTGTGAAGTAAGAGCACAATATAGCTTGGGAAGTAACTCTGTTATAGTATTATAGCTAATATGTCAGATTTGTTCACCCAAGACCCTTGATGCATACTCTGTACAAGAGAGCATTTAAAACTAAATAGATGAACAAAAAAGAGTTACCCAAATATCTCTGTAAGTAACGAAACTTCTTCTTCATCTGGTGCTTCAAGAATCTAAATCAAATGAAACATTTAACCAGCAATTACCTCAGATGCAGAGAAAGAAAAATCAAATCATATGTGGAGGTCAAGAAATTAAAATTTTGTTCAATGTTCTAGCCAACTACTGCACCTAAATGAATATAAATAAGCTAAATATAAAGCATGTGAGAAAAGGAGATAAAATATGTTCCTACATGCAAGTTTCATTTTCATGGATGCATACACAAGTTAATGATATCCTTGTGAATGGGCCAGACTTGAGATTTCAATTGAGAGAGATTTGGATCCTCATTTCTTCTGTTGTCCTCTCACATACTCTGTATTATTTCCTAAGCTGGTCCCTAATTATACTAAAACATTTGATAAATGTAAACAGAATAAACTACCAAAACAAAACAAAGATAAGACCTTTATTTCCACCAGCAAGAGTAACTAACAAAAGTAGCTCAGTCTATTAGGTCTCCAACGAAGGATTACAATATGGGAAAGGGCTGCTAGTGCCCACTAGCCAGGTTAAAAGATGATCAACTGGTAAAGCTCTGAAATTTGTTTTGCCTACCACTGACAAGACGATTCCTTCTAGAGCTTGACTGCGAAGAAAGACATCTTTGAAATTCATTGGTTCCCCGCCAAGATCAGGATCATAATATAAAACCTGTTTGTGGGATGTTAAGAGGATACAGGGTATGAACTCTTTGAAGTCAAAGAATGTCACTAAATTAAGAAGAGAAAAACGGAAGGCCATTACCTGAGGTACAACTAGGCTTTGTCAAGCAAACAAAGCAGAGGACAAATTATCAAGCCAAGCAAAAGGGGTGGATGTAACATATTTTATACTAAAGATGAAAAAGAAAAAGAGACTGCTCAGTGCCTTGTCATGACTGAATAACTTTTATTCATCTTCTTCTTCTTCTTCATCTCCTTGTCAATTATACTTTAATCTAAGTTTTTAAATACATTACGTTACATTGACTATTTAGGTTATGGGAATAGTTAAGGATGAAATGACCTTTTAAGGTTTCACATGATGTTAACCACTTCATTGAAATATAATGATATACTCCCTCCATCCCTATTTAACCTCCCACTTTGACCAGCACATATTTTAAGGAAATGATTGATAAATGAAAAGTTTGTGGCTTGAATTTATTTAGAAGAAAGAAAATTGTTTTAAACCACATGCTCTTTTCCTTAAAAAGAAGTGGGAGATTATTTTGGGACGGATGAAAAAGAAAAGCTCGAAGTCTATTTAGGGACGGAGGGACAAATTTTGGTTAGTGAGGTTTTCAAAGGCAACAGTTCTAATGATGAGTGTAACACATACGACATATTTATCAAATCTTACGACATGCATCATAAGTTTAGAAAATAACTGCACAGCGCCAAAGTAAATGTAGTGCACTATCAAAGTATCATGGCTAGCACCAACACTAGCAACATGAACAAATTTTGTGTGTGATGCTACATAGCAATAAAAGTAACACAAGAAACACAGCACGCGAGTACAAGATCAATTGCTCACCATAGTAGGCTCTCTGTGAACATCCTTTTTTGCGATGGAAATGTCTACAAGGTCATTGTTTTTCCCTGCTTCTAATTTAGCTCCATGTAGTCTCTCAATCTCTTTTAGAGCAACTAACCACCTACGTAGTTGCTGAAGTCTCTCTATGCCTCTACAAGAAACAGACTGTTCCTCTAATCTTTTCAAAGCATGCTTAAAGCTCTTGAAGTTCCCAGGTCCCTAAAATAGAGAAGTGTTTAGTAGCTAAACACCAAACAATATGTAAAATAAACTACAGAAATGACTACTAAATACTAATCCTACTACTGTTGCAACAGCAATGTACTATGTAATTTGTAGTTCAGGCTTCGCATTTTAAATTGCCAATCTCTTAACCTCACATTTCCCCTATTACAACTTCTGATTTGGGCAGGTTTTACTTCACATGACTCCAGCTGTTCATTATTTCTCCAGAAAACCCATATTTCTTCTTTTAACATTGATGTGTTTTTTGTCATTTACTCTGCACGTCCCAAAAAGAACTTCCCAAGTGAAAATGGCATGGTTTTTAAGAATAGGCTGAAAATTTGTCCTCCCTCCGTCTCAAAAGAAGCTTATCACTTCCTTTTTAGGGGGTCCCAAAATAAACTTCTCATTTTTAAGTATAGAATTTTATGTATTGTTTTGTTTCTTTAGTTTTAGAAAAATCTCACCGCACAATTCTGTTTTCTTAATTTTCATGCAAAAAGTAAATGAAAGTTTTGATTGAGCCAAAATGGATGGAATAAAGCAAAATGGATCTCTAAATTGTCTGCATTTCTTTAATTAATGAAGTAGGAGTTACTAAATCAATGCAACATTCAACGCTGAGCCGGAGGTCTCTTTGGGAACAGCCTCTCTACTATCTAGTAGGGGTAAGGTCTACGTACACACACCCTTCCCAGACCCTACTCTTGTGGGATTCAACTGGGTTGTTGTTGTTGCTGTATTTTCGGACAGAGAGAATGCTAATTGAGAAAATGACTCTTTGACAAGATGTGGAGTGGAGAATAATGTGGTAACAGGTTTTTCACTAGTTTGGGATTTCTAAAAAAGTGATAGAAAGATGATTTTGGAAAAACCTAAAATGGTAAATGGGAAGATATTTTGGGACAATGAGAGTCATAACAACCACGAAGGCGCATTACCTTAGAAGTGATTCAAGATTTCATGACTGAAACTTGGACAGTTGGACAAGCTATTGCCAAATTCGTTCCCAGTAAGCACTTGAGACCAGAATATTGTTTTAATTATTATTTTAACAGAGAAACAGGTGAGTTTCTGGTTAGTTCCTCTGAACCTCCATTAATCAATTCAGAATAAGTCAATCCATATTAGATTGTTAGTAAAATTATGAATATCAGACATCTGAACCTTCTATCTGTAAACTAAAGCATATACAAATGAAAGAGCTTTTCTGAGAGCAAAACAATAATGATATTTCAAATATTCACGCAGCAATTATCGTATCGGCTACAGCAAAAGACGGTGAGAGAGAGAATTACAGATCGATCGCGAGTTTTCGTAGCGTCGTCGAAGCCGGCGTAACCGGCATGCTGGACGACGGATCCGGCATAACTGCGAAGGTTGCGGGTGATATTTCCGTTGCCGCCGACTTCCACGGCTTTGCTCACCGCCGATCGCAGCCATGACATCGCAGATCAACCTTCTCCGTGCCTTGCCTGGAAGAGTCAAAATTGCGCATCGGATACAACTGGAAAAAGATTGAAATTTTGCATAACGGACATATTGGTGAGAAGTAGAGGCCAGAAAGCCCCCCATTGGCACTGCGAGTTTCATGCCTGTGGTTTCGCGCGCCCTTACCATTTTATGCCCGGACTTTTTTTTTTTTTTTTTTTTTTTTTTTATGCCCGGACTAATTTGAGTTAGTAGAAGGCACCTTAGGGCTTAGCTTAATCACTATCGAATAGATCCCTACATTTGAATATTGAAAATTGAATTGAAAAATATAGAACCAAACAAAACACTGCAAAGAAAACTAAATGGAATGGTTGGTTTGATATTTAGAAACGGTACGAGATAACTTCTCATTTCGAATATATATTGCTAAGTATATAAAATGTTTAAATATATAATACTTTTTTTTATAGTTCTTTATTTAATAATAAGTTTATTTTGAAAAATATGTTGGGGAACTGATGTAAACATGTATCAATTCTCGGACACTGATAGGAATATAGAAAAACTTGGAACTATTTGTGTCATTTATTGTATCTCGAGATATTTATGTAAACTCGTACAATCCTGAGACTATTGATGTAACTCCCTTGGAAAATTGGTTAAAATTTTATTATTTGTAAATTTAAATTTTATTTGAGTTTTATTTTTTTGTAGATGAATTTAAAAATATTAATATTTATTTAAAATAATATTTTGTTGTAATTTGTACTTTTTTGTTTGTGAAACATAAAGTAAGTTTCGCGAGTACTTTTTGCATTTAATTACTCATTCTTTTTTACATTTTAAAAATGAGATTAGGTATGTATGTATTCATCGGGATTGTTATCAAATCTGACACCGAACCATCCCAAACTATATCAAATCAATATTTCGTGATCGAGACTGGTACAATGTAAAATTCATACCGAATTAAAATATTTGATATAATATTTAAGAAGCTAAATACCGTGCATATTAGAGCATGTTCATCCCTAGTATACCTACTATTGTCTTCCTAATATAACTAGTTGGACCACAATATATTCATAGTTAGATCTCTTTCATTTATCAAATCCCAATATGTGTGTGTGTGTGTATATGTATGTATGGATTGGTTCAAGTGAGCATAGTCTTTACTGCGAGAATAGACCTTATCGTGAGAATAGTACATTTCTATGCCGTCACGATATATTTTTACATATTGGTAGTGCATTTTTGCACTGGGAGTAAATTTACCATAATACCACCATATTTTTTCAGTTTTTTTGATTAAATATTTTGGTTAAATATTTATTCCAATTACTCTAAAATATATAACATTATTATCTCTTAAGACAAATTCAATTATACTAAATGTACATATACACACCATAACTAATGTTTTAAAAGTTTGACAAAAAAAAACAAATTTGGATTCTTTGTTCACTCCGACCGAGAAACAAGGGAGCTGACCAAGGGAAATTGGCACCAGTGGGAATCCAAGTTGGATTCTTCTCCCCACATGGAGCGAGGGTCTTTTGAGTTTTGAGCTACCCATTTGGGTTGGAGAATCCTCTCACCTTCACTCACGGGGGAAGGGGGCGGCGTACACCGATGATGTGTCAATGCCACGGAGGATCACTCCTCCTCTCTCTGAGGCATTACAGACAGCCTTATATACAGTACTATATAACATTGAGATGGAAGTAAAAGACACAATGTGCCATTTTAACATTACTAGAAACAGAAAATAGGCAGATACTTCACATCAGAAATAATTTCATGAGTTTTTTTAAAAAAAAGAACTTCAGCACCCAAAAAAATCACACTCCACAAATTAGCACTTGGAAAGAGAGAAATAATCTGCATAACAAGAAGACTTATTAAGTAAACAGAAAATACAATAAGGTCACTGAGAGGAGACTATATGGAGTTCTAACCCTGCATTATTTTACAGACACACTTGACTGAAAATGGGAGGAAAAAAAAAATGAATGAATACAGAGGGAGAGAGAAAGCTTATTGTTGATGATGGGCTTGTATTCATAAAAATGGGAACAAAGCAAGCCTGTTTCAGAAGAAGAAGAAGAAGAAGAAGAGACAGTACGATACATCATGAATCATTTATGGTCACAAAGAGTTGGTATATTATATATACTGACTGCATCAAGAATGGATCGTGTTCTCGAATTTGAACAGAAAACCGGCGACAAATATCAGCCATTGGATCTACACTCGGCAAATGGAATCTCTCTATAGGCTACAGATTTCCGGCAACGGCATTTTCCAGTAGTTCCACGCATTGTAATCTTCCTGCTAGTTAAAAACTTACCAACCGTCAAAAATGACTCTTTTAGCGATTGAAACTAAATTATGCCCAATTTACAGTTCAATACTTCTTAGTTCAGTTCAGTAAATTTTTGTTCGACAAGAACAGGCCATATATGTATGAAAAGCAAATGATGTGAGAAATCATCACCAGATACGAAATAATTTACCTGCTCAACCATTGATGTTGGTGGAAACATGTCATTCACCAATGTGTGCAACGAAGTGTAAGATTTCACGTCAATTCTGTGATGACTGATCGCCACCTCACCCTGTGAAATACACACATATTTTTTTCAGGTGAAAATGAAACTCATATACCACGAGTTGAAGGACATACTGGTTCACTGAAAGTGTCTTGATACCTTGGGGTTTATTATAAAGATCTTTCCCTTTGGAATCCCGATTTTTCTATAGCTGAGCTCATCGGTGTCCCTATTTCCAAACCCGGCATAGAATGGGTTGTAATCTGGTGGGAAAAGAGCTTTGATATCCTGAATACATTTTGAGCATCAGAATGGTGCGAATTGTTTAAAGAACTAATATATATATATATATATATATATATATATATATATATATATATATATATATATATATATATATATATATATATGTACACACATACATATATATAAACACACACACGCCATAAATAGCAAAGTGAAAATTCGTTGGTGCGTAAATGCCTACCTCTAAACATGCAATCTTGAACTCGTGAGGAGCTCTTCTTATAACTGCAACAACAAAGAAAGGTGATGTCTAATAGTTTCCATTTTAAGCACATACTATGGAAAATCTAATCATTAGATGTGCTTTACCTTCTCTGTACAATGACGGAAATAGACCATCTGGTGAAATAACAACGGGTCCAGTGGGCAAGGTTTTCCCATCCTACAATCATTGAAATCTATCTCCAGTCAGAAAATTTGTTTTTAATTTCATATTTGCTTTCAGAAAATCAATAGAGGTAACATGAGAGTATGAGACAACAAATCCACTCATATCCAAGTGATGCATTCTATCCGAAATAACCGTGCGCCGGCGGTTCCCATTTTTTCAATCTCTTTAGTGGAAATTAGTTTGGCTATGCTTGGCCAAACGAGTTGATACTTGATAGCTTCTAACTTGCTCACTACATCCTCAAACAAACTTACGGCATGTTTGGGAACTTGAATTCGGATTTCAAATCCGAATTAGGTTCAAATTACATGTTTGGGAATATTCAAAATCTGGATTTGAGGCAAATTCTTCTAATTCATTACAAGGTTCAATTGCAAATCCATGTCTCCGCTTGTCATTTGAAATTCAAGATTTCAAATTTTGGAATTGTAATGCAAAACTTGAAATGAAATGCTAGTTCCCAAACACTACCTTAAGTACTTCACAAAATCCTTTTCGTCTACCCCAAAATTAGACATGTTTACTTCTAAAGAATGCAATACGTGGCTCATACTACTTCTCTCTTATAAATAAGTGTATCTCTTAAACCTCAAACTGGGCACTAGTAAAGGGACAAAGGGAGTGTATCATATAACTCATAAGTTAGTTGATCTCAATACTAGTCTTTTGAAAATCCAACTAACAAGCTATCTTTGAAAAACAAAATGACATAATAAATGTTAAAATGTTTACTTTGCCTATAAGATGTTAAAGATATAAGTATAAACAAAATGCTTGCAGAGCATATTTTAACAATAATAGAAGCTTATGAAATACTCCCTTCGTCCCAAAATATAGCTCGTGTTCGGTTTACAATGCTTGACTGAAGTTATTTTCAAATCAATATAAGTAAAAATTGGTGAAGAATTAAAAAATAAAAATTATATATTAAGAAACTGCATCAAAAGTTCTGCAAAACAAGTGGTGACAAAAGCTATTTTATTTTCTAGAAATGATTGATGAAAATGTATAAAGAAAGTAGAGTTAGTTTGACCTGTGAATAGTAACTAGGAGTTTTATTTTGGGACAGAAAAATGGTTTATTGGAAAAAGGTTTTCTAGACATAAATTACACACCAAAGTTCTTTTGACACTGGAGTTGGGGGTCATAATATGACACCCGGTCCATTTAGACACCCCGCGGTGCTCTGTTTGATCCCAAAGTGGTTCTTACAATCGTACCTTCATAATCCACCGCCCCCTTCCCCACAAATTATAATACGAAGTATTATGTTTAGTTTAACCAAAAAAAGCTCAAGGAAATGACTTCATATTTTTAAAGAACCGGGAAAAAATGTTATTAAGGCAAATAAAGAAAATCCAGGAAACATATTTCAACCAAACTTTTCAATCAATCTAGCAAAGCCTAAGTCGTCACATTTCATGAAACCCTCAAGTACTAATACATATAACCCAGAATGCAATAGCCACCCCATCCCGAATGATATGCATACAAAGCAAGACTAGGCACACCTGTTTCAAATTGTGCAGGAAACTTTTGGTGAGATATGCTTGAACAATTGCACGTGCGCTAAGAAAAAGAAGCTGGTAACCATTTTCCTATAGCATACATGGAAACATTTATCAGGAAAATGCACCCATTTCTGGTCCTTTATCGCTGAGGAAGAGGACATAAAATATAAAATGTTCAAAATAGGGACGGAAGGACGGTTCACCTAAAGAGACCACACATACCTTTATTGCCGAAAAAAGTCTAGCAATTCCAGAATGAGTCCAATCCTTCCCGACCAAAGGCATGAACTGACCAAGAACATCAGACCTGCATGATTTGGTTCCTACTTGTGAGCCATATCATTACTTCTAAGTTGTCTTATCCCTTGTTTGGTTGGATGATTTTCAAGTGGAGGGAAGAAGAAGGGTGGAATCTATTTAACTAACTTAAATTCTTGCATTTAGATGATTGGAAAAAAAGTAAACCAAATCATACCAAAACAAATCTCTCTACCCCCGGATCCTAAATCCATCACAAGGTTTTTGTTAACATGCGACCAAGGATTTTCCATATACCAATCTTGTTGGAAAAGTAACGGTATGAGTTCAAATGCTTGGTTCAGCGTACTAAACAAACCCAGTAATATGCTTGGGCTCCTAGAAAGACCACTTTCGAGAGTCTATCCAATGGGACAAGCCATCATGTCCACAAAGACATCCTCATCTCTGAAACTTCTGAGTTCTATCCATGTGGCTTATTTATTATCGATCGACACTCGGATCTATGGTTGGTCAAATAGCTACCATATAGAATTTTCCCTTCAATTTCATAGGGAAATTCATATTGCATAGCACTCCCATTGAAAGCCTCCACCTTAACTCTTTAACCACCCTACCTTGACATAATGTCATAGTATGTGACGTATAAAGCAAGTGGGTATGACAAATTATTAAGAAATATGGAATAAGTTGTCAACTTTCCAAAAATTCTCATTTCTAAGAAGAGTTTAAAATGTAAATTAAGTCCTTCAAATGAGTCTTACTGTTACTCATTCATGTCAACAAGGTCACACACATCACCTCTAGGATATTTTAGATAACTTATCATAATTTCTTTATTGAATATGGAAAATGAACAGCTACTTCCAGACAAATGTTAACAACTAATTCCTACCAAAGGCAGTATATAACTAAAATTACTAAATAACTACACATATTCTTAACTTCTAGTCTAAAACTTACAAATATAGATAAATTTATAATACAAGTATGAGTTCCCCAATCGGACAGCCACTTTTTATGCAATGTCAAAATGTATACAAAGGTAACCTAAGAAGTCTTACTTGGTAATTGTACCATCAACATCAGAAATTACGATTCGTGCATTCCATTTCCACAGGTATATATGAGCTTCAACCTATTTCAGAATATCAATTAAGCACACAAAGAACCCAGTAACACAAAGGGTATAAATGTCAAGAATGTGATAGATCAAATACCTTTTGTACCCCTAGGACCCTTGTAGAGAAAATGAAGACCACCATATTCTGCCCCTCTTTCAGATTTAAAGAAGCAATCTGATCAGATGTTGGAACATTTGTTCTCACAAATTGTTTACAAGGACTTGGTTCAGCAGCCTGGTTTTGCAAGCTACTTTCAGTATCAACAAAAACATCCTCAGTTGACACATTGCTACTGGTATGTTCAAGTGTCTTAACCCTTCTGAAGGGAATTGGCCAAAGCCTCCATCGTCTTCCCGAAGGAGATCTCTCAATTCCAGAACCATCTACAACCTCTGGTTTTAGAGCTTCCTCCTGCTCAACAGCAATTACATCTGTACATTCAATAGGCAGTTCCATGTCATAAGCAGACACCCCCAGTACAAACGGAACAGCTTTCTCCCATGACAAGTACTTCCCATGGATCCTCAAAACCAGATTTTCATTTTTAATAATTGATTTTGCAGAGTTTTTAAATTCCATTTCAGATATACGATTTGCATCAAATACTTCTGCAGCCAAACCGGACCCCATTCCAGGATGAAGAAGGTTCCCGCAAAGAGAAATCTCGAGTCCTGCACACACACAAAATTATAAGGTGTATTGAGCAAGAAGATAGCCTCCTTGATGTCAAATGAAACAAATACTACATTCATCCAATCATCCCAAAATAGGAGCTATGTCTCACCAATGTACAAATTCTAAATTCTGGTACGGTACACATCAATTAGTCCGTATATGTTTAATTTTCAATTTATTTATTCAATTAGCTAACTTTAGTGTATTTCACTTATAAGGTACACTTGTCTTTTCTTTTTAATGAAAAGCAATACATCAAATATTAGGAAATTTAGATTCCTTAGTTCAAAAAGGACTCATTTTCTAGGACAAAAGTAGGATTTCAAAGATGACTTATTTAGGGCGGAAGGAGTAGCATTATTATTCAATATATCTATCAAAACTAATTGTCCATTTACAATATACTTGATGTCAAATAAATGTGAGTGAAAGGGTATAAAATAATCAAGGGTCTGGTCATACTTGTGCTTGGACCAGTGTTAATGTCTTCATCAGCTGAAACAGTTGTCTGTTGCTCCACATTTTCATGTTGAGTACATTCATCAGATAATTGTAGCTCATTTCCTAGTTGTTGTACTTCTTCTTGTGTTCCCTCATCAATATGTTTATGTGAGCCTCCGCCATTTAAAGCAAATCGAACATGTGGCCTGTCAGAATCATTATGATGTAACGTATTCTCCTCCATGATTTTTACTTCAACTTGCAAATCTGACAATAGAAGACTGACACAAAGATCACAGCCATTCTCATTCACAGGTAGTTCAAAAGGGCCATTTTCAGTTCCATTGATTTCTATAGTAGTGGTAAGTGACACCTCATCTGAAACTATATTTGGTTGCACAGACTCGTTTTCAACCTGCAAGGCGAGTTCTGGTAGTGCCAAACAGCTTCCAAAAATGTCGTCTTTCTTGCTGGGAGAAGGTGAGCCACACTCCATGTTATCTTGAACTTGGTAGATATGCCCTCTATCAGCACCGCCCCATTTCACATTTTCAGAGTTAATCTCAGAACTACCTTCACAAAAGTTGGTTTCTTCACCTGGTCCAAGATGGAACTGAGGCGTGCCCAACTCTAAACTCTCGCCAGTCCTTTCGGAAGAAGATATGGGTGCAGTCAATATATGGCCATCCACACTAACCAAAACAACTTCCGAGTTTGAATTTTGAGATTCTAAAACTTGCTCCACTGCTTCTAAATTCTCGTAGAGACTGGATTCGTATCCAGACAAGTCAATTGACCCCTCAAGAGAAGAATCCACATCATCAAACTCGTAAAATCTCCTTCCAGACTCTGTCCTATCCAGCTGATCCGAACCCAAAGCAACACGAGCTTCTTGAATCTCTAATAAGGCCTTGTTCGGGAGATTATGGTCAGATTCAGAATCAACTCCGTCAGGAAGATTACTTTCTCCATCATGAACACTATTGGAATCTTTCGAACTCTCGGCCGCCTCATTCTTGTTATCCATACCGGTGTCATCGCTTTCCCTTACAAAGTAGGCCTCGCCGGAATTGTCCAAATACATGTGGAAATCGGCTTCAACACCATTAACTTCTATCCTAACCTCCTTCTCTGCCCCTTTGAGAACACCTTGGAATTTCCCAAACCGGACATACCAAGGGGTACTCCTGAAACTCCCATCCTGCTGTTTGACAGCAATAATGTCAACAGCCCCACCAAACGGATGAAAAGGGGTGGCGACCGAGTACACACCTGCAGTTATAATGCTTCCAACTTTTCCCACCACATTCATCTGCTCCAACCGAGCAAGAAACTAAACACCCACACAAACTCGATTGCCAATGCAATCCTTACCGATTAAAGAATCTAAATCAATCCCTAAACACCCACACTTCGAAATATCCTCCAAGTTCTTATAAGGGGAGATATCTGCACCAAACATAAGTACTAAAATCAAACAAAATAATAATAATAATAATAATAATAATAATAACAACAATTAATTAATAAACCCTCCAAATATACGAAACCCATGGTGGAATTCAACCCAAGAATAAGAAATGGGTAACAATCATTTCAAGAATCATACGAAAGTACACGGCCAAGAACATCAAGATCAGTAAAGACTTACAAATCGATACAGAACTATGTCAACTGCAATGACCAGTGGATTGATTCGATGCACCCCCTTCGGGACTAAAGATCAAAAACCCAATAAAGACAGAAACTTTTCTAATGAAGAAGAATTTTCACTTCAGTATTTCTAACTTCTCTCTCTCTCTGGAAATGAACGGGGACAGGAGCGACGTTTCTTATGCAAAATGTGTACCCAATTTCTTATTTTCTTATTGATGCTTGAGTTTGGTTGATGGAGAAATGAACAAAAATGTGGGTTTTTTTGGAAAATGGGTCGGAAATTTTGGGGAATGTAAATGTGTAATGAACAAATTCTGACTTTTTTGGGGGGATGAGAAAGGGAACAAAGCATCATAAATTCCTCGGAATTAAATTTGGCAATCCCTTAAATTAGTTAAATGGGGGCTAAATTTTTTGGTTCCCTTCAAAGTGCCCTTGGTTTTGCCGAAGTATAAAGCTGAAAAAAAAAGAATAGTTCCGTACCCGTGTGTTGCACGACTAGTAATTTGAAAAAGTGTAATAATATGGTAATTTTATCTAAATTAGAAAATGAGAGGTAATAATTAAAGTATTTGATGATATTGTAAATATTTCAAACATAACAAAACGAAATTGCGGAATGTTGTTAGAAAAGTACATATTAGAAAAAATTAAAGGTTCTGAAAAACTTCTTTGTAAACAACATTTGATGTGGTATTCACAGCGGCTACATCGTCCTTGCAAATTAACACTTTTAAACCACGACGATTCGTTACTCGAGATACAGCAACATAAAGTTGTCCATGACTAAACACTGGTTTTTTTAGAAGTAATCACACATGCTTCAATGACTGGCCTTGACTTTTGTTAATGGTCATTGCATATGACGTCATAATCGGAAACTGCTTCCTTTGAAAAATTTAAAAAAAAGCATAGAAATTCATTTTAACTTAAAAATTAAAATTAGTGTAAGTATAACTGTCCAGCCCACAACATAAAACCCAATTCAGAAATTTTTTTAATTAAATTGGGTACAGCCCATATATAATAATCAAGCCCAAATTCGGAATATTGCCTAGCCCAAAATAAATAACCTTAACCCCCCCCCCTCCCGTCAACCCTATCTATTGTCGATTACCACCATTGTCGTCATCACTTTTCTCGCTCATCTCTTTACCGATGCCTGGCTGTAGAAATTTAATTCTTCCTCTGAATTTTCTCAGAATGATCGCAATCGAATTATGGTTTGTAGAGCACATTCGGGGGTTTCTCCAGATTTAAATGTCAAAAGGTATTTTTAGAATTTATTAATATTTTTTTTGTCAAAGAAATAAGAGGAAAAAATCTTATTCATTTATCACATGCATGCCTATTTTTCTTAAAGATCCGTTAGAATCATTTGTTTTAATATTAAACCAAAAGATCTACCTTTTTTATACAGATTTGTTGTATTCTATTATTCACAACTTGTTTTTTTAAAACTTTTTAATTTGCAGTTAGAGAAAACAATTTTTTTGTGTATAAAATTAGATATCTAGAAAAATTGTCTACTTTTTTATTTATTAAAAGTACATATCCCAACTTCTGAAATTGTTAGCAATTTTTGTACCTATAAAATTATACATCCAAACTTCTTTTCTGTAAATGTTTATTTTTTTATAAACACAGCAAATTTTTGTTCCGAATTTAAGAAACTTGGTTTCCTTCTCTTCCTAAAAAAATATACTCCAGAATCTGAATGAAAAAAATATAACATCTTCCTTTTTCATTAGAATTGAATTTTTGAGAATTATACTTGAATATAATATGCACTAATTTGAAGATGTTTCAAAAGAATAAAATATAAGATTTTCAATAAGTCTTAAAGATTCTTTGTAGCCAATAAAATTTATTCTTTTAATTGAAACCCTTATGACATCAGAGATGTATGCTCTTATAACAACAAAAATGAATTTCTAATTTTTTTTAAAGTTTTTATTTTAAATATTAATTTCGAAATCTATGTACTCTTTCCTTGATATAAGCACAATGGAGTCTTGGGTGGTGCATTTAATGCAAGACATTTTGAAGTAAAACATTACCTAATGGTTTTATGAGTTGTCTTTTCACTTCGTTTGTCGAGACGAAATGCACAATTGCTATATTTTTTCGTGGCTCAATGTTAAGATCTCATTAATACGCTTGCATTGATTAAAGGTTCATAGAGTAGTCTTTTCGGTTGGGATCTCAATATAGAGGCCATAATTGTGGTACTTTTTCGTGGCTCTAGGCATAAAATCTATTACACATTTACACGTTTAACTTTAGTTTTTGAAAAATATTTTTTATTATTTCAAATACTTAATTTTTAATTTAACAAATTTGACCAACATGGAAATTTAAATAAAAAATTCGAATACAGAAAGTAAATAATTTTTTTAGACTGAAACATGCATATTTTCGGTACAAAGTTAAATTAAAGGCACTATGGTTCATAAAGTAGTCTTTTCGGTTTTCTATAATTTCTTACCTTTCACGTGTCTCAATGTAATCAATTACTTGCACATATCAAAATCTTTTGCTAGTCAATTCATCCTATTTCAAATAATATTTTAAAGGGTGATGAATTGTCTTTTCGGTTTGCATCTCAATATAGAGGCCATAATTGTGATACTTTTTCGTGGCTCTAGGCATGAAATCTATTACACATTTAACTTTAATTTTTGAAAAATATTTTATATTATTTCAAATACTTAATTTTTTATTTAACAAATTTGACCAACATGGGAATTTAAATAAAAAAAATTCAAATACAGAAAGTAAATAATTTTTTTAGATTGAAACGTGCATATTTTCGGTACAAAGTTAAATTAAAGGCACTATGGTTCATAGAATAGTCTTTTCGGTTGGCATAATTTCTTACCTTTTACGTGGCTCAACGTAATCAATTACTTGCACAATTCATTCTTCCTATGTTTTTAGTGTCTCTAGGCATTAAAGTACTTGTAAGATTTATCAAAAGATTTTCTCGTGGCTCTAGGAGTTCATATGGCTAGACAATAAAGTACTTATTTTTAATAGAGAGTAATTATTTAAGAGTATTATGAGTAGTCTTTTCTCGTGATATTAGCTCATAATTATTCTACTTTTCTAATACTTATTTTCAAATTCAACCAAGTTGAGAACCATTAAATAAATAATTTTTTTAATGCAAATTTTAAAATTTCGGGCAAATGAGATTTACCAACACAGTAATCAATTTTTAATATCATTGATGAACGCAAATATTAACATAATAACTGATTTACGAATTATACTTTATTGTATACTATACCACCAAAGAGAAAATAAGAATTATTTCTTAATGAAAAGTAATGGAATTGAAGTAACATACTTGATCGTCATGGAAAATCACCTCCATTGATTCGTTAATTCTACCAAATGAACTTATTTCATACACAGGGATTGCTCTCACATGAATGGCCATCGAGCTTCGTTCTCTATCAATATCGGCAAGCTTGGTCCACATCCCGGATGAAACTCCGATGGAAGACATTTTTTAAAAAATCTAGAATCGGCAAGCTTGTTTTGGTTATTAAAAGGGGAGATGGTCTTGCTTTTATATTCAAGGATGTTTTCTTAAAATAGAAAAATAGATTACACACTCTCTAATGTTTCACAACTAATTTTACGTGGCTCAATAAAATGCTTTTTCTCTTTCCCATAAAGCTCCACTTCCACTTGCAAGCCCACTTGATAGCATGTAGGCCCAACTCGGAAACACTGTTCATTTAGGCGGGAAAAATGACACTGTTCATTTTCACCACATTTGCTTTGTATATAGAAAGATGATTAAATGATTTTATCAATAAATTAGAATAGATATGAAAATTACAAATTATACATTTAAAAAATACATCAAAAATTCTACAAACTAAGATTTGAGAAAAATATTTTATTTTTTCAATTATCAATACTTATCGAAAGACTCAAATTATAAAAATTCTGTTGGGAATAAACGCACGTGGAAACAACACACAATCACAAATCAACTGCAGAAAAATAAACGACACAGGATTTAACGTGGTTCGGCCGCCAACTGCAACCTACGTCCACACGGGGCAACTAGGAGGATTTTATTATTTTTGTTGCACACAATTACAAGCACATTAGCATCTCTTAAATAGAGATTAGTTAGGGAGACAATGATTAAGTCGTAAGCTTCTAGGTAGCTTCCTGCCAATTTCCTGTTAGCTTCCACCTAGCTTCCTGGCTTCACACTCAACAATCTCCCATTTGAAGCCACGGAACAATGTTCACCTGCGCTTCAACTGTGCACATGTACTTCGGAACTCAAAATTCCACCACCTCTAGTTGCCACCAGCCTTCTTGATCATCGAGAAGACTCTGTTGAAACTCTCCTGAGTTTCAACCCATCAGTCATGGCTTGAACTGCCCCTGACTCATCCTCGGTCCCTACCGGCTCCCACTGCACACACGCACTGCCGGATCCTGGAACATCCTGAGAACAAACAATCTCCATACTGAGCAAGAAATTTTCTGGAGATGTTTCAACAGCTGGAATACTGGTTCTCCGGACCCAATGTCTTATAGGAACCTTGGCTGAAGTAAAACCTGTGCTCCCACTGCCACAGATACCTCTGACTGGCCTCATTGAACCTTTCTTCGCTCGTTCATCCTGAGTCTGACCTGTGGCTCTGGGTTTCTTTCTTGCATAGAAAACCTTCTTCTGCCCACGAGACTATGTGAACCGGACTTCGTTTTTCTTCTGAATTGGGACGGTCACTCCCTCAGATGGTAACTCGACCATATACAACAAACCTCTCTTCCTTCCACGGGCCATGACAAGATTTCCCTTCACGACCTTCCACTGCCCATTTCCGAACTTCACCTCGTGTCCCTATTCGTCCAACTTCCTAACAGAAATCAAACTTTTCTTCAAGGCTGGAACCACTCTGACATCCTTCAAAGTCCAGAAACCGACAGGGGTCTTCAGCACTATGTCACCCATGCCCGTCACATCAAGAGCTCCGTCGTCTGCTAGTCGTACCTTTCCAAAGTCCCCAACAACTAGATTCTGCAATGCTTCATCGCTGTGGGTAGCATGAAATGAAGCACCAGAATCCATGACCCAGGAATCTACACTGCTCTCCGCACAACAGATAAACAAATCCTCATTGCTCGCGGAGCCTCTAGCAATGTTCACTTGCTTATCCTCTTTCGGGCACTGATTCCTGAAATGCCCCACCTCCTTGCACTTCCAGCATGTTACGCCTGAGCTATCCCGAGTCTTCGATCGACTCCTTCGTCTGTTCTTGCTCCCACTACCTCTGTTATTTCCTCTACCTCTGACGATATTTAGTGATTCTTCCGAAGACTCACCAAAACTCCTTCTTCTAACATCTTCGCCAAGAACAAGGTCACGAATCTTCTCAAAAGTGAATCCGTCAGGTCCCGCTGAACTGGTAACTGCTGTAACAGTTCCGGACCAAGTGTCAGGCAATGACGATAACAGTAGTAAAGCTTGAACTTCATCATCGAACTTAATGCCAACTGACAAAAGTCTGGCTAAGATCGAATTCAACTTGTTGATATGCTTGGTAACTGAAGTGCCATTTTTCATCCTTGTGTTCACCAGCTCTCTTATCAGAAAAACTTTGTTCGCTGCAGATGGCTTCTCGTACATGTTAGACAGCGCGTCCATAATTCCCTTCGCTGTCTTCTCCTTCAGAATGTTGAACGTAACATTCTTGGTCAACGAGAGACGGATCACGGACATAGCTTTCCGATCTAAACCTGCCCAATCTGCATCCGACATCTTTTCTAGCTTGTCACCTAAAACCACGTCCAAATCTTTCTGAACTAGCAAATCTTCAATTTGCATTCTCCACCAACTGAAATCTGTACCATCGAACTTTTCAATTCGAAACTTCCCCTCTTCTGCCATCTCCAACGACAAGATGAGATATCCGGTACAACTAATTTCAGTCTTGATATTTTTATCAGATAAGATATAGGACAAAAAAAATTGACACCACCCCAAAAAAATCTATGGTCCAAGACCAAATAATTTCTCCTGGCCCACCACTATCTCCAAACTCCACTCACACCACCCCAAAATCAACTCCACGCCAAACAAATCCAATTAAAAAAACTTTGGGCACCACCTTGCTAATCACGGGTGGCTCCTTCCTCCCTTTTTTTTTTCTTTGCACCTTTTCCTTTCCGTCCTTTTTCGCAGTCACATCTCACCTTCTTCCCCTTGGCAGCGCACTTCCGCAGGGGACAGGAGGGTGGCACGGCTCTGGACTCTGCACGGCAAAGGCGACCAGGACGGTGGTGGCGGCTCCTACACGCAGCGGCGGCTCCTTCTGCCGCTGCTCCTGCGTGCGGCGGTCGTCAGGAAAACGGTGGCGGCGATCTGTACTGGACGGCGGCGGCTTGACGAGGGGAGGCTACGGCGGTTCGCGGATGACAGCGAACAACCTGTCCAAGCCTCTTACCTTCCTTTGAACCAGCGGCGGAGGGAGATCGACGGCGGCAGCGGTGACTCAGCGGCTGCTCCTGCGCTGGTACGGCGGCAGCGGCACCTTGGCTTGCTGCGGTCCCCCTCGAATCAGCAACGGCGACGGTCTGGTTCTGCTTGATTGAAGGCGGCAGCGGTGAGTCTCACGGGACTTACTTCCTGCTGCGGCAGTGCTCCGTGGGGATCGTCGGGATGGCGGTGCTCCGGCGGTAGCGGCCCAAACACAGGCTCCTGCTATTGCACAGGTGACACTCCTCTGATTAGTTTCTGCGGATTTTCGGTGTCTTAACGAACCAACGCTCCGATACCACTTGTTGGGAATAAACGCACGCGGAAACAACACACAATCACAAATCAACTTCAGAAAAATAAACGACACAGGATTTAACGTGGTTCGGCCACCAACTGCACCCTACGTCCACATGGGGCAACTAGGAGGATTTTATTATTTTTGTTGCACACAATTACAAGCACATTAGCATCTCTTAAATAGAGATTAGTTAGGGAGACAATGATTAAGCCGTCCTTGCCAATTTCCTGTTAGCTTCCACCTAGCTTCCTGGCTTCACACTCAACAAATTCAAATTATTTTGAGACGAATAGAATATGAGATGGCTAATCCAAAATTGAAGGAGCTTTTAGAAATTGCAGAATAAACCTGTTTGCAACAGTATTCGAATTAGCAATTAAATAATTATTTAAGAGCACCGTTTAGTTTTAGAATCTCAAAATTAATCTAAACAACTAAAATTTTATTCAAAACCGAGTGCTAATCGAAAATGATGTTTTTAAACGAGGCCATAATTGCGTTCATCTTTTGAAGGAGTCTCCAACAAGTATATTGCTTTTTTCTTCATCCAACAAATTTAGGAAGTACTCCGTATTTTTTAATAAAATAAATATATAGTTCAAATTTATGTGGAATAGTGGAATACTATTTCTTTTGCCATGGAGCTATCGTGTCCTTTGAGGAAGAAAAAAAACATTTGTTTCGTGTTTTTTTAATTTTGGAAACAACTCCAAAGTTGTACTGTGATGGTTATCCTATAATGGCAAGTGTGATGACTCAAGAACGACGGTGCATTTATTAAACAGTTCTCCTATCCGTAACTCAAGTGATTTATTGTAAAATATTAAAAAGTTTGTTTTTATAAAATACCCCGTAAATGTCTAAATCCATATTAGATATTACATAAAACATTTTTCAAGAAAGATAAAAGGTCTTCAAACTAAAAAAATAAAAAATTGTACCCGGTATATAATTTTTTAAGAAAAAATCTAGGGATACACCAAAATGGGGTACCCCATTTGTACATCAGGCAAACACAGAAAAATATAGACACTTAGTGTCTGTAGATCACCGACACTAAGTGCATGTGTTTGTCTGGTGTACAAATAGGATATCTCGTTTTAGTGTACCCCTAGCATGCTTCTTTTAAAAAAAAATTGACCCCTTATTATATTGGATCCAGCCTAGTAGGACCGTTTGGCCCACCTTGGCTGGCCCTGGTCATTAGTGGTGTAGCTAAATTGTACGGAGTATGATATGTTGAAATACGGGCTTGTCACGTTTTTCGTACTAAAGCCGTGTTTGTTCTTATGAAAGGTTTTGATAATGCTAAACCGCCGTGATCAAGTCGAACATTGAATATACAAGGCGAAGAACGAAGATAATAGCAAGAGCTAAACGAAGACCAAGAACGAAGACCTTAGTCATAGTATTGAGTCGGTCTTTATTGTGATCAAGACCGACCCAATCTTTACACCTTGGCTCTTTAGGCTAAAATCTCTCATTGCATTTCTTACATCATAAAAAATGTTTTTCAAACTTGTTTAAGTCATTAAAAACACTTGGTGTTTGCCCAAACCAAAAACCAAGCCATCCAGTGTTCGGCTTTCAGAAACCAGCGTTCGGCTTTCGGTTATCGGCTTTGGTTTTTGGCATCCGAACCAACCAAGTGGTTTTCAGCATTTTATGATCTGCTTTCACTCTTTGGCATGTTTAAACGGTTCTCCAACAAAAACACTTTGAAAACCATCTTTCGCTTTTAGTCGTTTGACAAAAACCACGCAAAACAGTGTAAACTTGGCTAGCCGTGGTTTTTACTCAAATGACGTGGTTTTTAAAGTAACTCACTTGATTTCTTAGCCAAATACATCAAATAAGTGTTTCAAATACTTGGTTTTTATTTTGGAGAACTTTGGATTTTTCGGTCGGTTTTTGCATTGGTTGGCTAGGCCGTGGTTAAGGCAAAGACCAGGGGGTTTTGGCTAACCACCCACCCAGCGATGGGAAAATCTTCCCATCGATGGGTAAGCGGTCCTTAAGCCAAACCAATTTCTAGAACCATGCTAAACAGCGATAGGGAGTTCTACCCATCGTTGTTAAAGCCTTGGCGCAACATTATCACAAGGCAGAACAACCTTGCCCAGCGATGGGAAACCTATCCCATCGATGGGAACCCAGCGATGGTAAGTATAAACCATCAATGGGAAGGCATGACTGTTGGAAGTCATTTAAGGTTGATTCTTTCCTTGTTTGGAAGTCAACCTCCCACCCAGCGATGGGAAGCTGGTACCCATCGATGGGTAGGTGACCGTTGACTTCAAAACTGAAGGAAAATTGGCTTACCAGCGATGATTGAGTCTAAACATCGATGAGAAACCAATATTCTGCAGATCCCAAATCTTTTCAATCCCACAAATCAAGTTAATCACCTCTTTAATGCATTGGTCCGTTGGAGCCTATTTTGGCACTATAAAAAGGGGTGTTTGGGTCTGCTTTTCTCATCAATTCACTTCACAATATTCATATTATCATTGCATTCAAACAATATCATTTTTCATAGCTTTCTAGAGCCAATTTATGAAGTTTGAGTTGTTCTTGAACGTATATAGTTTACTCAACATCTACTCTAAAAGAGAGCCTTGTTCTTGAGTGTCTTAGTGTTGTATACACGTTAAGGGAAGCTTGTTTCCCTTGGTTGTACGAAGGAAAGGTATTTTCCTTCGGATTGAAGTATTGGAGTGCGGTATCTCCAAGCAAGTGTTGTTGAGGCTCGTGGTACTCGAATTCTCAAGTTGTAACGGTTTGTTAAGCACCCGTAAGCTTAACGGAAGTAGTGTAGCTCGAGAGAGTCTCTCGGGAGGCTGTATTAGCCACAAGTTGTGGTGAACCAGAGTAAACCTTGGTGTGCTCCATTTACGTTTTCTACGCTCTTTATCTTTCACATTCTTAATTTTTTTTATTCCTGCGATTTCTACGATCAAACGCTATTCACCCACCCCTCTAGCGTTGGTCACTTATTCTAACATGATAAACTTAATACTCCATCCGTCTCCATTTTGATTACAATTCTATTTTTATTTTTTAACAACCTTTGTTTATTTGTGTGTTTTGATATACTTTATTAACATGTAATCAAAATGCCCTAAAATGCCCGAAAAGGTTTTGATGTCCTAAAATGGACATCCATATGAAGGTGGTAAGTACGGAAGAATTCATCAAAATGCCCGAAAAGGTTTTGTATTTTGCGAACTACCATGTAAGTGAAAATTGACTGAAAAATCAAGGCGTTTAATGATTATGGACGTCTTTAAAAATGAAAAAATAGGCCAAGTAACGAATTGTCAGTGGCGTTTCATTTTTAAATTTAAATTAAAAAACAAGGATGGCAAAACAACATTGGATGACAGAAGCGGCTCTAAGGGTGGGCAGGGTCTGACCAGGGCCCATTTTTTAAGATAACCGCACAATATATTGGAATCCCAAACGCCACTGACTTCAAGTGAGAAATTTGGTATTATGTAATGTAAATTCCTCCCCAAAATATCATGTGTCCAAGGTCATGAACGATGGGTCAAGTCGACTAACGTACGAGAACAGCCTAACTGAGGCGTCGACCCTGGTCGCAATGCTTAAGAATATCACTTGTCTAAGGTCATGAATGATGGGTCAGTTCGACTAACGTACAAGATCGACCTAATTGATACCTCAACCCTTGTTGCAATGCTTCAGATATCAAATTTACTCCCTATTAAACTTGTTCACATTTTACAAGCTTATATAGATCATGTCAATCAATACAACGGTCGACACTAAAAAACTCCCAAATATGAAGCTCACCTTGAAGTTTTGGCTGCCAGACTTCCAAAATAAGATGAAAAAAGGGTTATGCAGTGATATGGATATCCTAGAAGAGTTTAGGACAAATTCTCCCTTTGGTTATTTCCTCGATGTCCATACTTTTCTCCATTCGGCCATGTTATGGCAGTTGATGGTTAGGGAGGATGAGGTCGAAAGAACTGCTCAAATATGGTTTGTAGGAGGAGGAGTTCCCATTAGATACTTTATTATGAAATTTTTATCTGATTACTAGAGTGAAGTGTTTAGAATTAGGGCTTAGATATTAAAAGAAGTATGATACAAAGGCATTGTGTGCCTTTGTTGAAGAGAGTTAGCCAAGTAGTCTGGTTTTTTACACTTATTTAGTCGATAGGTTCTCAAAACTGAATCGGCTACTCAACGAGGAAGGAGAGAAAGAGTATGCCACCGAGTGGAACATGAAGGTGGTATGTAACATTGGTGTTTGTTGTCCTTCTTTTTTATTAATTCGGCCAAGAAAGAAGTGGTAATTTCAGATCGGGCCGTAGCCAAAGTTTCAAACTTCGAGGACCCTCTGAATTTTCCATGGGGGCCTGGGTGTTCAGAAGTCTCTCGGTTTCCTGGGAAGGACTTGCTGGCACAGAAGTAGACCCAGCAAAAATTGACTCAAAATGTTTTTTGACCCGAGACCCTATCTGAAATATTGGGTTTTGAACAAAGGTTGTGTTGACTGAACCTGAAAATGATCAAATCTGAAATGACCCACTCAAAATGGGTCAAACCCAACCAAACTCAATATGATCGACCCGTTAACGTAATATTTTTTCAATCATGTACTTAATATGAAAAATAATGTATTAAAAATAAAATCATGTTTTTATTTTTTTTCTTATTACCCAGTTTAATGTATAAACTTATATTTTTAAATAAGTTTTTAATGATATCACATAGTTATCATACATTTTTTTAAAACTGGTATATAGCTTGTTTTCATATAATTTATAATTTTGTTAAGTATATCTTAAAAGTAATTAAAAATTCAAAATAAAATACTCCAATAGACTTAATATATGTATTTTGATATTTCATTATTTTTTTAGTACAAAATGTAAGTACTAATATAAATTTTAATATTTTAAATTAAAATCTTAATTTAAAATTAAATCTCATAACCCGTTGGGTTGACCCAAGCCCGATAATACTAGGTCATGAACATGTAGTTCTCAACTTGAACCGGAACTTACCCAAATCTGACGTAACCCAAACCCAATATGATTGAACCCGAACCTGCCTTGACTGACCGGTTTGTCAGGTCTATACTGAAGGAAAAGATTGAACAATATGACAAAATATTCAATAGCCTGCGCTACACTGGCTTTCTTCTCCCCTCATTCGTGAGTATTAAAATTTAAATTTTCAATGATTGCATCATTTCATTCATTTAATCATCTAATTAAGTTTCAATTATTGATGTATGAAGTATATGTTGTTTGAGTACATTCTTGATTTTGGAAAGATATTTGGAGTGAAGATAGAGCAAACAAATCCAGCACTCGTGAGAATGTTCCTATAGAGTGATAAGTTTCTAAAAAAGAGGTTCACACACTAAGATATTGTGGATACAATTAATGCTGTCAAGGTAAGTTACATATCACGGGTCAACTATATTGAACTTTGTCAGTGTTTAAATCAATCTTAAACTTTTGGAGTCGACTACAAGTTAACGTTAATATAGAGTGTATATCGACTACGACTAGAATGTCGACTACGTTGTAGATTGACGTGACTATATTGAGTGTCGAACAAAAATTGGAAGGTCTACTAAGTTGTATTGTCTACTACAAGTTTTCAGTCGACCTACTCTGATATATTCATCTTATATTTTTACCTTAAAAGCCATGGAATTCTGTGCTACAGAATGTATGGAGAATTCTTTTTCCAGGCGGTAGTGAAATAGGTGCTCCGATCCTTTGATCACTAGCTTGACCTCCTTGGCTTGTGTTGTCAATGTATTTCTAGAAGCATTTTTCATGGGACTCCAAAGTTGTGATAATCATATACCAATATACAAGTAAAAGGAAGATGTTGTTCCCTCTTAGAGTGAGGATGAAAATATTTCAGTAGGGACTTCAATTTTGGATGATGTTATTCCTTTTGTTAGAGATGTGTCACATACACCTTTCTCCAAAAAATGCATTTAAAAGAAGAAAACCATCTAGGCCGAGAACCACACCCTTCTCTCCCAAGTAGCACAACCCACCCATGGGCAAACCCAAAAATATAAATCCCCTAAACCAAATCCCCCACATGTGACATCTTTTAGTGGAACCGTAAGTGAAAACTTGTTAGTTACCGTGAAAGAATACATAGATGGAAAATTTAACTGAGCTTCAGACTATGCTAGTTTGAGAAATGTCATGGAGGGAAAGTTTAAAAAATATCTAAAAAAACTTGCTCAACACCTTAATTCAGACCTTAAAGGGAATGAATGTTGAAGGGAAGCAAGAAGATGAAGAGCCAAAAGAGTGAATATGGTCGATCCCTCAATGGTATTTGAGGTGATTCTACCATGGCAACTGAACCTGACACGACTCATAATATTATTGAACAAGTGTTGGTGAAGGGGGGATGGAAATAAGTGATGAATTTGCTAGAGCCAACAATGTTAAACTGATAAGATGTGGTCGACAATGCAACCTTATAATAAATAAAAGTTACGGTCAAAAGGGTTATTTGGGCGGTACGCGATGAAGGTTGAGCCATTTTGATATCATAGTCTTCAATCATCAAATTCTGAATTTTTTTAAATTTAAGATTTCTAATCATTGTCTTTTTATTTACTCCATGTGCCCTTAAAAAGTCTTTATTTGACTCACCATGGAAATTTTAAAAAATTATACATGCTATTGATTTTTCTAATATTATACTCATTTAGATGGAGGAGTGGTGGGAGTGGTGGTAAAAATGAGTAAATTTGAATAATTTAAAGGGCATAAAAGAGAAATTACATTAAAATAAAACCTTATACTGAAAGAGAATTTTTTTGGATATCAAGGACCCTTTTTTAGGATAGAGAGAATGTATATATAATATTCATGCAAACTTCATAATTATTTTGTCAAAATTATTTATCGGTGTTGGGTGTGAAACTCCTTAGGGGTGCCATTAGCTGGGATGTAGGTTTCATCAATAATTTGATAGTGAAAAAACACATCTTATGCAGTGGACTTGATGAACAACTTCTAAGTCTATGGGACCCTCAATGTGAGCTCTTCTTGCTCCTCTATTTTTACATTGTTATTCAACCTCAAAATGTGCCAACCCACGTATGTATGTGAGGATTATTCTATTTTTACACAGGCATTGGGGATTGATCGAGAATATTATATTGTGATTTGTAAAGGTCTATTTTTGGAAAACTTAAATGGAGGCTGACATCCCTTTTGCCACGTTTTACGGATTTGGGTTTATATTCAACTAAAGATATTTATACATACACTTTCATGGCCTTGTGAGCACAATCTAAGAGTTTGTAGGATCCAATTGTTAAGGATTATGGTATCATCAGGATATATTCTAATTATGGGTTTGCGTTAGATAACTTACACATGTCTCTGTTCAAGTTTGATCTTGATAGTAATATAATATGGACACCGCCCTTAGGCCAAAATACTTTGGAAAATGTCATATGTAGTAGAATTGTCAGTGTTTTGGGGAGAAGTTTAATTTATCCCCTTACCAAAAAATGGTTTTCGAAGTCTTTAGGCCCCTCATGCCCACGATTTCCATATTTTCATCCCCATTGAAAGAGTATATTAACACATATCGCTTGTGGAGTATGAGACAATCCTTGAGTACCAGTTAATGATCCTCTTGTTTCAGGTTGATGAGTCTTGCCTAATTTGTCACACTGCTTGTTTAGATACTTTTGGCAAGTATGCGATCCATTGAAAGTTGCAAGAAGCTACTTGAGTTTAAATACGTGTATTATTTGGTCAGATAAATTCCATGTGATGTTCTAAAGCGGGCAAGGATTTCAACTAAAAAGGAGGCCTTGGTGAACTTTTCGATGGATCAACTTGAAGGGAGGTCTACTATACGGCCAATCAATATTCTTGTATTTGAGTGGGCAAGGGGAAATACGCTTGTGTGGAGTGTGGATATTATATGTTTGTCTCCTTTTGTTGAGCCTAGGAGCAATGAGTTTGTTGCTGGCCAAGAAGCACTAAAGGCATAATCAAGTAAAATTGCTAAACACGAAAAAGCTTGATTGAAGAACCAATATGTTTTTATTCCCTTTACTTTTGATACATTTAGTTTTCTAGTCCAGCGGCCGTGCAATTTTTTAACAAGTTCAACTAGTTTTGCATAGTAATGTTTCCACCCATAAGACTCATAGTTTTACCTTTTGTATGATTGATTGTGCTATTCCGAAGGTGGTTGTGGCACAAATTGTTAGCTTGTTGCCCGTTTAGCTACTACTTTTTTATAATTGGTTTGGTTGGGGTTAAATCTAATAATTAGAATAATAAAAAATTGTTCACAAGACCAAATGCATTAGTTTATCATGTTTTCAAGGCTTGATATTTCCCAAATTCTTCTTTATTTGAAGCTCCGTTGGGCCATTGCTCAAGTAATTATTGCCCAATATATTTACAACCCGTTATTGTTCATGAGAGCTTAGAGACCAATTGGAAACAAGAGATAGACAATTACTTGGGGAACATCATAGCTTCTTGATGCTTTAAATTTTATACTAGAGATTCCAGTATCAGCTTGATAGAAAGTATTTAGAATACATAATATGAAAATAAGATAATTAACCATTGAAGTCCACATATCAATGCAGAAGATCATATGAAAGGATACACATCACACTTTCCTACAGTGCATTACATTATAAGTGAAGTATGATGGGATCATGAAATATACACCTATCAACCTCATTAGAAAATTAGAAGTCACAATCTGGGTGAGGAAAGTCTCAACCCCAAAGGTGACTATTTTTCTAGCCTCAAATGCAAGTTGAAATTGGTTCGAGGCCTCGCATTTTATTTCTCGATCAAGGCAGATTTCTCTTTTAGGGAGTACTACAATTTCTCTTACTAGATAGACTCTGAGGTGTTATTTGATGCATCATTGTTTTAGAATATTGATTTAGTGAGTTATGCTATTATTCTCGTTTTGCATATAAAAAAAATTAGTGGCTAGAAATGGTGGACTAGATTGTAGTTAAGACCCTCTATTAGCATAAGCTATGACTTGTCAAGAGGCACTATTGTAACTTAAATCGAGATCTGCACGTGAGATTACAATTTTTTTGGATTATCCACAACTTGTCCACGCTATTTAACAGTGGGCTCAGTCATTCTGCTCGTCCTACTTTGGCTCATTGATTGAAGAGTGCTCAAATTTATTAGGATCTTTTGCTTCTGTTAGCCATGTAGGCCAGTTTTTTAAAATTGTGTTGCACATACTCTTGCTAGAAGGGCCTCGACTCAAGCACCTTCGTGAGAGGTGATTCTTCCAAACTATGTAGCTGATCTTTCTCGAATTTAGTAATAACATGTTTTACCTTAAAAATGAAAATATAATTTCAATGTGGTTAGTAAGAATTGAGGTTGTGCAAAAAAACATGCAAAAATTACATTCTTTATCACAAATATCAAGAGTTGGACCTTACTATTTTGACAATTATATTTCAATCACTGAGATTCATTTATGTAACATTGGTGTTCAATGTCATTATCGATGATTCATATCTCCTTAACCTCCAAGCGTGATGGAGAACGAGAAACCATGACATAAAGCATTAATATTACATGAAATGACCTCTATTTTTGATAACCTCATTAATCTCAGGCGAGTAAGTAAATGCTCATAAGAAATAGAGCGTTTGAGTTTCGACCGACTCCGGTTCCGCAAAAAGCCAATCGGAAATTCGGAAGGTATGAAAGCGAAATTCCAATTATACCCTCAGGCCCTCACAGATCTTCAAGCTCTTTCCAGCTGTAGATCAGGCAATTCTTCACGTTCTTTCTTCTCCTCCTTCCCATATACCAAAGCGCTCTCATTTCCCCCCTTCCCAATCGCCCAACGACGGCTCCGCCGCTCATCGCCGCCGCAGTGACAATGACGAAGCAACCCATCTTCTTCTTCTTCTTCACTCTCTTCTCCGTCCTCTCCCTCGCCGCCGCCGAGATCAAAACCCCCAGGATCACTTCGGACTCCCGGGCGATGATTCTGTTCGAGCGGTTCGGGTTTACCCATACGGGTCACGCCGCCATCACCGTCTCGTCGGTTTCCGTCGTATCCACCCTCTCCGCGCCCGACCCGTCTCGGCTAGGGTTCTTCCTTCTCTCCCAGGAGTCCCTGATCCAGGTCCTTCTGGAGCTCCAGCAAAATCCCTCGTTTTGCGTGCTCGATTCCAAGTATATAAATCTGCTCTTCACTTTCCGAGACCTATCGCCGCCGCCTAACTCCTCTTACAGCCACTCGTACCCCATCACCTTCCCCAATGAATACTCCCTTTTCTTCGCTAACTGTGTCCCCGAATCCAAGGTCTCCATGGACGTACGCACCGAGCTTTACAACCTCGATGATCAGGGCCGGGTCAAGGATTACCTCTCCGCGGGCCTCACCCAGATCCCTACTCTTTACTTCCTATTCTCTGTAATCTATTTCGGGTTTCTGGGTTTCTGGGTTTACATCTGCTGCACCAACAAGAACTCCGTCCACCGGATCCATCTCCTGATGGCAGGGTTGCTGGTGATGAAGGCTTTGAATCTGATCTGCGCCGCGGAGGACAAACACTACGTGAAGGTGAGCGGGACAGCTCACGGTTGGGATGTGTTGTTCTACATTTTCCAGTTCATCCGCGTGGTTCTCCTCTTCACTGTTATCATCTTGATCGGCACTGGATGGTCGTTTTTGAAGCCGTTCTTGCAGGAGAGGGAGAAGAAGCTCTTGATGACTGTGATCCCTCTACAGGTATTGGCTAATGTGGCCTCTGTAGTGATTGGAGAAACTGGACCGTTCATTAAGGACTGGGTCACGTGGAATCAGGTGTTCCTGATAGTTGATATCATCTGCTGCTGTGCAATCATCTTTCCTATCGTGTGGTCGATTAGGTCTTTGAGGGAAACATCAAAGACCGACGGGAAGGCGGCGAGGAACTTGGCAAAATTGACCCTTTTCAGGCAGTTCTACATTGTGGTGATTGGGTACCTCTATTTCACAAGGATTGTGGTTTTCGCCCTGAGGACCATTGCTGCTTATAAATACCAGTGGGTGTCAAGTGCTGCTGAGGAGATTGCGAATCTTGCTTTCTACATGACAATGTTTTACATGTTTATGCCTGTGGAGAAGAATCAGTACTTTGTTCTTGACGAAGAAGATGAAGAGGCTGCAGAGATGGCTCTTCGCGACGAGGAATTCGAGCTCTGAACCAACGGAATGGATGGATCCCATTTTGCACCTATCTGGCCCTCAACCTTTTCACTGTGAGTTTCTCTGTGAAGGTGGTGTCTAGATTTCCTGGGTTGAGTTCCATTTCTCTCTTTGTTCGCTTTTACCATCCTTTTTCGCCCTCTTATTATGGTATTTTCGTTTTCTCTGAATGTGAAACTGTGAAGTTCAGGAACTATACTTGGAGTTTTCTAAACAATGGCATTTTTATGTAATTGAATTGGATATGGAAAGCCTTAACTTTATGAAATGCACTGTCTTGACTCATCATGTGTGGGTTTTTCTTCTTGTATAATGCATTGTTCTTTGGTATAATTAGTTTTAGAATGGTTATTCGCCCGTTTCCAAGCCGTGAGAGCTTGTGAGAATGCTAGAGTAGTTAAGAATGAAATGTCATTTGGAGTTTTGCATGTTGTTAGCCACTTTTGTGAACTATGTCTCTGTTGGTATTTGGTAACAATAGCAGTTTCATAAGGGCGCGTTTGGTTTGGAGGGTGGGACGAGGAGCTTCATTTCACCCCTCTTGCCTTGTTTGGTTTAAAAATAAAAAACCATGCTAACACACCTTTATTGTCTGTGCGACACAGACAATAAAGGAAGGTCTGTGTGGCATGTGCGAAGCATGGGGGTCATGCTTGGGGTCACCCTTTAGGGGTTATCCTAGTGTTATTGAAAAATCAAAGGGTGGTGAAGCATCTTTCCCCCCCACCCCGGTTTTTCGTTCGTCCTAAACCAGAGTTCTTTGGGTACTTAAACCCCGCTTCACTATGAGTGCTATACTGCTATCCTTGACCCGGGTTCGTTCCCGGGCAGGTTATCGTTTGACTAAATTGGACCTAGACAGCTAGATTTGTGGGAGAAATAAGCTCATGTCATGTCAATTTAGAACCTTACAATAGTAGTAGGATGGTGTGGACTTATTTATTGTCTGTCATTTAGGCACGCACTCAGTGGTCTTGTTTTTACTCTGTTGACTTCTATCTTTCTATCAAGGAATTTTGTGCTTGTGTTCTCCTGTTGGCATTGATCACATGCTGTCACCACCTCGGATTCCAAAAGACTAGAGTCCTCAAAATCTTTGTTTCAAATTCACCAGAATTACTTGATTTGTCAAAGCATAAAATTATTCTTAGGTCTCACATTATCTAATACGGAGTATTAATTTTGTATTTCAACATTATTTTTTGTGATGACATTATAGATAAGGTAATGGTTTTTTAATACTCCATAACAACTATTCCATCCGTCCCAAATTATAATGTCTGTTTACTATTCACAAGGTCAAACTTCATTCACTTTCTTTCTCTATTTTCGTTAGCAATTTGATACTCCGTAAAATAAAATACTATTGTCACTATTAGTTTTGTAGATGTTTTGATGTAGTATTTTAATATGTAATTTTTATTTTTTAACTCTATACCATTTGTCATATAAAATGATTTGAAAATAATTTCGGTCAAACATCGTAAACCGAAACAGATGTTATAAAATGGGACGGAGGGAAAGAAATACCAATTATTTAACTTAGAGTTGAAGGTGTTCATGTAAAATTAATAAAATAATGATATTACTCAAGGTAAAATTTAATAATATGTGATTTGTAACTTATTAGCAGAAAAAACTAATGCATTCAGATCATGAACAGGTAAGACATTTTATTTCATTTTTTTGTGTAAAACATATTGCAGAATATATCGAATCAAGCACGTTAGGTGTACGCCACTCTGTACCCTAAAACAACACTTGATGCTCCAGACAAACATAAAATGTCAGTGTAAAATTTTTTTCGATTGTACTGACATTTTGTACTAATGTAAAAACCATAAATGTCAGTGCAAAGTTTTGGAGTACAAGTTTTGGAGTACAAAGTGGTGTAAAAACTTTGTGATGGTATCACATTATAAATTAATCAAATAGGTCTTTTGATAATAAACCCAAAATGTACTCCGTAGAAGAAAAATGTGATACTCCCTTCGTCCTAAAATTATATTCGCAATTATTATTCACACGGTCAAATTTAAATTACTTTCTTTACAGATTTTCGTTAGTTATTTGATAAAATAATATAATCTTGTCACTTTTTATTTTGTAGAACTTTTGATATAGTTTTTAAACATATAAATTTTATTTTTTAATTTTACGCTTACAATCAAATAAATTCAATCGTAAATATAAACTGGAAGATGGTTTTAAGAGAGAGGGAGTATTAAAATCGAGAAGAATGACACCAATTGCCTAATTATTACTCTGGAAAAATTGTTCTATAGAAAGGAAAAAAAGAGCCCCATCTTTGAAGGCCGCTCGGAATCGGCCTAACGAATTGTTGTGTATTTGTACTTGCACATGTTTTATGTTTTGCATAATTCACTTCCAGTATAGTTGTAATGAAACAAACTCAGATATTACCCACTTAACACTTCTTGCCTTGCCGCAACTCTATTGCGCCCACCAGCAAAAAATTGTTATATATTCTCTCTGTCCGAATTTAAGTTACATGTTTGTTATTCACATGATCAAACTTGAATCATGTTCTTTACCCAATTTTGCTACCCATTAGAGAAAATAATATGGTCTTATCACCTCTTATTATGAAAAAATTTTAAATATATAAATTTTATTTTTAAATTCCATGTCAACATTAAAATTAATTGAATTGAAAATAACTTGAGTCAAATGAGGTTGAATTCAACTACCCGATAAGTGTTTATATGAGAATGCGGACACTATTTGATACTCTTACCTAGTTAACATTCCCTCCGTAAAAAAATCATCGTACTCTTCACTATTCAAAATTCACAAAAAAAATTTCTTTATCTATACATTTTGATTGATTATTTAATAAAATAAAATATTTTTGTCACCAGTTCTTTTGTAGAAGTTTTACTATAATTTTTAAATATGTAAGTTTCATTTTTAATTTGTATACCGAACTTTAAATAAAATGAATTTAGAAAACTTAAAATTTTGCTTCGTTTTACGTAAAATGTAAACCGTTTTGGGATGGAAGGAGTATTTCATTCAGCTCATCACCATAATGTGGGTCCCTATTGGTGTGGGGTGTGGCTTGGTTTGTGGCTCCCCTCATGTGCATTTACCGTATGTCAATTAGGCTATCTGTAGCGCTTCACTACCACTCACTCCAAATCAGCAGCCACTCAGTGCTACTTCATCGCTGTGAACACTCACAATCTCACTTACTTCCCACCTGTAGTGTCTCACATCACTACAATGATTGCAATTTTTTTTAAATATTTTTCTATTTCTATTTAAATTAAATTCTATCTTTTATAAAATAATAATATAAGTTAATTAATTTTTTCTGAGATTATATACTTTTTTTCATTATTATTTTTTTCCCCATTTTGGATTAATGATTTTTTTGGTTTTTTATTATAACAATTAAATACACAAAAAATAAATTTAAGTTTTATCAAATGATTACTGATAATCGGCATTGAAAGTGTTTAAAATTTGATTCTATGATTAGTAGTGAGTAATAAATATAAAAACTGAATAAAATGTAAATAAAGAAAAAAAACTATAACAAAAAGAAAACATATAATGATATAGGAAAATGAATCACGTCTTCTGCCGCAAAAATAACAACAAAAAAGTTGCAAAACAAATACTCCGTAGTTTTTACTCTCAACACTACCCATATTCTTCCTTTTCACACGCACCTTCATTAATTTCACATTACTTCTTTTATTTTTATAAAAATTAGATGGTGCCATTTTAAAAATATTTAAATTACAAATTAGAAATGAAAACTTTTGAAATCAATTAAACCTTTAAATAGGACAAAAAATTGATTTGATATACAAAAAAAAAAGGAAAAGGAGAAGAAAGTGGGGAGGGTCGTTCAATTGCTGTCACCGCCGCCCGTGGGAAGAAGCAGCGGCCGCCGATGGAGTCACCGTTCAATGGCTGTCACCGCTGCACATGGAGTCATCGTCGGTCGTCCGAATCATTCTTGCGTCCCGCTCTTAATTTGAAGGCATCAAATTTTTTAAAAAATCACCCACGGATGGGTTCGGGGGGGGGGGGGGGGGGGGCGAGGGACGCAGGCCACGTTGGCTTCGGAGGGTGGACGGGCCTGCGATGGAGGCAGTCTAAGGTCTATGTCCATGCTCGGACATAATCCATTCCCAAAGACATTCAATGTCTGGTTTTTCTTAGACAGTTTATTCTAGGTTTTCGAGTTTCTGAATACTCGTGATAGTGACCAATTAAGGATTACCATTTCTGGTCGTCTCATCCCCCATTCTTCTCCCTTTCCAAAGGCTACAAAAAGAATTAAATTTTCTGCCCGATTCAAGCACAAGTATGACCGACCTTGGAATAGTATCATAGAACCCCGCGAAGGAAATTTGGCGGGATTAAAGGGCTTGTGATGGTACAAAAACCATTCGAAATTCTCAACGTTCATGTCCACGCAATCTGGAACTCCTCTAAGATTGCATATGATCATCTCATTTTGCAAGTATTTTCATTAAACTACTGCACGAACGCATACTGCGACCATATCGAGCTTCTTCAGAATGCGATCAAGTAACCTAATGTAGGATACACAACAGTGCAACATGACAATGTTCACGAAACTGGGTCACCCCACGAGAACGGGTTATACAAACGGGGGGACAAGACAAAAGGGAGAGAGAATTAAAGACATTTATATTAAACCAAAGTAATTTATATTTTAAAAGCTTTCAAAAAAATTATGTTTTAAAAAGAAAAGATCAGCAAATGTTTTCCTCGAATCCCAGAGATTATTACAAATTTCTAATAAGAGATCGAGAATAAGGTGTGATGGGTATATTTGCACCAAAATATTACCTGCACACCATCCCTCCAAAATCCCATCATTCGTGGATGCCGATGACCTGATAAAAGATCGAAGTACAACTAATGCAGAATTCGGATGCTGATTTGGTTGTTGAGACAGAACCCTCTGTTCTTGGTGATAAAAGCATGCGAAGCAGCAAGCCGCGAAGGGAAGTTCACAACAGCCCTTTTAACTGACTCTGTACTTCCTGGTCTGCAATCAACCACCAACCCCGTCCCCGCAAACCCCTTGATTTAAAGAAAAGAACAAATAATAATAATCCAGAAAGAGGCTTAAAAATTTTCAGGAGTAACCTACCGTAACGGCATAGGGCGGATATCTATAGAAGAAGCATCATATTGGCATCCAGAAAGAAAGCGTTCAACGTCATCAAACACTGCATTCCGAGGGATCCCTTGCAGTACAATCTGGGGAAAAAGATAAACAGGACACAAAAAATGCCTCAGTATTTTTCAGATTCTTAAGACCCAAATATTAATGAAGACAATGGTAAAAAATACTTTTTGTCGATATATACACCGTAAAATATTATGTCTTTTTGTGTGTGTGTGTGTGTGTTTGTTTGTGCACTTTGCAAAATTTGAAGTGCCGCCGTATTTTTCAGATCCATAAAACCCAATATTAATGAAAATAATGGTTAAAACATATTTTTTTCAATATATACTCCATATAATGCTCTCTCTCTGTGTGTGTGTCCTCCTTCAGTGAGTTTTGTTTCTAAAAGAACTTCACTTGTTCGTTTTTGGGTTGTCCCTATATGAACTTCACTTTTCCATTCAAGGAAACAAATATGTGGTTTATATGTTTTATTTATTTCATAAATAAATCTCAACCACACAATTCCACTTTCTTAAACTCCGTGTAAAGAGTAAATGTGAACTTCTACTAGAGACGGGTGGGGAATTTATCTCGACAGCTATGTATAGAGCTGGTGAAGTAGTTGCAAGATTAGCATAGGCTTGGCTTCCTTCTTGCCTTTCTAGCCCTTGTCTACCAAGTCCCTCAAACAGAGGTTGTTTTTTGAAAATTGTAACCAATAACCTGTTGATAACTACTCAGCCTTATATGTTTCTGATATTTAAGTTCTTTAACTGCTCCTTCTGCTAGGTGTATTTAGAGTGAGGGACTAAATTGAAAGCCATGATTAACAGCAGGAATAAAAATAAAATTCTTTCTAGAATTTAAAGTCAGACCAAGATGAAAGACACTGAACATCAGGAGTATAGATTTTCTTACAGATTTTCCGTCATATGATCTCACATTCTCCCATTGCATCCGGTCAACCTATCACAAAAAAGCAAATGGAAACTCTAAAAATTTTCATGAAAACAGCTCCACCCACCCCACCACACACAAACTATGGGGGGAGGGGGGAGGGGGGAGGGTGGTTTAAAACAACACATAGTACTTTAAAAATAGAAAATACCCTTAAAAGACCACCTTGACGGGTGGTTTTTGGAGTAACTGCTCTGAGCGCAGTAGAATAATCAGCTTGAGATCGGAATTGAATTACCCTGTGTTCACAAGAATGAAATGAACTCTTGACAAAAACCATCTGTAATTCTAAAGTGTTTTGGGAAAGGTTTGGTCTACTTCCGAGTATTTCTTTATTCTGCTGAATGAATCTGATAATTAGAGACCATTATACCAGCTTCTAACTTTCTACAACAAGAACGACTGCAACAAGTAAATAGAATCCCACAAGTATGATCTTTGGGGGGGGGAGTATAGGTGCACACAAACCTTACCCCTACTTTCTAGCAGGGAGGCTATCCAAGAGAACCCCGACTCAAAAAGAAGTATGGGCAAACAAACTACAATACACTATCGAAGCACTAGCAAAGAAAGAAGATGAGGAAAAACATAAGAAAAGAAACACATAAGCTGACTCAGCCAACTAAAACCAACTAAATTCAAAGTACACAAGCACAAATGGCAGACCAAAAAAAATTAAGATTCACTGGCCAAAAGTATAAACGAATGCTACCGGGTCTACCCAAGTATCCTGATCCTGGCATTCCTATCTAAATTCATATCCTCATGGAGATCAAGGAGCCTTAAGTCCCTGCCTATTCACCTCCCCCAACTCTTCCGAGGTCTACCTCTACCCCGACCCCCAGTTTCCGTAAGGCTCTCGCACTTCCTCAAAGGGAAGTCACCACCTCTCCTCTTAACGTGTCCAACCCACTTGAGCCTAGCTCTCCGCAACTTCTCCTCAACATGAACCACACTCACCCTCCCCGAATAACCTCGTTCTGAATCTTATCCATCCGTGTATGCCAACAAATCAACCTCAGCATCCCTATCTCTGCCACTTGGAGCAAACGGATGTGACTCATAAGTTTTCTTCACCGCCCACCACTTTGCTTCATATAGCATGGCCAGCCTGCCACTGCCCGGAAAAACTTCCCTTTGAAGTTAAAATTTATAAACCAGAAAAGATGCTAGATAAAGAAGCTGATATATTCTTTCAAGTCCTCGATGTACACCACAAAGAATCAAAAGATAATACCCCCCCTAGTCCTAAATTAAAAGTCCATTTTGTCCGAACACAAATTTTAGAAGAGTGATGCAAAGTAAAAAGTATGAGGCTGGAGAAGAGAGAAATAAGCATAGTCACATATTCCTTACCCAAAAAAATGGGACTTTATTTTAGGACAGATAAAAAAAGAATTGTATTGTTTATTTTGGGGCAAAGGGAGAAGCTATTTGGAAAGAAACCTTTGTTCACCAAAACAGCAGCAAATACAGCATAATCCCAACTCTTTTATGAAGTGAGGGGCTAAGATCTACACAATCTTAGCTAAATAAAAAGATGTTGTTTCCTTTAAACCCTTAATGCATTGTTGAATCTACTACTCAAAACCTCAAAAACGTAATAAGAAAGATTAATGTGCTATTTTGATTTAGTCCATTATTCACCCACAGCTAAAACAATGCCTCTTTTAAATCCATTTGCAATAAACATTCATCGAAACCAATCAATTAAAAAATGTAAATTTAACAAGATGACAAAGTGGAAAGTTCAAATAGGGAATGCGGAATAGAACATTACACTGAGGTTCCATTGAAACTTGTGTTGTATTCAAACTTGACGTCTTCAACCGTTACATGACAGTCTCCCATCATAGCTATAATATCAGTCTTTGATGCAAACCTGCCAATCAAATTTATCCTCCCATAAACTTTACCTGTAGACAAAGAGAGCAAAAAGAATCAGATGCTTTTAGGAAATTACTCTGCAACCATTATACATATGAAATGAAAATGAATTAAAATTAATTTAATGCTCAGAAGTATACCACTTCAATTGCTAGAGATAAATTCTCAGATTTAATTAAAAAATCATTAGAAATGGCAGGTTATGTATGCATCACATTCCCTCTGTCTGCAAAAAACTCGCTACTTTATATTTTGGGACGACCATATAAAACATCTACACTTTCCTATTTAAGAAATGAACATGGTGGCTCATAAAATTTCTCTCTCAGTCTCCCATCTAAACAGATATCAACAACACATTTCAGTTTTCAGCAAATGTCAGATTAAGAAACAAGGGAAGGAAGGAGTATATATCTACATATGTGTATGTGTGTGCCGCTCCATAAATTCAAGAAAGCTTATTACCCACGAGGGTAGCCAAATTGGTCGGGAAGTGAAACCACAAGGTTCCCAGACAGCACATTGGCCTTCATTGACGAGCCAGCTGGTTTACCACCTCATGGTTCTTTGCAGAACAGGACCATGAGACGGTAGTTGTGAGTTCCAAATTCTAAACAATATAAAAAGCTTGAACTTTTAGGATATCCAATGCGCAAAGCATGTAGGAAATGCAGGAGAAACCATCAAATCAAAAGGTAATCTCCGTAAACCCTAACCTCAAACCACTAATTACGTTGAAAGGCACATGAATCGAAGAAGTTACTCAAAACGTAGATTCGATGATACCATTAGCTTCAAGATTTGGAATCGGTCTGGGAGGTAAGTCCCCAGTTCGCGGCTGCTGCGGTGGTGGTGCTGGCGGCGGATTTTGAGCGTCTGTGGTGAACAGTCTGGGACTGTTCCTGTTGAGCGAGGAAACCCATTGATTTCCCAAGGCTACTTGGATCGGACGGCTAGATTTCGCAGTGATTCTGAGGAGGCTCATCATCTTGGAGGATGTTGGTTTCCCGGGAGCGTAGAGAGAGTGAGGAGAGTAGACCACAGGGATGGGTGGAACTTGGAAATGGCGACTGGCTTGCTTCACTAATCCCTAACCTATCCACCAAAACGTCCCATAGCTGTTCTTTTTTCCAAAACAATATGTTATGGATTACTAAAAAATACTCCCTCCATCTCCAATTTGATTACAAATTGCGGATACGAAGTAAAATTTTCTATGTTTTTAAATTATTTTATTTACAAATTGGTATATCAATAAGAATTATAAAATATAAAAATTACATATTAAAAAAATATGTCAAAAGTTCTACAAAAACAAGAGGTGACAAAAATATTTTATTTTATCAAATACTTAATGAAATCGCGTAAACAAACAAAATTTATCGAGAGGAGAGAGAAAAAATTATAATCTATTTAGGGACGGAGGGAATAAATAGTAAATTCTATAAATAGTTTTAAACCACAAATAACTTTTTATATTTAGTCTTCAATTTTAAAATATTACGTATGTGTCTTTAATGATTAATTATGGAATAGTTTTTCAAAAATTAAAGATAACTTATGTAATATCTTAAAATTGAGAACTAAATATGAAAAACAACTTGTAACTAGGGATCGTTTATAGGTTTTACTTAAAAATAAAGTACTCTTTATATTAAATGGTTACAATGTGTGAACAAATCATATTCGAGTAAGGTCGTAAAATAAAATATTCTTGTCACATTTTACTTTACAGAAATTTACATATAATTTTTTATGTGTTTTGAACTTTATCATTTCAATATTAATTTATAAATAAAATAATTTTAAAAGAAATGAAATTTTGCACATTGTTCGAAGTTGGACGATTATTTTTAAACGGAGGGAGTACATTTTATTCGAGGAAAACGATGAACATAATCATTCATAAAATCCAACATAAAAGGTGGGTGTACATACTACCCTGGTGCTCACAGGGGATCGCAAGGGCGTGGGCAATCGAGTTTGTAAATCAAGTGATAAAAAAGACAAATGAAATATCAGTCACTAGAGCTAATACTAAGGATTAACAAGAACTGCGAGGCAATCAGATTCAACAAGAATTTTTTTACAGAGGTAACTCGTTCAACCATCTAAGGGCTTCCTTTATAGTATGACCGATTACCAATTCGAGAATAGATACCATGCAAGGTGCCAAACTTTAGTGCTAGAGATGTAATGTTAACGCCATATTTGTCATTGCCTGACTTCTATATTGTCGATAGAAAGAAGAGGGTGAGTGAGACATCTTTGTCATTGAACAATGATAACACTCGAGATCGAGAGCCATTCTGAGAAGCTCTTGATGGGTGGGTGAAACCACATATCCAAAATGGAGGAGATAAATCTTTCAGAATTTCTTCCATACATCTTACACTTGCTACTTCTATCGATGCTTGTTGTCGTCGCACTCTAGACTATTGTCGTCACTGCACTACCATGGTGAAACTGCTAAAAGAAAAAAATGCCACTTGAGTGCCAACTGAAGCCACAACGAGAAAGGTGGCAATGCATAATGGCAAACACAAGAATATTGCATAATGTCAAAAACAAAATAACATGTCAATGAACAATGTGACTTGCGAACATATAATGTCAAATTTCATGACATTAAACAAATAGAGTATATTAAAAATAAAGATAAAAATTCTAACCTCATCCAGACCTGTTATTGGGGGTAGGTGGTAACCACGTATATTAGAGATGAGCACGCACATCGGTGGATTGTAAGGCGATTGGATGAGATTGTACATTCAACGATGAGAGAAGAAAAAAGGAGATGGATTTTTCCTAATAGGATGTGGATACGTGTCAAATGAAAGAAGATCGAAAGTATTTTTTTCGAAGATGGATTGTTTAAAACTCTTTTTACTTTCTTTTTTAAAAGTAAGGTCCTACTTTAGGATAAAAATATGTCATTTCTAAGACAAGGTTATGTTTTGTTCTTATTTTAGAAATTTTTTTATTTGAGAAGTCAATAACATTTAACTTCACAGAAAATAAGATAAATATTAAAAAGTTGGAGAAGCATGAAAAATGTATTGTTAAATTTTATTTGAAAGTAGAGATGTCAATGGGCTGGATTTGAATCGGCTAAAGCTTCACAATCACTCATCCAGTCACTATCTATCTATCATTTGTTATGTATAACGTACATAAATCATTAGTGAGTAAAACCGCTATGATGCGGATGACACTAACATTATCAATTTTAACTTATATATAACATTTCATTAAACTAGTATAAACATATTCAATGGTACATTAAGTTCTCATAACAATGCAATACATTAAGTTCTCATAAAATCATAATTATGACTAAAAATAAAAGTTAAATCACATCTATAAAATTAACATATGCCAAAACCAAGTTAATCTTTAATGATTTTTTTTACAGACTAAGGCCCCGTTCTGTTCAACTTATTTTTTCTTATTGTTTCTTATTCTTATTAAAATCAGATCAGACTAGACCAAACCAGATCAAATCGAATCAAATCAGATCAAATGAGATATAGTCAAATCAGATTAGATTCAATCAGATCCGATCAGCTCAGATCAGATCCAATCAGATCAGATCGCATCAAGAATTATTATTATTATTGTTAGAATAAGTGCCCTTCACTAGAGGGGGGTGAATAGTGAGGCACGAGAATGTTTATAAATTTTTGCGGAATAAAAAGGAGTAAAGGGAGCACACCAAGATTTATACTGGTTCACCACAACGAGTGTCTAGTCTAGTCTCCCGAGAGACTCTCTCGAGCTACACTACTTCCATTAAGCTTACGGGTTCTTAACAAACCGTTACAACCTGAGAAATCGAGTCCCACGAGCCTCAATACACTTGCTCGGAGATACCGCACTCCAAGACTTCAACCCGAAGGAAAATACCTTTCCTTCGTACAACCAAGGGAAACAAGCTTCCCTAAACATGTTTACAACACTAAGAACACTCAAGAACAAGACTCTCTTTAAGAATAGATGTTGAGTAAACTATATACGCTCAAGAACAACTCAAACTTCGCAAATTGGCTCTAGAAAGCTATGGAAAATAATGTTGTTGGATGCAATAATAATATGAATAAAGTGAAGTGAATTGATGTGTAAATCAGACCCAAACACCCCTTTTCATAGTGCCAACATAGGCTCCAACGGATCAAAATATTCAAAGGGTGATTGTCTTGATTTATGGGATTGATTAAAATGTGGATCTGCAGGATATTGGCTTCCCATCGATGTTTAGACTCACCCATCGCTGGTAAGCAAATTTTCCTTCAGTTTTGAAGCCAACGGTCACCTACCCACCGATGGGTAAATGCTTCCCATCGCTGGGTGGGAGGTTGACTTTCAAACAAGGAAAGAATCAGCCTTAAATGATTCACAACGGTCATGCCTAACCAGCCATGGGTATGCCCTCCCATCGCTCTGTTCCCATCGATGGGTAAAGCTTCCCATCGCTAGGTAAGGGCATTCTGCCTTGTGAAAATGTTGGACCAAGGCTTAAACAACGATGGGTAGAACTTCCCATCGCTGTTTGGCATGGTTCTGGAAATCAGTTGGGCTGAAGGCTGCTTACCCATCGCTGGGTAATATCTCCCATCGCTGGGTGGAATGATTCTGGAATCCCTGGATCACTTACCCATGGATGTGTGATATCTACCATCGATGGGTAGATGGCTAGCCCAGAACCATGGCCTAGCTGACCGGCACTAAAACCCGACCGAAAAATGCAAAGTTCTCCAAAGTAAAAACTAAGTATATAAAACACTTATTTAATGTATTGTGATGTCAAAACAAGCTTTTTAAGTTGAAAACCACGTCGTTAAGGTAAAAACCACGGTTGACCAAGTCAATACCGTACACGGGTGGTTTTTACCAAAAGACAAAACTGAAAGGTGGTTTTCATGATATTTTGATTGGAGAACCATTTAAATGCATTCAAAAACAATTCTATAAACAACCCTCTTCGTGATTATCTTGATGAGAACACTTTGAAGAACATATTCTTTGAATATCCAAAGAGATTCTACTCAATCCCCTCCTTGTATCCAAGCAAGGCAATTGTTTTGATTGCTAAATCATTTCTTGCTTGAGTTTTTCCTCATTGCTTGAGTCTTTGAGAGATATTGCCATATTCTAAAGGACTTCATTGTATTTGCAACAATCTACTCCGTGTTGGGAGAATTACTCGGTTGCGGTTTGTTTTCTTACTTTATTGTAAGGGATTTGTATTCTTGGTGTTGGGATTACACCAAGTGGTAGAAATCCTAACGGTTTGTGAAATCAAACGTTAGGTGGAAGAAATCCTGAGTTTTGTGAAATCAAAACTTCGGTGGTAAGATAAGAGGCATGTGAAATCAAGTTCTCGAGTTGTATTCAGATTGTCAAACTCTGTTAAGTTTGACGGGTTAGTGAACGCCTGGGCACGATTGTTTCGGAGACTGGATGTAGGCATTTAGGCCGAACCAGTATATATCGTGTGTGCATTGCTCTTATCCTTCACTTTACTTTGTTTGTGGTGCATTGATTTTATTGAATATTTGTGAAGAACGTTTCCGAGCAAAAAATTAGTCTTTTGGGCAACACCTCTATTCACCCCCCCTCTAGAGGTGTGCGAGGCATCTAACAATAAGAAGGATTATGGTCATCGCTATCGGAGTCACTTACCTCTACCCTTTTTGAGGATGAGGCTTTGAGAGCGAGATCGGGACTCTTGTCAAGAGAAGGTTTAAAAATAGTGGATTCATAAGTTTTAAGATTACCTCGAAGACCATCGATGGTGACATTGGTGTTACCAATCGACTCATATATGGTATCGGCTTTTGAACGCCATTCCGGTGTTAGGCTCTGAAGGATTTTTCGAACAAGATCTTTGTTCGAGTATGTTTTACCAAGGACATGGAGATCGTTGATGATCTTTAAAAATTGGTCGAACATTTGATCAACGCTTCCAATTTCCTTCATTTTAAACAACTCATATTCATGGGTTAGAAAATCAATTTTAGCTTCACGGACTTGAGGCGTACCTTCGTATGTCACTTCAAGCTTATCCCACATTTCTTTTGCGGTAGAGCAAGAAGAAATTTTCATGTAGTCATCCGGGTTAATTGTACAAAAAATCATGTGTTTAGCTTTTTCAAAAGCTTTTACCTTCTTGATGTCTTCAGCATCATATTCTTCCTCCTTCTTTGGGATGGTGGTTTCACCAACCTTTTTCATTGGCATCGTCTCACCGTTTTTAATGATTAACCATAGTTGGAAGTTGATTGACCGAATCTAAATCCTCATTCGTTCCTTCCAATAGGTGTAGTTTGTTCCATCGAAGAGTGGAGGTCAAACGGTGGAATGTCCTTCACTTAATCCTGCATACGACATTCTCAACAAAAAATATAGATCGTTCTCTCAACCGGTTAAGGCTTGTAGAGAGTTAGGCTCCAATACCAATTGTTAGAATAAGTGCCCTTCACTAGAAGGGGGTGAATAGTGAGGCACGAGAATGTTTATAAATTTTCTCGAAATAAAAATCACAGGGATAAAGTAAAGGGAGCACACCAAGATTTATACTCGTTCACCACAACGTGTGGCTAGTCCAGTCTCCCGAGAGACTCTCTCGAGTTACACTACTTCCGTTAAGCTTACGGGTGCTTAACAAACCGTTATAACCTGAGAACTCGAGTCCCATGAGCTTCAATACACTTGCTCGGAGATACAACACTCCAAGATGTTAACCCGAAGGAAAATACCTTTCCTTCATACAACCAAGGGAAAGAAGCTTCCCTAAACCTGGTTACAACACTAAGAACACTTAAGAACAAGACTCTCTTTAAGAATAGATGTTGAGTAAACTATATACGCTCAAGAACAACTCAAACTTCGCAAATTGGCTCTAGAAAGCTATGGAAAATAATGTTGTTGGACGCAATGATAATATGAATAAAGTGAAGTGAATTGATGTGTAAAGCAGACCCAAACACCCCTTTTCATAATTCCAAAATAGGCTCCAACGGATCAAAACATTTAAAGGGTGATTGTCTTGATTTATGGGATTGATTAAAATCTGGATGTGCAGGATATTGGCTTCCCATCGATGTTTAGACTCCCGCATCGCTGGTAAGCCAATTTTCCTTCAGTTTTGAAGCCAACGGTCACCTACCCATCGATGTGTAAATGCTTCCCATCGCTGGGTGGGAGGTTGACTTTCAAACAAGGAAAGAATCAGCCTTAAATGACTCACAACGGTCATGCCTAACCAGCCATGGGTATGCCCTCCCATCGCTGGGTTTCCATCGATGGGTAAAGGTTCCCATCGATGGGTAAGGACATTCTGTCTTGTGAAAATGTTGGACAAAGGCTTAAACAGCGATGGGTAGAACTTCCCATCGCTGTTTGGCATGGTTCTGGAAATCAGTTGGGCTGAAGGCTGCTTAACCATCGCTGGGTAATATCTCCCATCGCTGAGTGGAATGATTCTGGAATCCCGGGATCACTTACCCATGGATGGGTGATATCTACCATCGCTGGGTAGATGGCTAGCCCAGAACCATGGCCTAATTGACCGGCACTAAAACCCGATCGAAAAATGCAAAGTTCTCCAAAGTAAAAACTAAGTATATAAAACACTTATTTAATGTATTGTGATGTCAAAAAAAGCTTTTTAAGTTGAAAACCATGTCGTTAAGGTAAAAACCACGGTTGACCAAGTCAATACCGTACACGGGTGGTTTTTACCAAAAGACAAAAATGAAAGGTGGTTTTCATGATGTTTTGATTAGAGAATCATTTAAATGCATTCAAAAACAATTCCCACACAAAAACACTCGAAAACCACTTCATTTAAGTAAAAACCACGGCTAGCCAAGTTTATGCCGTTTCGCATGGTTTTTATCAAATGACAAAAAACGAAAGGTGGTTTTTGAAGTGTTTTTGATGGAAAAATATTTAAATGTGCCCAGAAGTAAAAACCAATCATAAAAGGTTGAAAACCACTTGGTTGGTTCGGACGCCAAAAACCAACGCGGATAACCAAATGCCGAACGCCGGTTTCCGAAAGCCGAACCCCGAATGGCTTGGTTTTTTGTTTGGGCGAACACCAAGTGTTTATAATATGTTTGAGCATGTTTGAAAATAATTTTGATGATATGTAAAATGCAATAAAAAAATGTTTTAGCCTAAAGAGCCAAAGTGCAAAGCTTGGGTCGGTCTTGATCACATTGTGACTAACTCAACGACGCTAAAGACTACGGTCTTCGTTCTTGGTCTCTTTTAGCACTTGGTCTTGCTTTCTTCTTATATTTATTTCTCGCCTTGTATATTTAATAACTTGTCACGTTCACGGCGGTTTGGCATTATCAAAACCTGTCATAAAAACGAACACGGCTTTAGTACGAAAAAGCGATAAACCCGTGTTTCAACAATTATTAGTATTATTATTATTGTTATTATTATTATTATTATTATTCTTAAAACGAAAAAGAATAAACTTTAGAAATAAGTTAAATAGAAAACTAAGAAAGTAATCCTTAATTATTAGATGTTGGAAAAATTATTTTTAAAATACATTAAGAATGTCAATCTAATTCTACTTTTAAAACACATTTTTATTGCTACATGTAATTTTAGTTTCTAAAGTTTTGATCTCTTATAAGGATGAGATATTTTAATAAAAATACTATCTCTTCTATATATTCATTATCTAAATTTAATTACTTTTTAATGTATACATAATTTAAATATTTATTCTAATGTCTATAGGAAGTAATTATTAAAATATTAAATTAATATTCTAATTTTGCAAAAAATAGTCATAAAATAAAAAATATTATTACATTATAATATGAATGATTATTCTAATATATGAATTAAATATTTTTATTTTATTAAAAATAATCATAAAATAAAAAATATTGATTATATTATAATATGAATTATCATTACAATTTTCAAACGTTATTAAAAAGTCAAATCAAATTATTGATTTGAATTTTAAATCAAATCATAATTGATCAGATCATATCCATTCAGATCAGATGAGAAAAAATAAGTTGAACGGAACAGAGCCTAAGAATGAAATATTAGTTGTTCGATGTACTACATTTGTGTGCATGATTTTTAACTTTTTATATTAGTGTTTTCTTCCTTCCATTTTTAAATTGGATGGAATTTTCGAAATTAGATATGCATGTCATCTTATGACATTTGCTTTAATTGGTGCTCGTAGTGTGTTTCATTCACAAAATTAACAGTTTTTATATCTTCTAGTCCCCATAATAAATCTTTCACCCCGCTTCAACTCGAACCCACCTCATATCCTCTTCAATTATACATCCAAAATTAGTTGACTTTACAACCAATTTTTTGGACTACAAGTCAACTAAATTAGGGAGATGCAATTGGAGGTAGTGAGGGTGGTTCGGATCAAAAGTATAGAACTGTTAAATTTATGAATAGGGCATTGTATGATTTTCGATTGGGGCACATGAATAACATTGATAATCAAGTCACTCGAACAGCACCATATTTATATAGTCAAAGATAGCACTGCATGTGCATTATCAAAAAATTCATAAAATTAAATAATGTTGTAAATAATGTTTACAATATATGTGTAAGATTGTTGAAGCCACCACAAGCTATTCTCTACATTGATTTTAGGTACACAAGCTATTAAAAAGATGTAATACTATCAATTTTATGTATTGAAAATATTGGAGTTCAAGTAAAACTATGAATAATTGAATTAGGTACTTATTTGAAACAAAACATGCTTAAACTTTCTAAACATAGTAGGGAGTATTATTTTTTCTTCATAAATATATAAGTGAGTTGGGTGCTATATAGGGTGAGGTGTGAGACAATTCTTCATTAGCATCTATCCGATCCATTATCCGATCCATCAATCATTCCTCTCTATTCTTATCTATTCAAATTTAAATACTCCCTCCTTAGTACTATCGTCACAATTACTATTATGGCTTCACTCTAAATTTTTTTGTTTGCATGTTTTCGTTGATTATTTGATAAAATATAATAATTTTATCACATTTGGTTTCTTGAATTTTTTAATGTAGTTTGTAAATATGTAATTGTAATTTTTATTTTTATACCAATTTGTAAACAAAATATATTGAATAGAGATGAAATTTTACACATTGCTCAAAGTCAGACCATAGTTTTGAGACAGGGAGTATATTACAACTGGTCAAGTGGGGCAGGTGTCGATCGGGTTGAATGGAAATTGTTACATACTCCTGCCGTCCCGAATTTATCGTCACATTTACTATTTTACGTTTTCGATAATTTTTGTTTGTTTACACATGTTTGTTGATCATTTAGTAAAATAAAAAATTTATATTACATCTTCTTTTCTACTTCCTCCATCTTTATTTAGGTTACAAATTCAGAGTTACGAGACAAAGTTACTCGTCTTTTAAAATGGTTTTATTTATAAATTAATATAGAAACTAAAAGTGAAATTACATATTAAAAAGCGACATCAAAATATATGAACCAGAAATGGGGAGAATATTTTATTTTATCAATAATTAAAAAAATTTACAAATATACAAAAAATCTTGAGATGTCAGAATAAAAAAATTATAATCGATTGTGGAATGAAGTGGTAGAACTTTTGATATATTTTTAAAATATATAATTTGTACTTTTATTTTTAAACCAATTTAAAAAAAATAAAATTACTTTTTATTTTAATGAAAAGGGAAAGTTCTATACTCGTATTCTTTCGCACGTAATTTTTAAAAGGGAGATGCTAGAGGTACACCAAAAGGTGTATCTCATTTGTACACCACCCTCTTCATAACCACTCGTTTATTTTTTATTTATTTTTTTTTTTTTAAATTTTTTTGCTATTTAAGTGGTAATGGAGGGAGTGAGGGACAAATGAGACAGTTGGTATACCTTGTCATTTTCCTTTTCAAAACTCCTTGCCTTGATGACGGACCGGCCTCACCGTCGTCTATCTTATTAAAAAAAGAGTACAGTACTCCTCCGGCGAAGAACTCTCTGGAAGCCTCAAATCCATGATCACCCACCTCCGGTCAAGCAGACGCCGTGCGTAACGAGCGTGAATCCACATTTCACCTCCGGCGGATTATCCTCATTACAAGGGTCGATCGTAGGGTTCATGACAATCCGCTGTCGATTAAGATCCGATCCTTCTATTATACTCATCTTGTATAGTTCGGTTCTGATCAGCTGGATTCCTGGTAAAAGTTCAATGATCTCGCCGTGATTTGTTTTTTAACTGATCTTGTAGGTTGCGATCCTGTTGATCTTGTAAATCTCAGTGTCAGTTCTTCGTTTGATTCTTCTGATTAAGCGAATGACTAATCAATTGTTAAACAACAAATACTACGGAGTACCTCTTTCCAGATTATTCTGCATGGTTATTTTCCCCCAGTCAAATTTGATGAATTTTAACCAACAATTAAATACAAATTATATTGCATATTAATATGAAACATATATTTGACTTTTTTCACTTTTTTGCAAGATAAATTTAATTAAATCATTTTTATTTAATTCATGCTCAAAAGTCGAATTAGACAAATATTTGGGATGGAGGGATTAAAAATAAGTGTTAATAAAAAAATCTGTTTTAATGGCTCTGCAGAACTGATTTCGGCAGCCGTGGTTACACTTGATTCAATTCAAATATACAAGACTCATGAGCTATTTGGTCGCAGCCCGACCGTTTACTTTCAGTGTAAAGGTGAAAACAAGACGATTTTGCCTGATGTGAAGAAAAAAGGCATTTTGTATGAGTTCAAAGGTGAAGAGTCTTGGCAGGTGTGTTATCCTTTGTGCATATACAGTAGTTCTGAGTGTTCTTTCAATTTACAGTGAAGAATGTGGTAGCTTACTGTTGTAGATCATGACTTGAAATGATGGAAGTTTGATGTTCAGGTTCCTTAGCTTTTCCATCATAAGGGAAGAGTGTGATCTATAATGTTAGATACTCCATATAATGATACGGAGTATCATGAAAGAGGTCGAGTCAGTTGTTCTTCCCGTGTGTTAATTGATGTTAGTGAATTAATGAAATTGATATTACCCAAGTGATGCATACTTTCAAAAGCAACATGAACTCATGATTCTGTGGCTGTTTGAAATATGCAATTGAGTTTGGAGGTAGACTGTTAATGAAATATGGAGTACGGTTATAAGTTTTAATCTGGCTATAAATTAGACATCATCTTCATTTCTCTACAGCACGAGGAATATGTAAATTGATTTCACTAACAGTGACAGTTGTTGTAAGACCTTAGGTTTGCTTTATCTGTAAGAAAAATGTCATTTGATACTCCATTTGTCCCACAAAGATTTTGCACTTTTCATTATTCAAAAATCACGGGAACTTTTGTTTTTTTGTATGTTTTTATTGATTATTTGATGAAATAAAATATTCTTGTCATCTCTTGTTTTGTAATTTTTTTTTGCACTTTTTAAATATGCAAATTTTTATTTTTTATTTCTATATCAATCTTGAAATAAAATGAATTGAAAATATTTGAGATTTTACTTTGTTTTGCATTAAGTGTAATTCATTTTGGGACGAGGGAGTATGATCCAAAATAATCTTATGCGATTGACTTTCTTTAACGGCGTTTACAACAAATCTTGAAAAGTGTAAAAAGAGTGATTAGAAATTGATAAGAAGAGAGACACTTTTTTAGGCACATATTGTTTTCCTTAAAAAGAAAGTGTAGATTATTTTGGGACGGACAAAAAAGGAAAGAAGGAAGATTATTTTGGGACGGGGCCTGGAGGGAGTATTATTTTCATAATTTTCTGTCGAGCATGTATTTCCAACTATTAGAACTGTTTTGCTGTCTGTGTCTAGCAGAGTTATTAGTAATGTGACACTTGTGATAGATCCAGTTTGGGAGCAACTTTTTTTTTGGTGCAAACTATGCCCAAATTTAAAAAGAAAAAGGAGGAAGAAATGAATATTAACACATTATAGGAATTCAGATCTTATGAATGAGTCAAGTAAAAAGTGAAATTAAGACAGGTTCCTTGAATTACCATGAATTACATACATTCATCATGATGTGCATGTGGATGTGACACATGAACTTTATCCATCCAGATGAGATTATATATTTATTGATTGAAGTTTCATAGTATACGTGTTCATGGTGTGTGCTGTGTGAATTTTACGTACGGAGTACATAGATAAGTCATATGAGCAATAATAATGTGGTATTGGAATTGCATTCATGTTTCAGCCTTTGACACACCTCTTAGATAAGAAATGCAAACGATGTGGATTCTACGAGGAGGACACAATAAAATCAGATGACGTGTTTGACGAATGGGAATTTTGTGCGTCCGAGTTTACAAGTGCTGATGGAAAATACACACATTTCAAAGAGAAAGAATTCAATGCAACATTTTTGTGTCCAGACTGTGTCCCTCTTGTAGGCGGTGAGTGCTTTTCCTCTCTTCTGTCGCTCTCTCTCATTCACTCTCGGATAATTCTTCCCTTTTAGCCTCTATAAATCTAAAGGGTATATTTTGTTTAAATCTGTTAGGTGTTCATATAATAGAAATAAACAGCAAAGATGAATTTGAACAAATGTCAAAATGTAAATATCGTGTGTTTGTTCTCCTCTGCAATTTCTTTTCTTTTCGTCCAAATTCCTCCAATAGTTTTTCCCTTTTCCGTGTTCCAAACAAACCCTAACTTTTCATCTCATATCTTTGCAGCACCGGTTCACTCCATTTCCCGAAATGATAAAAGGGGAATGAAATGGACATTAGCATTGCCAATTGCAATTTTGGTCTCGGCATTTTTGGTTCTTGGAGGGATAATTGCTTACAAGTATTGGCAGAAGAGGAAAAGACAACAGGATCAAGCACGGTTTCTCAAACTATTTGACGAGAGCGACGATATGGAGGATTTTATGGGTTAGGGCTTGTATAGCTAACAAAGTGAGCAATGGAAGGCTCTCTACATGTAAGCTGTATAGAACTCTTGCACTGTACACTACAACATGAAATGCTAATTTTCCTCGTATTATCACTCGAGTTATTATCCTTTTTTTAACCTTTATTTTGCAGCCAAAAAGAATAATGCATTTTCATATACTATATTGTCTAGTTTATGTTAGCCACTTTCTAAAAAAAGAGAATATATCATAGTACTGAAACATAAGGAGCAGTCAGTTTTCCAATAGTATCACATGTTAGCTAGTTTTCCCATATATACACCCTCTGGAATATATCTCTGGAGTATATAGTACCACATGTTTATGTTTACATAACTCATATCCAATTCATTAATTAATTTGAATATATCAAATGCCCTTTTAATAGTTATATACTTCTTGATTGTAAAAATCTCATGCACAGTCATTGCGTTCCTGTGTCTATGAAATCTTGGTGTACAAGTGGAGTACTCTATTATGGTGTACCCCTACAATTAATCCACTACACATTAGTACTACACACTAAAAAGAGTTGTGCTTTCGTGGCTCTGAGGTGCACGAGGTTCTCCAACATTGACAAGAAGGATGGCATGACGGATGATTCAAAAGGCGCGATATAATTTATTCCGATCTTTGAGGTAAAATTTATCCTAACATGTTTTCCCTTGGAACGACAACACAACAAAATCTCAAAAGATAAATATGGGGGGACAATATGTAGAAAAACAAAGAGTGAATTCCATAAAAGGTCTTTAGTTATAGGTCGTTTTACATATTTAGTTCATATATATCAAATATCACTAATTTAGTTCTCAATTATTATATCATTTTTCACAAATGGTCATTTGTTAACGTTTCTGTTTAGAACATGGATAAAACTGTATATTCATATTTCTCTTTCTCCTCAATTAAGCTTTCTCCCTCCTCTCGCACTCTTTCCCAAACTCGTCGATGAGTTTGAAACTCTAAATCCAAAACTTCAATTGCTAGTCTTCCTAGTGAAACTTAAAATCAAAATCAATTAGCTTTATGGATGAGTTTTATCGGTTAGTCTCAAGAAATTGCAAAAAAATAAAGACTAAAACTCATCCATGAAGGTTACTGTTTTCGAATTTGGGTTCTACCAGTTAGACAAACAATTTAGAGAAGAGTGATAATTTCGGTTTTGGGTTCAAAGCTTCAAACCCAGCGACAAGTTTGAGAAAGGAGTGCGAGGGGAGGGAGGAAGCTTAACTGAGCAGAAAAAAGAGTGTGAATTTACAATTTTATCCACGTTTTTAACGGAATTGTTAACAAAGGACCATTTGTAGAAATGAATATAATAATTGGGGGCTAAATTAGTGATATTTGATGTGTAGGGACTAAATATGTAAAACGAACTATAACTATGGACATTTTATGGAATTTACTCAAAAACAAAAGAGCAGACAAGATTTTTACGTGAAAACTCTTCTCAACTAAGAGAAAAAATTATGATTCTTTTAAATTAAACTTTCACTGTAATATCAACCGAAGTACAATATATAACATCAAAATATTATCTCAAATTGACATTTTTATTTCGGAGAATTTTTGTCATAGTAGAAAATTCTCAACCTCGACACTACATGTTGGGGATAAAGAAGATAACACGGATAAATTGAGAGTCGTGTATAACATTTTCAGATTGAATATTTTTGGAGTTCAATCCAAAATTCAATTAAATAAAATTCAATGTTATCAAGAACAAGTATGAATTTGTTGTGAATTTTCGAACTATCTTTGCAACCATGGAGTAGGGGGTGTTTCATAGATGTGGAGGGAACGAGATGTGGGAGTTTTTGAGATGCAGACACATCTTTTCCAAAAACGCGCGACCCTACGTGCAATTTTTTTAAAGAAAAAATTCAAATAAATTTTGAAGATAGCACTTTGTCCAAGATAAATTTTTTTACCCCAGCCAGAAGCTCTGTCCCTTGGACCCAGCAGGGGCTGCCGCCCCTTGAAACCTGCTCAGGGGAGTTGCCCCCTTGGAACCCCCATCAAAACGTAATTTTTATCCTAATTAACTCAACGAAACGTGCACTTCGTACCACCAAACTTCTTTAATGATTATTAGGATACCATTGGTTAAATAGTTTTTCTTATTACACTAAAATATGTTAGAATAAGTGACCAACGCTAGAGGGGGGGTGAATAGCGTTTGATCGTAGAAATCACAGGAATAAAAAATGAAGAACGTGAAAGATAAAGAGCGTAGAAAGCGTAAAGAAAGCACACCAAGATTTATACTGGTTCACCACAACGTGTGGCTAATCCAGTCTCTCGAGACACTCTCTCGAGCTACACTACTTTCTCGTTAAGCTTACGGGTGCTTAACAAACCGTTACAACCTGAGAACTCGAGTCCCACGAGCCTCAACAACACTTGCTCAGAGATACCGCACTCCAAGACTTCAACCCGAAAGAAAATAACTCTCCTTCGTACAACCAAGGGAAACAGGCTTCCATTAACGTGTATACAAGACTAAGACACTCAAGAACAAGACTCTCCTTAAGAGTGGATATTGAGTAAAATATATACGCTCAAGAATAACTCAAACTTCACACAAGTTGGCTCTAGAAAGCTATGAAAAATAATGTGGTTTGGATGCAATGGTAATATGAATATTGTGAAGTGAATTGATGAGAAAAGCATACCCAAACACCCCTTTTTATGGTGTCAAAATAGGATCCAACGGACCAATACATTAAAGGGGTGATTGGCTTGATTTATGGGATTGAATAAATTTGGGATATGCAGGATACTGGCTCCCATCGATGTTTGGACTCACCCATCGCTGGTAAGCCAATCTTCCTTCAGTTTTGAAGCCAACGGTCACCTACCCATCGACGGGTACAAGCTTCCCATCGCTGGGTGGGAGGTTGACTTTCAAACAAGGAAAGAATCAACCTTAAATGACTTCCAACGGTCATGCCTTCTTATCGATGGTTTAGCCTGACCATCGCTGGGTTCCCATCGATGTGATAAGTTCCCCATTGCTGGGTAAGGTCGTTCTGCCTTGTATTGATGTTGGACCAAGGCTTTAATAGCGATGGGTAGAATTTCCCATCACTGTTTGGCATGGTTCTGGAAGTTGGTTGGGCTGAAGGCTGCTTACCCATCGCTGGGTAATATCTCCCATCACTGGGTGACATGATTCTGGAATCCCGGGATCACTTACCCATGGATGGGTGATATCTACTATCGCTGGGTAGATGGCTAGCCCAGAACAATGGCCTAGATGACCGATACTGAAACCCGACCGAAAAATGCAAAGTTCTCCAAATTAAAAACTAAGTATTTAAAACACTTATTTAATGTATTGTGATGTCTAAACAAGCTTTGTAAGTTGAAAACCACGTTGTTAAGGTAAAAACCACGGTTGACCAAGTCAACACCATACACGGGTGGTTTTTACCAAAAGACAAAACCGAAAGGTGGTTTTCATGATGTTTTGATTGGAGAACCATTTAAATGCATTTAAAAACAATTCCCACATAAAAAGACTCGAAAACCACTTCATTTAAGTAAAAACCATGGCTAGCCAAGTTTATGCCGTTTCGCATGGTTTTTATCAAATGACAAAAAGCGAAAGGTGGTTTTTGAAGTGTTTTTTTATGGAAAACTATTTAAATGTTCCCAGAAGTAAAAAGCAATCATAAAAAGTTGAAAACCACTTGGTTGGTTCAGACGCCAAAAACCCACGCCGATAACCGAATGCCGAACGCCGGTTTCTGGAAGCCGAACCCCGGATGGCTTGGTTTTTTGTTTGGGCGAACACCAAATGTTTTTAATATGTTTAAGAATGTTCGAAAAATACTTTTGATGATATGTAAAATGCAATAAAAAAAATGTTTTAGCCTAAAGAGCCAAAATGTAAAGCTTGGGTCGATCTTGATCACATTGTGACCGAATCAACGACGCTAAAGACTACGGTCTTCGTTCTTGGTCTCTTTTAGCTCTTGTTCTCTTGCTTTCTTCTTATATTTATTTCTTGCCTTATATATTCAACGACTTGTCTCGTTCACGGCGGTTTGGCATTATCAAAACCTGTCATAACAACGAACACGGCTTTAGTACGAAAACGTGATAAACTCGTGTTTCAACAATTTCCCCCTTTTTGATAATGGAAAACAAGACGGGGTTATGCATAGGAGGATTGATTTGAGACTTAAAAAATGTTCCCCTTAATAAATGCAATTTTCTTTTCAACAAAGTTTATCTGTTGAATAAGAGTTAGTTTTAGAAAAAGTTACCCCTCAATCTATGCATAACCTTTATATCTTCCCCTTTTGACATTAAAAAAAAAAATTAAAAGTAAACTTTTATTCATTAAAAGGGAAATGCGGAATACAACGGATAAAAATACAATCTTATTTAATAAGGAGAACGTAAAGAAGAGGTCGTGGCGTCGGTGTGCCTTCTTCTTTGAAGCATCGGTTTTGGTCCTTGACTTTCCGCTGGTCATTGTTGAAGCGTTTAGAAAGTGAGTAGAGACTTAAAGTATTCAAAAGAAATGTAAATTGTGTTTTAAAAATGACCAAGGATAATTAATATTTATAGAAAAAGAGAATTTGGGCCCTTGGTGTTAAAAAATATGGTTGTTAGGCATTGAATGAAGTGCCCAACAGCTATGATTTTTGAACTACAACAGGCTTCCGAGCGATGGTAAGGTTCTTTCATCGATGGGAAGACAGCTACTGCAAAGGGAGGAAAAAATGAAGGTAGCATTCCCAGCGATGTTAAGGTTCTCCCATCTATGGGAAGACAACTACTGGAAATCCGTTAAAAAAATTTTAAAAAATAAGTGTCAAACACCCAGCGATGGGAAGAAGTTCCCATCGATGAGAAGAGGGCTGCTGGTTAGAAAATACTTCCTTTCCAGCGATGGGATAAACCACCCATCGCTGGTTCCCCCTAAGTTCCTCACTTTGATACGTACCTGCAAAACAAAACAACACTTTGGTACCCAAAGTATGTCTATGGGTCCTTGGGGGTTAGTTAACCTTTATTGCCCACACACACATCCAAATTTTGTTTCCTTACGCGCGCGCGCACACACGATTAGATGATTGTTTAGGAGTTACCTTGGCCAACCCATGATCTCGTGGTTGGCGGGTTCCAGTCTACCTGAACGGAGTGCCGATTAGGGGTGGGCACGGGCCGGTCCGGGTCAAGATTTCTATAAACCGGACTCGGCTTGTTTTTATTAAAACGGTCCGGGCCGGAACGGGTTTTCAAAATTTTAAAATTGAAACCGAACCTAACCCGGCTTGTTTGAAACAGGCTGATTCTACGGGTCAACAGGTCCAAAACTTTCATGATACTAATATTACAAATATAAAGAAGAGCAAATAATTTAATAATACATACATGCTTATTCACCATTAGTTCATAACAATAGACTACCCACCACCATCAGTTTTAACTTTTAAGTCATCAAACAAAAAAAATAGTCTGAACAATGATAAAGAGAAATTGAGTACAGCAAACCCCCATGCCAACAAAAAAAGAAAGAGTACAATCCCATTTTGGCAAATGCCATATGGTTCCAAAAAGAACAATCAGGCAGGGCAGTACGCATAGTCGCATATGGCTTCCAAAAGAACCAAAAATCCTGCAAAAACAAAATTTTAAAATCAAACCTATTCCACACACAAACATGCACAAATGGTTAAAGAAGTTTAATATTAACCTACATCCTTCACATGCAATTAGGTCTTGATTATTTCGTCTTTACTCTGCATAAAAAATATAATTATATGATTAAATTAGTCTCTAATAATGTATAAAAGACTAAAAGTTTATAAACTATTGTTAGTGAATTTAAAAATATTACCACACATCCTTTATGCTTTTTAGTCATTTCCGAAGATTGAAGCTTTTGAGCACCTGAATTCGATGTTGATTCTTTGTCCTTCTTGTGCTCTGTAAAGGAAAACATGAAAAAAAACATACATATTACTTTCAAGACTATACAAAGAGAGTAACTTTCTATATACTTTAGCAAAGAAATTAAAGTATTACCCAATTCACACTCTTCATAAAATTCAAGCTCTGATTCATTAGCTTCATATTCAATGGCACTAATATCTTCACTTCGATTCCAATTTTGAAGACATATCAATGACTCAACTGCTTTAGGCGTAAGAGAAGATCTAAAAGGATCAATCACCCTTCCTCGCGTACTAAAAGCACTCTCACTAGCAACTGTTGAGACTTGAATGGCCAAAATATCCTTTGCCACCAATGCAAGAGTTGGGTATGTGACTCTCCCTTTCAACTTCCACCACTTCAAATATCAAACATCTCATTTCTGTTGGACTTTTCTAACCCATCTAAAAGATACATGTCCACCTCATGCTTCAACACAACATCCTCAATGTCTTCTAGTTCTTTCTCCCAATCATCCATCATATCATCAAATAAAAAAAACTGATCCTTTTGAGGATTTGTTCTATGCAAGGACTGTTTTTCACTTGAATTAGAGTTGCCAATAGAATCCTAAAAATAAAAACAAATATATAAATGTCTATAATATACTATTACTTGTTTTTCACCTAACTAGCTGGTTTATTTTACCACATTTTAACTCCTTTTTAGAATACTTTTACCAGACACTTGTACTACTAGTCATGAAAGAAACAAGATTAAGAACAGGATCTGCCCAGGATTAAGAACAGTGAGTGACTAATTCCAACAAAACATTCTTGACATCAAATTACGGATCCGCCTAGGAGAGATTCAAACCAATTGATTTTTTACTATAACTCATAATAAAAGAGAGAGGATGGGACACAAAAAATTGTAACATAATTTTTTACCTGGGTGGACTTTTGCTTCTTGGATACTCCGTAAGCAACTTCTGCGTATTCATCACATAAACTTTTCATCAAGAGTTTGATTTCATTGCTTTTCTTTTCAGCATCTTCTTGTGAATATCCCAACTGTTTCTTACACAAGTGCACAAAGTGTCTCAATTTGAATCGTGGGTCTAAGACAAGAGCAACAATAAATAGTTAATTTATTTCGGTGATTGAACCAAAATATTTATTGTATTTTGCCTTCATGCTGCTAGCCATATCAATCAGACTCTTCTCCTCAACATCTCCGGTTTGTAAATACTCGGGCAAGAAAAGTTTGTGTATCTCACTTTCTACCGTTATCACATCATGGAATGCTGTATGAGAAGTTGGGTGTTTGGAAGCACTGACTTTCAAAGTGATCAAGTAAAATATCTTCAGGAATGAAACAAAAATTTGTGCATTGTTCCAATCTCTTTCACCGGGAGGTCCAACTCTTCCTTTGCCATGTTTTCCCAATGATTGCTCTTCGGATTCTTCATTTTCATATGAGTTCACTTCTTTCTCCTTAAAGTAACTCAAATATGAATTATCTTCTTCATCACACATTCGATCAAATGCTTTCTTCAATTTCAATCCTGAATCGAGCATCAAATAAGTGATATTCCATCTTGTAGGGACATCCATAACAACTGCATTTTTAGTTGTTAGCTTCTCACTCTCAACACACTTTTTGAAGTAATCTGATCGAGGGGGAGATGACTTCACAAACTTGATGGCATTTCTAATGGCAGCCACACTCTTATCCAACTTTTTCAAACCATCTCTCACAATCAAGTTAATGGTATGAGCTAGACACCTCACATGCATATGAACTCCATCTAACACAAGTTGACAATTCGGCCATTTTTTCATTTTACCAACTAGCCATTCAATAGCCACTTTATTAGCAGATGCATTATCAACAGATATACACATAACTTTCTCAATTTTCCAATGAACTAAACATTGCTCAATCAACTTTTCAATTTCTTTACCTTGATGACTTGGAATGGGGCAAAAGTTTAGAATTCGTTTGTGCATATTCCAATCATCATCTATGAAATGAGAAGTGAGTACCATGTAATTTATATTTTGGACACTTGTCCATGTGTCAGTAGTCAAAGAGACCCTATACTTGTGTAACTCCATTCTCAAAGTGTCTTTTATGATATCATACATCTTAAAAAACTCTCTGACAATAGTTCTTCTAGACGGAACACACAACCTAGGCTGCACTTTACTCATCATTCGCCTAAATCCTTCTTTCTCTACAATACTAAAAGGCATGTCATCAATCACAATAAATTCAACGATAGCCTTAACACTTTCTTCTTGACTCCACCCCTTAGCTAAAAGTAAGTTCTTACCATCACTTGGATCTATAGATTTTGACATTCCTAACACTTTTTTATTATAATCTTCATTAGGCACATACTTCTTGCATACCTTAAGAATGTGTTTGCTATATGTACTAGTGCCACCTCCACATGGATCACAAGCAAACAATTGAGCACAGTAGTTGCATTGGGCCTTTAGCACTGACACTTCAACCGTCTCTTTTTTTCCATCAATCTCCACCTCTTGCATTTCTTTGACATTGATTTTGGTAACATGATTCCAAACCCAAGATCTTTCCTTTATGCTTTTAGGGTCAACAGGGGCAGTGAGTGACTTTTTCTTGTTTGTCTTTGATAGAGATTCGGGCTGAGACATAGTGCCCTATTACAAAAAATATTTCATTATACATTAGTCAAATGTGTAAGGATTATGTCTCAATGCTACTACCCATTTAACTAATCTATTAGCAATAGGTAAATATAGTGGTTGTGTAACATTAAAAATTGAAAATGAAGAGGTGAATATTTCAATTAGGAGATGAGCTGTAAAGACCTACCACGGGACAAGATTCACCGGAGAAGGTGATTTAAGGTGACCAGTGATGTCCGACTTCTCTGCGATCTCTGTGCTCGGTCGATGCAGCGCTTCAGAAGCTCGATCTCATCGTCTATGCCCAGAAGCTCCGTCTCATCGTCTGTGCTCGTCCGTCTGCCTGTGCTCCGATTCACAGATCCGCTGCAAAGGGTTCTGAAGGTCGGAAAGACAGAAAGGATTGGGAGTTAGGGAGATTGGGTAGGGCTTTGGCCCAAGTGAATGAGTAATAGTGTAATACGGATAATAATAATAATATGGAGTATTAACTAACTGGTCGGTCCGGGTCCTGAAGAATTTTAAATTTGAGAACCGAACCGGTCCAAAAACCTATAAGGCCCGGACCGAACCGGCCTGTTATAATTTTTTTAAAAATGGACCCGCCCCTAACCCGGACCGAACCTGTCGGTTCGGTTCCGACTCACGGTTCCAGGACTCGTTTGCCCACCCCTAGTGCCGATATCTCGGTGTGATTTGTGTTGGTTCCGGTAACGGAATGTAGACTTTCTTCTTTTCGTCAAAGTAGAAGAAATAATAAGGTTTCTTTTGTGCGTTATCCTGTAGAGATTGTTTATGATACGAATATCCTTTTCCAAAGGATTTCTTTTCGTTAGCACCAAATGTGTTGTGTGCTTCATTATAAGTGAAATGCCTATGTCTGGTAAAACACATGGGAGCTATATGTTCTGTCCTATTGCAATAATGGCATACTACGTTTGGGTTGAATATATGCCTAGGTTGATAATAGCTACCCGGAGGCCTAACCATATTCATCCTATTTTGAAAAAAATGTTGATTTTTGGGTATGTTGGAAATTTTCTCTTCTAGGTGTCCAAGCATTATTTTGTGTATATAAAAAATTATTTTTGTGCATAAAATCATTTTGATAATTTTTCCTAGGTTGTCTAATATGAACATTTTCATCCCTAGATTGTTGTCTTGGTTGTCTAGTGTGCTTAGGTTGACTATGTTTTCTATTTTCTTGATTTTTAGCTCTCTTACGTTGAGCCTTAGGAGGTTGTCTAGGTGTTTGCTCAACGTTTTCTTTATCATTAGCTTCGCTTTTATTAAAACTTATTCCTTCTTTAGAGAAGTGCACAGTGTCAAGGAGTAAATTAAGATCTTTGTGCAGAGTATTAAATTTCTTAACTGTGCTCTCAAGTTTTGTGACTTGTTCTTTCAAAGCTATGCAAGAGTCACAATTTTTTGTAGAGCTCTCAGGTTTGTCGGCGCTTCTTTTACCATAAAATTTATTTTCCTCTTTTAGTTTTTCGTTTTCCTTTTGAACTTTTTCAAGTTCAGTTTCAAGATTAGAAAAACGTTTCTTTAAAACTTTGGTGGTTTTAGAAGCGCTAACAAACTCGTCATAAAGCTCTTGGAGAGCTTCTTGCATTTCTTCAAGAGAATAAGAACCGGTAGAAGAAATACATACCTCTTGGTTTTCGTCGTTGGCGGACTCCTCTTCTTCTTGAGCTAGGAGACAAAGTTTTGCCTCTTCGTCTTCCTCTTGCTCACTTGACTCATCGCCGGAGTCGCCACCCCAAGAGATGTATGCTCTTTTCTTTTTGAAGTGACGAGCATTCCTTCCGTTTCTTGGGCATTTGTTCTTGATGTGCCTGGCTTCACCACATCCATAGCACACAGGGCCATCCTCAACCTTCTCTTTCTTCCTTAGAAGTTTACAAAACCTCTTCATGACAAGCTTGACTTCATCATTGTCTCTTGAATCATTCATCGTTGATTCTTTGACGACTTTTAATGCTATCCCTTTCCTTTGGTCATTCAAAGACGGGTTAAGAATAGTAGATTCATAAGTTTTTAGATTACCTCTTAGACCGTCGATGGTGACATTTGATGTGCCGATTGATTCATAGATGACATCGGCCTTAGATCGCCATTCGGATGTCAAGCTCTGTAGGATCTTTCTCACAAGATCCGTGTAAGTCTTCTTTAATGCATGAAGATCGTTGACTATCTTAGAAAATCGGTCGAACATGTCGTCGATCTTCTCGTGCTCCTTCATCCTGAACATCTCGTACTCTTGGGTGAGGAAGTCGATCTTGGCTTCATGTACTTGGTCTTTTCCTTCGTACGTCACCTCGAGCTTATCCCACATCTCCTTGGCGGTTGAGCAGCAGGAGATCTTGCGGTAGTCATCAGGGTTGACCGCGCAGTAGAGCATGTTAATTGCCTTTGCATAGTTCTCTACTTTATTGATGTCTTCGGCATCAAATTCGTCTTCGGTCTTGGGGATCAACTTATCTCCGACTTTTTTCATCGGTACCTCTTCCCCGTTTTTGATAACCAATCATAATTGGAAGTTCGTGGAACGAATATAGATTCTCATTTGTTCTTTCCAATATGTATAATTGGTTCCATCAAAAAGAGGTGGCCGTGTGGTTGATTGCCCTTCACCTATTCCTGCATACAAGTTTCTAGAAAAAGAACCCATTATCGCTTTTACTCTGAAACGGTTAAGTTTGGACGCGAGTTAGGCTCCGATACCAATTGTTAGAATAAGTGACCAGCACTATAGGGAGGGTGAATAGCGTTTGATCGTAGAAATCGTAGGAATAAAAAATTAAGAACGTGAAAGATAAAGAGCATAGAAAGCGTAAAGGGAGCACACCAAGATTTATACTGGTTCACCACAACGTGTGGCTAATCCAGTCTCCCGAGAGACTCTCTCGAGCTACACTACTTTCTCGTTAAGCTTACAGGTACTTAACAAACCGTTACAACCTGAGAACTCGAGTCCCACGAGCCTCAACAACACTTGCTCGGAGATACCGCACTCCAAGACTTCAACCTGAAGGAAAATACCTTTCCTTCGTACAACCAAGAGAAACGGGATTCCCTTAGCGTGTATACAAGACTAAACACTCAAGAACAAGACTCTCCTTAAGAGTGGATATTGAGTAAAATATATAAGCTCAAGAACAACTCAAACTTCACACAATTTGGCTCTAGAAAGCTATGAAAAATAATGTGGTTTGGATGCAATGGTAATATGAATATTGTGAAGTGAATTGATGAGAAAATCATACCCAAACACCCCTTTTTATAGTGTCAAAATAGGCTCCAACGGACCAATACATTAAAGGGGTGATTGGCTTGATTTATGGGATTGAATAAATTTGGGATCTGCAGGATACTGGCTTCCCATCGATGTTTGGACTCACCCATCGCTGGTACGCCAATCTTCCTTCAGTTTTGAAGCCAACGGTCACTTACCCATTGATGGGTACAAGCTTCCATCGCTGGGTGGGAGGTTGACTTCCAAACAAGGAAAGAATCAACCTTAAATCACTTTCAACGGTCATGCTTTCCCATCGATGGTTTAGCCTTACCATCGCTGGGTTCCCATCGATGGGATAAGTTCGCCATCGCTGGGTAAGGTCGTTATGCCTTGTGTTGATGTTGGACCAAGGCTTTAACAACGATGGGTAGAACTTACCATCGCTGTTTGGCATGGTTCTGGAAATTGGTTAGGCTGAAGGCTGCTTATCCATCGCTGGGAGGCATGATTCATGAATCCCGGTATCACTTACCCGTGGATGGGTGATATCTACCATCGCTCGGTAGATAGCTAGTCCAGAACCATGGCCTAGCTGACCGGCGCTGAAACCCGACCGAAAAATGCAAAGTTCTCCAAAGTAAAAACTAAGTATTTAAAACATTTATTTAATGTATTGTGATGTCAAAACAAGCTTTGTAAGTTGAAAACCACGTCGTTAAAGTAAAAACCATTGTTGACTAAGTCAACGCCGTACACGGGTGGTTTTTACCAAAAGACAAAACCGAAAGGTGGTTTTCATAATGTTTTGATTGGAGAACCATTTAAATGCATTCAAAAAAAATTCCCACACAAAAGGACTCGAAAACCACTTCATTTAAGTAAAAACCATGGCTAGCCATGTTTATGCCGTTTCACATGGTTTTTATCAAATGACAAAAAACGAAAGGTGGTTTTTGAAGTGTTTTTTATGGAAAACTATTTAAATGTGCCCAGAAGTAAAAACCAATCATAAAAAGTTGAAAATCACTTGGTTGGTTCGGACGCCAAAAACCAACGCCGATAACCGAATGCCAAACGCCAGTTTCCGAAAGCCGAACCCCGAATGGCTTGGTTTTTGGTTTGGGCGAATACCAAGTGTTTTTAATATGTTTAAGAATGTTTGAAAATAATTTTGATTATATGTAAAATGCAATAAAAAAATGTTTTAGTCTAAAGAGCCAAAGTGTAAAGCTTGGGTCGGTCTTGATCACATTGTGACCGACTCAACGACGCTAAAGACTACGGTCTTCGTTCTTGGTCTCTTTTAGCTCTTGTTCTCTTGCTTTCTTCTTATATTTATATCTCGCCTTGTATATTCAACGACTTGTCTCGTTCACGGCGGTTTGGCATTATCAAAACCTGTCATAACAACGAAAACGGCTTTAGTACGAAAACGTGATAAACCCGTGTTTTGAACAAAATATACTCCTTTTGTCCACAAATAAACTTCCTAGTTTGACCCGGAAAGCTAATTAAGGTAAAGTGAAACTTTGGTTGACTTTCCCAAATTACCCCTTCTTTCTCCTCCACTTGGTCAGCTTCCCTAACTCCTCCCTACACACTACCCAAGAACCACAACCTCCCTCCTTCCGCTGCGGGTTGAGCGACCGCCGACGAACCTCCATCTACATCTTCCCCTTCATCATGCATATTTAAAGAATAGATCTGAAAATTGTAAATACAAATCAGAAATAATGGAGAAGCTGCCGACGGAGATCTATTTCGATATAAGGAATTTATCGTTTGGATCGGATATGATGAAATTAACCAAAAAGAAAATTAGAGAGAAAGGGAGAAGATCGAGACAAAGGAGAGGAATAGAGAAGAATTTGAAGATTGAGAGGATTAATGAGAGAAGATGGTGAATAAATTACTCCTAAGAGCACTGGGTATACTCCTCACGCCCACTGGCGTTAGGGGGCGTTTAACGCCCCGGGGGCGTGAAACACCGCCCCCCGCCGGCGTTAAAGGGGCGTGAGGAGCCCTGCGTCATTCGTTTGACGCGGCGTGAATTGCTCGGCTCCCTCCCCTAACGGCTTTTTTAGCTGTTGCATGGCATATTTAAAAAAAAAAATTCTTATAAATTCAACCCTCCCCAACCAATCTCTCACACCTTCTCTTCAATCTCTTCTTCTTTCTTATTTTTAAATTTCAAAATTCAAACCCCCCTCCCAATTTTCAACATGAATCCTTCCGGCTCCGGCTTCTTTCCCGACGATCTCCCGCCCGTCGACGTCGCGATGTGGTATTACCAAGAGTTGGGCGATCGACCGCGGATGTACGAGACGCAACAGTCGGGGCACGTCGACCGAGATTCGGTTCCGGATTGAAAAAAAGTACACGCCGGAAAAGCCACAAAGCCAAAAGCACGTTGACCGAGGCGGCACGATCAATCCAAAAGTGGACGCCGGAGGAGGAGTGCATATTGGCGTCGGCTTGGGTTGACGTCTCCGAGCATCCTATCATTGGTTAAAAATTTATTTTTTGTAATATATTTATGTTTTTATTTTTATATATTATATTTAATGGTGTCTAAAAAAATTGTGTAATACATTTTTAAAGGTATGGAGCAAACGAAGGATGCGATGTGGGATCGTATCGAGGAGAAGTTCTTCACGGCGATGAAGAAGGACGGCTCCTACCGAACCCGGGACCAACTCACTTCCAAATGGAGCCACATCAACAAAAAAGTCCGAAAGTTTATGGGAGTTTACGAGGGATGCTCCCGGTCCCGGAGGAGCGGCACGAACGACGTCGATGTTCTCCGGCTTGCCACGACCCGGTATCAAGACGACGGGAACCAAGGCAAGGTGCCCATCGATCTTTGGAGGATTTTGAGTCGTTCCCCGAAGTGGCAACAACTCAACAATCCCGACGGCGGATCGTTCCGGAAAAGATCCACCGTCGACGCCGAGGTTGAGGTCAACGAGACTATCGGTTCTAGCGATCAAATCCCTCCCTTCAACGTTGCGGATTCCGATGACGAGGACCCCATTCCACGGCCGATCGGAAGAAAGAAGGCAAAATCCATTGCCTCGGGTTCGGGAGGGTCCGCCTCTGTTTCCGCTTCTCCCCGCGACGAAATCGGCCGGGCAATGATTGAACAACTTCGGGCGTTCAATCTCCAAGAACAAGAGAGGTTGAAACTAAAGGAGAAGGAGTTGAAGCTAAAGGAGCAGGAGGCTGAGATGAAAGTCATGCAAACCGACCCCGGGACGTTGTCGGAGTTTGGACGAATGATCTATGAGCAAAGAATGAGAGAGATCAAGGAGAAATATAGTTTACCTTAGTTTTTTTATTAATGTATCGTTTTTTAAATTATTGACGCTTTTTTTTATTTAATGAATGTATTTTTTTATTATTCGTGTTTCAATTTAATTAAATAATAAATTAATTACATTTTATTAATTTAATTTTAGAAGATGTATATTTAAAAATGTAAAAAATGAAGGTTTGAAGCCCAGTTTTGAAGCCCCGGGGCTTCAAACCCATTTCCAGTGAATTTTGGGTGTAAGTTAAAGCTGACGTGTCAGAGAGAGAAAGTTTGAAGCCTCGGGGCTTCATAACCATTACCAGTGCTCTAAGAAAGAGTGGTGGGGAGGATGAGAGAGAAACTTGCACGAGAGAGGTGGGCAGAGTGGGTTAATAGTTTAGTGTGATAAGGGTATTAGTGTCTTTTTAAGATAAAATTTTTGCTAAGTTTTTTTGTGGACAACCAAATATGGAAAATGAGAATTTTTTTTATGGACGGAAGGAATATAACACTACATATCTCATGATTCTCAACACTCATTGGACTCCTTATTTTTCTTTCCCACGTTGGGCTTTTGTACTCCCTCCACAAAAGTCTTGTTTGGAAAAACCGTTTTTGATAAGCATTAGTATTTTTAATAAAATCTTAATGGTCTAGATTAATTTTGAAAACGTTAACGTTAAAGGCTATCGTCAAATTAAATAGTGACGATAGCTTTTTCTAAATGCAAACCTCTAACGCTAATGCCGAACGAGACCGAAACAAAAAGCGTTTTTATAGTCACTCGACTCATTCCCATGATTCAATTCAACAATTGTAAAAAAAGTATAGCTACTCATTTTTGATAACTTTTTTTTGGACATTTTGACCACTTGTTAGAGCATCTCCAAAGCAATTTGGAAAAAATGCTCGGCTAGAGGCTAAAATGATTTGTGAATAGTACCTAAGCTAAACTGTTTTGTGTAATGCTTTACTTGTTGAAATTTTCAATTCCACTCCAACGATGTAATAATAGAAAAAATAAAATTTTATGAGTACCATTTTATATAAGATGAACACGCATTAACGGATAAAGTTAGTAGTAGAAGGACTTAGCTGCGAATACCACAGTTGACTATTATGGCTTGTTGATTATTTCCCCCCCAAAAAAATTTATATATGGCAGTTTGAAATTCAATTTAGCCAAGGGAATGCAAAAATCAACAAGCCATTTTCTCTATAATGAAATAAGTCATTATACTCCCTTCGCATCCAAAAATATTATCACACTTTTATTTTTTTGGTCAAATTGTACGGCACTTTGACAATAAATTAAATGTTTGTTTTTAAATAATTAAATTTTATAAAAAAATGATAAATCAAGATTTATATTTTAAAATGAGTAAATTTTATAAATGGTCCCTAATTACGTGTATTTTTATATTTAGTCCCCAGAACTAAGATATTACTTAAATGATCTTAAATTTTTGAAAACTATTCCTGGAATGGTCCTTATGGTCAAATATTACAAAATATTTTTGTACAAATTTCCACGAAGGATAGATTATGAAATAATTTTTAAAAATTGAGGATTATTTTTGTAATGCATGTCTTATCATTATGGACTAAATATGAAAAATCACTTCTAATCAATGACTATTTGTGAAATTTATTCTTTTAAAATTAACCCAACTTTACTAAATTTCCATTATAATTAAATATGTAATCCTTCTGTCCTAAAACATTCTTCCCGTTTCTATTTATGAGGTTTCACCGACTTTATTTTCAATTCAATTTATCTAATTGTAGTTGTAACATTTAAAAACTACATAAAAAATTCTACAAAACAAGAGGTGGTAAGACAATATTATTTTATCAAATAAGTAGCGAAAATAAGTAAAAAAAAAAGGGGAAAAAGACTAAAATAGGAGTAAGACACTGAAAAATATACTAAAATAAAATTTCTAGGTTTTTATTCTCGAAATAGAAGTTAAAATGCATTTACTTTATCAATCTGAGCATGTACATTACCAAAAGATATAAAAATTGCTCAAATGCAATGTCATATTATCGCAGTGTGAACTCCCATTTAAAAAATATAAACATCGAACATCTAATTTGGTATTTTTTTTCTATATTTTACTCATATTTAAGGTGATTTTTTTTTAAAAAAAGTGATTAAAATTTGATGGTGAGAATAATAATTTCCTAACATGAGAAATTTCAAAATGTTCAAAAAGGGTCCGTATTTGTACTCCTACGTCCGAAATACTCCGTATTTATACTCTGAAATCGGAATAGGCGCTATCCGCAGTTTAGTGCCAAAAGGTCTTTTTCTCGGCTCGATTTCAAAAGGTCTTTTACTGGGAAACGATGATTTTGGCTTTCTTTCTTGAATTACTCACTCTTGTCTCCATTTCTCTTTCTCAATTCTGATGATATAAATACAGTATGAGGTTTCCATTGTTGATCTGCTCCCGTTCTCCGACGCTTAACGAACGCCAAACCCTAGATCACCCGCATCTCAAGGTTCGATCGAAGCTTTCATGGCAATCCGCTGTCGATTGAGACGATCCGAACCTTCTATCATGCTCCTCTTGTATTGTTCGATTCTTCTCAGCTCGATCCCTGGTAAATTCACAACAATCTCTCCGAAATTCGTGTTTTTTTACTGATCTTGTCGGATTCAATTCTCTCGATCCTGTAAATCTGGGTCGGTCTTAGGTTAGTAAGAAATCACCCGTACTAAGAATAAAAAATAAGAGTTCTATGTTTTTATTTCCTAAATGAGATTTTGCACTTTGTTAATGTGACACGTACATGTGTTGCATTTTACGTAATGTACATGGTTATGATTGTTAATGTAAATGTATTTTAACTCCTATTTCGGGAATAAAACATTGAACCTCTATTTTGGTATATTTTCAATGTTTTATTCCTACTTTAGTCTTTTTCCTTTAGTTTATTGTTTGATTCCTCTGATTAAGCTAACAAAGAAACAGTTGCTAAAAAAAATTAAAAATTCTGTTTTTAATGGCTTCACAGAAATGATATCAGCAGCGAATGTTACACTTGATTCCATTCAAATATTCCAGACTCATGAGACGACCAGTCACGACCCAACTGTTTATTTTAAGTGTGAAGACGAGGACAAGAAAAGTTTGTCTGATGTGAAGGAAATAAACACTCTGTATAACAATTTTACCCAGGTGTGTTATCCTTCCTGCATATACATTAGTTCTGAGAGTTCAATTGATAGTGAAGCTCGCGTAGCTTACTGTTGTAGATCATTACTTGAAGAACACTCGAAGTTCTTCCCTATCTGATACGAGTTCGTATCAGGTTGGGTGAGTTGTCCTTCCCTTAGAGTTAATTGATGTCCATGAATTTATTATCCCCTTTAAAAACAACATGAAGTTGTGGTTCTTTGATGGATGCACTTTAGTTTGGAGGTAGGCTGTTAATAAATTACAGTGCATATAAGTCTTAATCCAGCTATAAATTAAACACCATCCTCATTTCTCCCTACAGTGCATTATATGAGTAATGTTCCTTCCGTCCCAAATTATTTTTCCTAGTTTGACGTTTATACTTACTTTTGACAAAAAAATAAATGCTCCTTCCCTTTAAAAAAGATTATCACAGTTTGACTTTTTTTGGTCAAATTGTGTAACACTTTGACCACAAATTGTGAAAAAAACATACTCTGTATTTAGTTATAATATAAATTTAGTAAAGTTTGATTCTTTTAGAATATAGTTTTGATATATCAAATTTTTATAACATTTAACTATTCAAAACTTTATTTAATTTATGGTCAAATTGTTCACCAAACGGACCCTAAGTAAGCTAGCCCAAATTTATATTCACTTCGTCCCATATCTTTCTTCCCATTTACTATTATGACATCTCGATAATTTGTCACCTTGTTTTGTAGAATTTTTAATATATTTTTGAACGATGTAAATTATATTTTTTTTATTTCTATGCCAATTTTTAAATAAAATTATTTTAAAAGTAATGTGAGTTTGCACATTCTTCTAAATGGGAAGAAATATAGGACAAGGGGAGTAAAAAATTAAATGTTTTTAAAGTATCCTAAATTTAATATAAAAAATAAAAGTTAACACATAAATTACATAAAATAATTGGTTTTATGTTATTGGTTTACAAGTTTTTGATTTTGTTTTGCAATTACAAAAAAATGATTTTTGTGTGTTTAGTTCTATTTTGCAATTACAATTATTTTGCATACAATAAATTACAATAAAATAGTACTGTATTATTTTTTTACGTTTTTGGTTTGATTCAAAATAATTGTAACTAACTTTTATTTTCTTAAAATAATTATTATTGATTACATATGTCTGATTTTAATGGCTGGGAGTCTTGGAAGTGAGTATAGGACTTCAAAGACTCCTTTCGTGACTCTTCGTCAGACTCTCTCAAAATTCTCGAAGACCTATGTTTGTTTCGGCCGTGAACAACTATGAAAAGTGTTGTGCTTTTTGTTTGTGTCTAGCAGACTTGTTACTTGTTAGTAGTGTGACACTCGTAATAGATCCAGTTTGGGAGCAACCTTTTCTGCAAACCACATTCTATTCTTTTTAAGAAGGAAGACATTATCAATGCATTATTGGCATTTAGATCTTTTACTGGTAAGGGTCAAGTGGGATTAAGACAGGTTCCATGAATCACCATGAATTACTTGCATTCATCATGATGTGTGGATGTGTCCGTTTGCACATGGACTAGATCCATCAAGATCATATTATATATTTATTGGCTGACGCATAGTTTGTAAGGCAGCAAGGCGAGGCACTAATGTACCTTCATATCGCCTAGGCGACTAGGCGCACGCCAAGGCGACGACTAGGCGACATACATACCTATATATATATGTATATATGTATATATATGTGTGTATGTGTATGTGTGTGTGTGTGTATATATATATATGTCTTATACATTTTAAGGAAGCTTGATCGAGACAGAGAAAACCGAGAGAGAGAAGATAAGTTTAAGTTTATTAGGCTACACTTAAAGAAAATGGGGTACACTAAAAAATGGGTTTTTTCAAAATTTTAAAGGGGCCCAAGGCATCAAGGCGAGGTAAGGCGCGTTAAGGCGACGCCTAGGCGAGCGCCTGATTGCCTTAAGGTTTTCTAGGCGAGGCGAGCAGACAAGGCATCCCAGTGATAGCGCCTTATCGCCTAGGCGACGCCTTAAAAACTATGGGCTGAAGTTTCATATTATGTGTGTTCATGGTGTGTGCCGTATGAATTATGCATTTGGAGAACGTAGATAAGTCATCTGATCAATCATAATGTGGTATTGGAATTGCATTCATTTTCAGCCTTTGACACAATTCCTAGATGAGAAATGCAAGCAATGCGGATTCTATGAGGAAGACACATTAAACATAGATGAGACGTTTGACGAGTGGGAATTATGCCCTTCTAACTTTAAAAATGCTGGTGGAAAATGCACACATTCCAAGGAAAATGAGGTCAGCGCAACATTTTCGTGTCCAGATTGCGTCACTCTCGTAGGCAGTGATGCCGGTGAGTGCTTCTCCTCTCTGACACACACACTCTCTTAATTCTTCTTTTTTATCCTATAGAAATGTTTTAGCAGATTATCCGTACCTTGTCCTTACACCCATGTGATTATTCTCTTAGGCAATCCTTAAATCTTAAGTATATGTTTTGTTTAATCTTAGAATATGCAGACAAAAATGGATTTGTGTTATATTTATCCTTTAGATTTGCTAGGTGTTTATATTATACAAATAAACAACAAAGTTGAATTTGAATAAACACAAACATAGCATTTTCCGTGTTCCAAAAAAGACCGTAACATTTCATTTCATTTTTTTTGCAGCACCACCAGTTAACTCTTTTTCCCGAAACGATTCATCTCATTTTTTTGCAGCGCCATCAGCCAACTCTTTTTCCCGAAACGAGAAACGGGGGTTGAACTGGATATTAGCATTGCCGGTTGCAATTTTGGTCTTGGCATTTTCGATTCTTGGAGGATAATAATGGCTTACAAGCATTGGGCAGAAGAGCAAAGGACAACAGGACCAAGCAGGAATTCTCAAACTATTTCAGTGATGAGTGTTGTATTTTTCCATATTTGCCTTTTTTTGTCTTGATTCGCTTTGTGTGTAACTTTTTATCCTTCTTACTTCACTTTGCATGTTTGAGTTTTCTTGATCAATTTTTACGAATTTAGACCTAATTTAATACTCTTTTCGTCTCAGAGTATTTGTCTACTTTTGACTTTTTTGGTTAAAATCGGTATATTTTGACTTCAAATTAAATAAAAATGATGTTAGATATTGATACAAAAATAATTTTATTTGATTTATTTTATCAAATACTTTCAAAATATTATTTTATCTAATTAATATACAATATATATTTTATTTAATTATAGGTAAAAAGTCGAAAACAGTTGACCGGAAAAATTTAAAATTGGACAAATACTCAGGAATAGAGGTAGTAACTGAAGTACAATTAATTACTCTGTAATGGAAATATCATATTTTTCTTCTATTTATTTATGTACAATATGATTATTTACAATCAGATTGATACATTTAAGACACTGAAAAATTATGCAGATAATTTCATTTGGGACAGGGTAATTTTTTTATTGATTTTGGAAAGCTAGCAACTAATTCCATACAAAAAAGAAACAAGAGAGTGAATAACTAGCATGTTTGTAAATTTTGTGAACTGTTTGTTTGTGAATATCATTTTCAACAAGAAAATGTAATAATGTGTGTCTTGCAAAAATATTAATACATAAAATTTGAAACAAAAAAATGTGACATGGAAAAAAATAAAAAGAGAAATAATTTAAATGAATGGAATACAAATTATTTTAATAAAAACATAAAATTTTCAAAATACGAATTAAAATATTCATGAGTAAATTCCATAATTGGTCTTTTATAACAGGAGAATTTCCCTATTTAGTTCCTCTATTGTCAAATATTACCCGAGTGGTCCTTCTTTTATGGGTATCTTTCCACAAATAGTCCTTTTTTGATCTTCTATCATTTGGAGTTAATTTGTGGGCAAAAAGTGTAATTTAACAATGATAATATATCTTTTTTGTCATACATAATTCCAATGGTTGTTCTATTTGCGTCGTTTGTGAATTACATTTGCTTTCTACTACAATCATAGTCTACAAATGTGGTCTTCCGTCGGAATCCTAGCCCACAATCATAGTCATTATTTTTGTGTTATCCGCTTAACCAATATCAGAACACGTTACTAGACACAGTGTTGATGTCAAATTATACTTTTAGCCTTTAAATTAACACCTACATGGCGGAAGATCAAAAAAGGATCATTTGTGGAACAGCAACCTTAAAAAAGGACTATGAGGGTAATATTTGATAATAGAAGACTAAATATGAAAAGCCTTCTGTTATAAAGGACCAATTAAAGAATTTACTCAATATTCATTCCAATAATTCATTTTTTCAATATTTTCCAGTTCCTAGTTTTATCTAACTTTTCCATTTTAATCCAACTTTTTCTAGCTTTTTATAATTCTTTCCTATTCTTTCTAGTTCTAATTTTTCATTTCGTTGTAGGGGTGGGTTCGATTTTGGCAGTTCGGTTTTCACCCAAAACCAAGGACAAAATGGAAGGTAAATTCGCGGTTCGGTTCGGTTTTGCATAAAAAATATGTAAACCGTTGGTTATTCGGTTCGGTTTATACGGTTTTTATTTCGGTTTTTTCGGTTTATAAAAGTGGAAATTTATAAGCATTAAAAAAATAGTAAAAACACTAACTCGATGAAACAATAACAATATGTAGTGTTAGCTTTGGTTTTTTGTTTGATTTTTACACAAAAAACAAAAACCAAACGGAAGGTCATTGTTCCTTTCGGTTCAATTTTACATAAAAAATATGTGTTGAGTGCCCAACAAACATTTAGAAGTTTCCAAATACTTCCAAAGAAAGCGTATGTAAAATCAATTACGAAAAATTTAGGTTTTTTGGTATAATACTTTCATTTTCATTATAACATCAAAGTATTTGTTATGTAAATATGTAAATTACTCGTATCAATTTTTAATGTTAATATAATTCTATTTTAGGATTAGCTATTGGTGTTTATATTCTTAGGTTTTTTCAAAGTTTATAATAATATGGCTAGAATGTTTAATTAATAGTTAAAAAAATAATTTTAATCGACTAGTAATTTATTTGGGTTTATATTTCTATAATTTTTTTACATATCACATATATTCATATAAATAAAGCGAAGTATCTAAGAAAGTTTGGTTTATTCGGTTCGGTTCGGTTTTTAAAAGTGAAAACCATAACGGAACCAAACACTAACGGTTCGGTTCAGTTTTTTTACATTCGGTTTTTGTTTTTTTGGTTCGGTTTTTTTTCTAGCTCGTTTCGATCAATTTCGGTTCGGTTTGCGGTTTTCGGTTTTCCCAACCCAGCCTTATTTCGTTGCTAATAACATCAACGGAATAAAAAATGAGGTCTTAAAATTGAAATTGCATAAAAACGCATTTACTCCAGTTTTTATGTACTAAAGTGTGCACATTATAAAACTTGGGTTGGCATAGTTATGAATAATATAATGAGTAAGTCTAAAATGATAACAGTAGTATTGGTGTCATTTGCTTACACCAATTTATTTAGGATACATACACTACCCATTTCGTAAAAATAATTGTTTCTATCCTCTAACCTTTCACCTAAACTCCTCCCAACTCATGTCACCACTCTAGCTTCCCCTCTCGCCTCCATCCCTACCCTGGCAGTATAGGGTAGGGCGGGGGTGGGATTGTGGGAGGAGGTCATGGGTGAGGGAGACATGGATACGGGTTTAGGAGGAGAATTAAGGGAATATGAACCATCATTTTTATGAAAAGGACACCGTATATGTCCTAACGCACTAGTGTAAACAACTAGTGTATAAATAACTGATGTTATTTTAGACCATGTAGGCACATCCAGATATATTCTATAATTCGCCATGCACATATATTATGGAATAAAATAATAAACTAGAATAGCTAATTGAGATGGCTTAATCTCGCAACAAAAACATACAACATTTATTTTATACAATAATTCAATTAAGACACATATGGTGATTCGTTCATAAAATTGACGGTACCTATCCTTCCAACCCTTTCCCCGATCACTAATTGACAACAATTTAACTGATGCAATCGACGATAAGAGTGGGTTGGGAGAAGGGGAATGATTAAGGGAGTAGAAATAATCAATTTTACGAACAGAAAATTGTATAGGCCCCAATTTAATTGTTGTAGCACTTTTTGTAATTTTTTGAAAGAATTATCTGAAATAATCTTATTTTTTCACATTCTTCCAAAAACAATCTTAATTCATTGTCACGGAAAATAATCCAATTTTTCTTTATGTATGCGATTTTTGGGTCACCGTTAGGATGCTAACGGTTGCTTCTTTTGTTTGCAAATAAATGAAAGATGAAATTATTTTAGGTAAATTCTCTTCTTTTTTTTTAAATTTTTAATTTTAAATTTCAATGTTTTTTTAAAAAATATTTTTATGAATGGTACCAAATATTACATTTTTTTCAGAGTGACACTAATTATTCTTTCAATAGTTGATAATTTGGTAATAATTATTTTTTTCCAAAATAATATTACAAAAACTATGAAATTACACAATAAACTATTGCTCCAAAACAGAACTTATTTATTATTGAAAAAATAATTAGTTTCATTCTAGATTAAATGTGGTATTCTTTATAAAAACATTTAAAAGAATAAATTTAAATTTTTTATATAAAAAAACAAAATATGCTAATAATTGTTTTCTCCAAAATAATATTAAAAAAGTTGCGAAATTGCACAATAAGTTATTCTACAAATTAGAATTAATGTATTTACTTCATAACTCATTACTCCCTCTGTCCTAAAACTTTCTTCCCAAATATTATTCGCATAGTCAAACTTTTACCACTTTAGATGTAGTTTTTAACCGCATAGTCAAAAAAGTCAAACTTTCTTTAGTCATGTCATCACATCTTGTTTTGTAAAACTTTTGATATAGTTTTTAAATATATAATTTTTATTTTTAATTTTACACTTATATTCAAATAAATTGAATTGATATAAATTTAGTCAAACCTCGTAAATGAAACTGGGAAGAAAATTTTAGAATGAAGGGAGTAGTTTTTTTGTAAGTTGCAATTGTTTTCTTGAGCGACACTTCGAATTATTTTTTGAAAATATACTATTATTATTTTTAAAAAATGGCACTACAAAACTTGTGAATTTTTTTTTATAATTTAATATAATTTTTTTTATAAAACAACATTACAATAGTTGTGAAAATGGCCCAATAATTTATTCTTTGAAATAAAACTATTATTTTTATAACTCACCACATTTGTTATATTTCAATTTTTTTTCATTAATACTCCAAAATGTTTATCAATAATCATCTATTACCCGTATTATTTTTTCCAAAATGACACTACAAACTTATGATTTTTTTTGATAAATCAATACATTTTTTTTCCGCAAAATAACGAATCAAAAGTTGTGAAAATGGCACAACAATTGTTTTTCTCCAAATAGCACTAATTATTTTTATAACTCACTATAACTTTTTTGTATTGGAATATCTTTTTTCGAGCAATACTCTAGATTATTTTCTATAATGCACAATAATATTTCTCCCAAAACTGAAAGCAAAATTTGTACTTCGTAAATCATTATATTTTAAAAAATTGAAACAAATCTCTAACAAGAGTGTGCGGTTATATTTTGAAAACATTAATTTAAAATTTAAAATTAAAATCGCAAAAAGTGAATTTACCTAAAATAATCTCACCTTTCATTTATTTGAAAAAACAAGCATTTTCTAAAAGTTCCATTAAGTGACCGTTAGCTTCTTAAAAGCGACCCAAAACTCGTACACATGTGATGTTGTAAATACCGTGCAAATACTAAGTTTAAATGAGCGGAAGGGCTGTAGGTGGAAGCACCTGTAACCCGATTTGTTATTAATGATAGTAGGACTGTTTACAAAGTACAAGCCGTGTAGGTTAATTAAAGCATGCCTCACAAATGATGCTTTTAGTCATATTTATAATAATCTCTAAGCACGTCAATCACGTCTTTGTTCATCCGACCGGTCAGTCCTCAGCCTGTTAGTTTGTCGTGAAAAGAGCACTTGTAAACCCGCGCCAAAACAAATATATTTGAATTTTGAAATCCCAGGCGTCAAATGCGGGGGAATCTTTATTGGAATCCTGTACGGCGCTGCCGATTTGTTGCGCCGTTTCGCCTTCCCGAGAAGTTATCATTACGAATTATTTCGGCTGCCACGTGTCGCTCCCCCATTGGTCTGGCTGGACGGCACCTCTCTTATATAAAGCGAGGTTCCCCACCGAATTTTCTCACTTGCAATTTGTTATCCAAAAATCTGCCCGGTTGCTCCCACTATCTTTCGAGTCCTCCGAATCTTCTAGTTTCAAGTAAGTCTTCTTTCTTTTCCTCGTCTCTCTGAGTCATGTCTGACCACGAGGATAGCCAGAACCCTTCCATCCATTCTTACGGTTCTGGTACCCAGTCTCAGACCTCCAGTCCCCAGTCCTCTTCTTCTTCTGAGCGCCCGGCTGCTTCTCCACAGAAGAAGCCGGTTGATGTTTGCTTCCACTTGTGCCCCTTCTACTTCCGCGGCACAAGTGGTCTCGGTTGCCCGGTCTGTGGATGGGGGTTTCATCACGCTGGATGACCGGTTGCTCCAAGAGCAACCTTCGTACATGTAGAAAGCCCAAGTCCATGAGATGCGCAACCTTATGCCGGATGGATTCCAATTGTCTTACCGGGCAACATGGAAGAATATTATTTCTCTCCACGCCGGTACGATGATTGGAATCACTACCATTCCATCAAGGACTTGGGTGAATTCTCTATTCATCCTTTCAGAGTGCTTTTCTTTGAGACATACGGGATCATGCCCGGGCAGTTAGCCCCTAATGGTCACCGTATGCTCAGTAGTTTCATCAATGTTTGTCGCTTTCTTCGCATCCCTCTTTCCCTTTGTCTTTTTGACCACATGTTCGATGTCCGGCCCGGGTCCAAGGAAACCCTTGGATTTGTGATCGTGTCCTCTCACCAGGGCCGGGCTTTTCTCTCGGGCCTTCTTCCTTCCAACAGGGGTTGGAAGGACAAATATGTTTCTATCAAATTCCCTCCGGGTGCTTTCCCTTTTGCCCAAAATGCTTGGGGAAAAAGAATGAAAGTCCAGGTTAAGCCCAGGGAGACTGATGACTTGGCCGCATGGGAAGCCACCCTCCGGACCGGGGACACCTCCACCCGTGGTCCCTACAATGTTGGGAAGTGGGAGGTCTACCCGGGTCGGGAGACAGACCCTGAACCAGGGATCGTTCTGGAGGAGGCGATCCCAAACGCCATTCCTCTCCGCCGCGTGCAAGGGTCCAAAGCCCCAGTCTCTGATGTCGCCAGTTCCTCGCACCGGGGGAAGAAGAAGGAGAAAGGTCCAACCCCACTTCATCTCTTTATTTTCCTGTTTTCTTTTTGCAACTTTTTTTTACTAACCGGTCTCTATTTCATTGTTGCAGTGGTGAAGTTCAACTCCAAGTTCGCCACCCCTCGCATCGAGGATGTGGAGGAGCAATCAACCGCCCAGCCTTCTGGCCAGCCGCTGACATTGGATGAGCAGGCGACCCAGTCCCATCAGGGCACCAGCCAACCAATCCACTCTGGGGATATCTACATCAACGTAGATACCCTAGAGTTTGACAACATGCTGATGCAGACTGGTCATACATTAGAGGCCGGTCAGGGAGGCCAACAAATTGAGGGAGGTGGTGGCGAAGAAGAGGCTGCCGAAGAGACCCTTCAGAAGAAGAGGCGGAGGACCCAGATTGTAGACAAGTCTGCCCAGTCCTCCGATGCTGGCAAAGGGCACAGCGAGCCCCGATCTTTTGCTCTGATGGTCCGGTGAGATGAGGAGCTTTTCCAAGCCTTATGCTCCGATTTGCAATAGGTAACTCCCCAATCCTTCTCACATTTCTATCATAATATTTATAGAACCATCACTCTAAAACATCTTTTTCTCTTTGAAGCAGGTCGGCCGGATCGGCCAGGAATGGGTTACCCGGCTTGTCAGTTTGTATGCCTTCGTCAGAGGAAGCCATGTCCGTGATTTCGGACCTTCTCACCCCTGACCGGCCAAACTGCCCAGGTCGACCCGGTCATAGGGCGTTGGATTTGATACCTCCCGGTCGGTAGGGTACGATCCTACCGGGTGGAATCCATGGGTTAATACCCATCAACATGCAATAAAGTAGGATTATTTCTTGTGACTGAAAAGTAATTATATTTGGAAAAACGTGAAAAGGCGAGATCATTTAAGATAAATTTTCCTAATTTTTGTTGTTGTGAGATTTAACCCCCTCTTGTTAATTATTCTTATTTATTACGGAATTTTATTTTAATTGTGTTTTCTTTTTGTAACGTGAAACTAACATCCCCAGCAAGGTCATCAGTTATGTTTAATGACATAAGGGAGAAGTGGCTAAACGCTCAAAATACATTTATGCTTGTAAATGTTTGTAACAGCTATAAATTTTCGCTTTTTCCCCCTCCAATTTTATGTTGATATAATCACAAAGATAACAGTCTTTCCCTTAGAGAAGATTTCATTATCAGTCATTTACAAGTATTATTATTATTATTATTATTATTATTATTATTATTAAAAAGCTTTTTGGAGCAGCACACATATATTGTGAACTGTGGTGATTAAATAAGTTAAAAAGAAAAACAGCTAATGCATATTTTTTAAGGGCTTACATTTATGGCCTTTGGTCACTATGAATTGATGACTTTTGCAGAATTGATTGAGCTAATATGTTAATGCTTATTTTTATTTTCCTCTATTATTTTAACAGGAGAAATACCCTTTGATGGACAGTACAAAGGGTAATCACCAGAGGAGAGGGAGTCTGGGTCTTCCATGGGTGTCCCAAACACAATGGTCAGGCGAAAAACCTTCCAGAGATTCCCGTTTTAATGACGATGAATCCGTGAATGTAAAGGTTGTGCTACGTTGCAGGTAATAATGACTAAATTGCCCATTTTTGGAGTATATATGTGTGTGTGAGTGTGTTTATTAGCAAAGAGCAAATGATTTTTTTTGCATTTTCTTGATATGATGAATGATTTTTGTCAAGACCACCAAATGAGGATGAAGTGAAGGCAAAAGAACCCCTAGTGATATCATGTGATGAGCAAAAACATGAGGTGTCTGCAATCCTTAACACAGCTACTAAACAGACAAATAGAACTTTTATTTTTGACAAGGTCAGAAGATTTTTTTGTCTCATTTTCTCACCTATGAAAGGGGAAATACTAATAATTTCTCTACTTTGATTTGAGGTCTTTGGTCCCTCCACTCAACAGAAAGACTTGTACAATCAAGCTGTGGCGCCTCTTATCGACGATGCTCTTGAAGGGTATAGCTGCACGGTCTTCGCATACGGCCAAACAGGAACTGGAAAAACGTATACAATGGAAGGGGAAGTAGGGAAGGAAAAGGTTTGATCTTCTCGGTTTGGTTTGATATGGTTTTTCCCCCCTTGTTTGGCCTGGATGGAATGGTTTTGTTTCAATTTTTTTCCCATGGTGATAGAATGGAGAGCTCAAGAAGAATGCGGGGGTGATTCCGAGAGCAGTAGAGCAGATTTTCAAGAAGCTGGAGTCTGAAAAGGCAGAGTATACAATGAAGGTGACATTCATAGAGCTTTACAATGAAGAAATAACCGATCTTCTCTCCTCCCCAGAAGAAGAGGAGCCAAAGACAGCTGTGAAACTGATGGAAGATGGAAAGAGTGCTGTCTTCATAAGAGGCTTGCAAGAGGAGACAGTGTACAGTGAAGATGAAATTTACAGAATTCTAGAGGATGGCTCTGCAAAGAAGCATACTGCAGAGACCCTTCTCAACAAACAAAGCAACCGGTCGCATTCCATATTCTCAATCGCAGTGCAAATCATGGGAAATGCATCCGATGGGAGGGAAGTGATCAAATGTGGGAAGCTGAACCTTGTGGATCTCGCTGGATCTGAGAACATCTTGCGCTCCGGTGCCACAGAGGTACTGCATTGTTTTTGTTTATTCATAGGTAAAAGCTATATATAGTCACACCAAGTATAGCACCAAATATGACACTATTCTGTTTCACAGACAAAATCGCCAAGAGAGTTATTGTCTTGTGTGCCTGTGAGACACAGCGGTGTGGTGTCATTCTTGGCGTCACTATAGCACGGCCCTTATTCATATTTTATTCCTAAGGCAAGGATTTTGTGTTATACAGGGAAGAGCAAGGGAAGCCGGTGAGATCAACAAGAGCTTACTTACATTAGGCAGAGTCATCAATGCATTGGCTGATCACTCCGGGCATGTTCCCTACAGGTAAATATATTATGCTAAAGTTGAGGAACTTATGGAGTATGGGGAAATGTTTACTCGGAGATAAATAAATAAATAAATTATGTGGGGATTATAGGGACAGTAAATTGACAAGATTATTGAGAGACTCATTGGGAGGAAAGACAAAAACCTGCATAATAGCCACAGTTTCTCCATCTCTTCAATGCTTGGATGAGACTCTCAGTACTCTTGACTATGCATTCCGCGCTAAGAACATTAAGAACAGACCAGAGGTTGGTAAAGCAACATATTGAATGAGATTTGTATTCTTTGTTTCTACAGTTCTACCAAACTACCTGTCTTATAGCCCTTGAAGAGATCAATGTGTTACCATTTTCAGGTTAACCAAAAGAATGGAATTTGCATACCACAAGAACAATACCAGCCTAATGATGCTGCACAAAAGGTATTAATTACAGTTACTGATAATAATGATGCTAATACACTGGGGGCAGTCTATGACTCCAATTAGGCTAGAACAAGCCGCTTGAGCCATATAATAATGAGGAAGGCTAGGCTCTAGGCATGCTGTAATCAGCTAGTCTTGTCAATAGGTTGACAGGATGGACCGGTCGGAGGACCACCTTAGTGGGGTCGGTCGGTCCCAGCCAAGAGCTAATTGTCTTATTCTTGAATGCTGGACTATATGACCCATGCCCAGTAAGGTGGTTCGGTTCATCTGATATTAGGGTATACCCAATCAAATTGCAAAAACAAAAAAATCACTATACCCTTCTCCCATAGGAACACAACTGTTAGATGATACTCAATCCTATAAAAAGAGCTTTGGCAACAAAAAAACATTAAATATGAGGAAAACTAGCTGCTGTTCTACAAACAAGATTTTTTTGGGACACAATACGTTTCAAACAGGACTTCTTTTGGAGAAGAGGGGACTGCTTAAGTAAATATTAGTATAGCTGCTTTAAATCCAAAAACATTGCCCAAAATGGAAGTAAACATGTTGGACGGAGATTCCTAGATCTTCTCGACGTCTTTTATTTCACCTTTTTCAACCTGTGACTTGAAAATCAGATTCAAAGTGAGCATAATAGGTAAAATTGTATTATTAACGAATTGGAAAGATATACGGCTTCAAGGGCTGACCGAAGATATGACTTTAGGAGGCTTTTGGGTCAAAGGTTAAGGTGACAGGGTAGGCTTAGGGTTGTAGATTGCCCTGTGTGGTAGTGCTTGCTTGTTTTGTACTCGGGTCATTGTTTTTCTTTTCTTTGAGTTCTTTTTCTTATGAGCCGAGGGTCTCTTGGAAACAGTCTTTCTACTTTCCAAGTAGGATTAAGGTTTGCGTATAATCACCCTCCCAAGCCCCACTCAACAAGCGGAATTCTAATTCTACTAGGTTTGTTGTTGGCTAAAAACCTGAGGCTCATGGAAATTGATTTTGAGCTGAAAAACATGGTATCACCCATTTATATAACTTTCTCTAGGACTCTGATCATATTCGGGCTAATAGATGACATTTTGAAACAGAGAATTGTAGAACTTGAAGGCTTATACAGTAACCAGCAAAAGTTGACAGCAGATACAGGCAAAAAACTTGCAAAGGCCAAGGTAAAAATAGATAAATTGAGCAGGGTTACTTCCCAGTTGACTTAAAATCTCCCCCCATACCTTGTTTTTCTTCCAATGGCAGAAAGATCTCAAGAAAACTGAACAATCCTTGTCTGAAGTAGAAGCTGAATACAGTAGAGCAAAAGAAAATATTAAACAGAAGCAATATTTAATATATTATCTCATCACATCTGGTATGGATACTAGTTTGTTTGTAAATTTACAGTAATAGTTTACATTTAAAAACTTTGAACTTGATTCTCGACTTTTGCTTTTTATAGAGAAGGCACTTACTGAGAAAGCAATTGAGCTTCGAGCTGAGCTAGAAAAAGCAGAATCAGAGGTTTCAAGATTATGTGGAAAAATAGGTATACCTTCTTGTTCCGGAGCTTGAAATTTGGGATTCTCACCACTTATATATTAACAGTTTTTTATTACTTTCTTTTTTAAATGTTATCAACAGAAAATAATAATCACAGAGAGGGAAATAATCAACTTGTTCTCCAGAACTTCCAGAATAAATTGGCAAAAGAGCTTGAACTTTTAAATGCAAATATAGCAGTTTCTATATCACAACAAGCACAGCAACTCAAAGCTGTACAAGAAACACAAAAATTGTTTTTATCTGCAAAGTCCAAGGTTAATCAAAGATTTCAATCATGTGTTATTAAATTTCAAAACAATATTGAAGCTCATGATTCTGTACCTGTACCAATGGTAGGCAACTGGGGATCTTCAGAATCTGCTCCAGAAGCTAAAAGATAAGTATGTATCTGATGTCCAAAACTTGGCTGACACCGCAGAAGAACAAACTGAAATTTTTCATGTCGCCATTGGAAAATTAAATTCAGAAGTACCAAAATGTTTGTCTTCGATTATGGATGTGAGTTTTGGGTCTGTTTTAAGTGAGACTTGCCATGTTTTCCCACCAAACTGCTGCTTCAACCATTCATATTTAATGCAGCTTGTTATGAAGATTTCCTCAGACATTGGTTCAATACTTAATGGTCTAGAGAACAACCTTACGAGTCTTGAATTAAAGATGAAAACATTTCTACAACAGGAGCAACAGGTACAACAGTCATGGAGAAATAAAATCATTAAAATCTTGATTTTGCATCATTGCTTCTCAAAGTGGAACTCATCTTCTTTTTCCCCTTATTATGTGTACTAGAACCAATCACAAACATACCAAGCAACACAAGTAATTTCTGATGTTCTCTTGAGCTTCTTCAAGAATCTAACGACATCTGTGTCGAAATTGGTACATATGGAGGAAGAACTACAAAGAAAGTATAGCCAGCAAATCTGTTCCTTCGAAAAGAAATATGAGGTACGGAACTACGGGTACCTACCTATTTAAAAAAACTTATCCTCTATCTTGATATGCATTTTAGTTCCTTTTGTCTTTTGAATCCCTGATAGGAACTGGCTGCAAATGAAGGAAGGGAAATATTAGAAAAAGTTGCATCTCTCCTAGCAAGCTCCCATGCTCAGAGGAAACAGCTCGTGTGTACTCCATTTTCATATGTGTTTTCATATATGTTATTGTTGAGTTCAACTTCCACATCGGCTTTGTAAGCTAGAATTGTGGTGTTTATAATAGCTTGGGTATGCCAACCCTTTGAGTTAATTCTTGGGGTTGAATTTTGCCCAAGTCTTGGGAAATTCTGGGATTTTTCCTTAAGGGTCCATTTGGATCCCAGAGCATACTAAGGGAAAATAATACTTTGGGTATGAAGATAAAAGAAATTAGAAGGAAAGAAAATGTAGGGGTAAAGACATTCATTTTACAGGGTAAAACCAAACATATATAAATAACTTAAACATCAATTAATGTGAAACGAAAGGATTGTATTGTTAACTGCAATCTCATTTCTATTACTTGTTTGAAACTCTGAATAGGTCCAAGCAGAGTTTGAGTTTCTTCAAAGGTGTGCTAATAGTAGAGCCAGACATCTAAACAAAGAGTTTTCAAACATTATAGACTGCACTTGTTCTACCCAAGAAGAATGGACAAGTTTCATAGAGGGAACAAAGGTTCATCATACAGAGGACAGGGCTATGTTAGAAACCTGGAAAGGTTGCATAGAAGAAAGCCTCAGAGGATGGTAAATCTTTAGCTTGATGATCTTAAGTTTCAAATACAAATCTTGTTGAAACTATGAAAGAATTTAGCCATTTTTTGGTAAACATGCAGTGTGAAAATCTCCAATGCAGTTCCAGAACAATGGAGAAATGCTCAAGAATCGCTTATTAGCCAACAGGCTGCAAATACCAACTCCATAGACTCCATTATTAAGTAAGTATTTATTCCACAAGGAATAGCACTTTAATAAACAAAACAAAAACAAAACAAAAAATCTATTAGAACTAATTTATTCATCCTTGTTTGTTTACTTCAGGAGTGGAATTGAGAGACATGAGAAGGTCAATGCTCAACTTTCTGCTCATGTTTCTTCCATACTTGCAGAAACTGAACTTGCTATCAAGAATGTTCTTTCTTCCTCGGAATGTATGTGCCAAATTTTTAGGCTTTTTTAGGGCATAACGATTTTATGACGTCTTCTGATAAAAACACTATAATGCAGATTTGCTGGAATTGGATATTGGTGAGAGCCAGAAGATCAAAACATGTATTGATCCATGTCTTGAAGGCATGAAAGAAATGGAAATGACTCATTCAAAGAAAATAACTGAGATTGCATTAAACGCAGAAAAGGTTTTGACAGATGATTACATGGTAAAAACATTAACAAACTCATCGATTTGTGAGTTGTGACATTTACTCTGTGTATTTTACTAAACACTCTGAAATTCATATAGAATGAGTGGTTTACATAGGATTAACATTCACGTTGTGAATAAGATTCGAATGCAGTAGAAAGTTACATGTCTTTTATCATAGTAAAACTTCACACTGACTGATCTAGGATGCATGTCATTGATTTGGGATGAATACAGTTTCTAGTGTCATTTGTTGTTATTTACGGAGTATGTTTTATCATGTTACCCTAATTGACAAAAATGATTTCCATTTGTTCATGTCTTCCATTGATGACTAGGTGGATGCACATTCAGATTCAACTCCAAGGAGGATAAAATTCAACTTGCCAAGCAAAGAAGTCATAGAAAACCTGAGAACTCCCTCTTTTGAAGAGTTACTTCAGTCATTTGATGATGGTGGAAAATGGGATTAGAGACAAAGCTAATGAGAATGTAATTGTGAACCCACAATCACATGGAATAGCACACATAAATCTTGAATATTCTATAATTAATTTCATGACAATATCCCAACAATCTTCCTTATATAAGCCCTCTGGCCATTGGCAAACATTTGTACATTTACTAAAATCTGCATTATAAAAGTAATTGTATGAAAAAATTTATATAATCCAAGTTATTAGGAAATTTTAACAAAAACTTTGATCTGGTGCAAAGTCTATTCACAAACTATTCCCACCAAGGATCACAACAATTGCCTAGACACCATCACTATGTTCACAAATGTCTACAATCACTGGAAAAGTGGCAATACATTCAACTCTACTCAAGAGCAACCCACTTACACAGGTATGGCATTGACCCAAGTAAATCAGATGCCCCAATAGGTTTACATAAAAAATGCACAAACATTTAGCTGGAAAGAGATTTCACAAAAAACAAACAAACAAACAAACAACCCAACAACATCCACATTTTTTCTATTGGGATAGATTGTTGCAGAAGAGTAAGGAAAAAAGAGCTTAGACGAGCATGAAGTTTCACTAGATTCTAGATCTGTACGAAAATAGATGTAGTACTAAGTGTTTCCCAAGATAATGATCATACTCTGCAATCAATACACCAACCAAGAATTGCTAGTCTGCTCCATTTCTCTGATCCTTGCCTCCACTTCTCCAGCAATCATTTCTGTCTTGAACCTCAGCTTTGGCAGTCTGCTGGAGAGGTTTCTGTGTTGTTTTCGTGATCGTTCTTGGCTGAGTAGTTAATGGGATATTCATCATATCCAAATGTTTCTTATTTATAATATTCATTGCCAGCGTCTTTAATGGAATATTTATATCTAAGGGAAGAAGAATTTCTTTTAATTCATGCCATTCAAGATCTTCAGAGTCTCCATCTTCGTAGACCACTTTATACCAATGCATTTTGTTATTGTATTTGGCAACTTTTCCGGCATAAAACTGGTTCCCAAACAACTTTCGAACTTCTCTTCCCTCAAGCCATTGACCAAAACCTTCATTCCTACATAACTCAGTATTAGTATCAGTATCAATAATTGCGGAGCAGAGACCAAGATTTTCACCATTTGGAGGAACAGGAGGCAATCCATTAACAACAATAGCAGGCTCTCCAGGTATCTCATAGACCATTTTTTGGCTAGTAAAATCCATTTTCACCTGGCCTCATTGAACCCCTGCATAATCAGACATGAAAAAACATACAAACTTAGAACATTGGCATATACTACTCCGTACTTAGTACGCATACTATCCGAAATGGTAGTATTCGAATACTATCCCAACAGTTGTGTTGTTTCATACTATCAGACATGTTGGTTTTGCTCCATAAATATGAGAACCCCTATTGGTATGAATACTCCCACCCTGAGTATTTGTTACTTTTGACTTTTTCAGGACAAAATTAATAAAATTTGATCTTGAATTAAAAAAAGTGATATTAGAATTTGATACAAAAATAGCATTATTAGATTTATTATATAAAATATTTTCAAAATATCATTTTATTTAATTAATATACAATATACATCTTATTTAAAAAAAAAAAAGTCGAAATAGGACCAATCTATAGAACAACTCATATTCCATCTAGAAAACTTACCGATTCTTATCAGTATTTTGCCATCTAAATAACCTTAATCTGTTTACGCAATTCGTATAGCCAGTTGCATTTCACAATACTCTCTTTACGTATTCAAAGATGCACAGCATAAAATTACTACAAATTACTCTGTGAAAAAAACCAAACCTGTGGAGAAAGAGAGCATCGGAGAGGGATACGCTCGGCGACGCTCCAGAAGTTATCGGATTTTGGTTTCTCTTCTTTTTTTTCTCTGAGGAGAAATATTTTTCTGGGAGAAAGTGTGCTTAAATTCACTTCTTCCTTATAAATTTACACCTTGGTTCCCGGATGACCCTGTAGGTGGTTTGAAAAAATTGACAATTCTTACCCTTAACCAGTGTAAATTCCCAACCACCCCCAACTCTGCTCCGACCCGAACACACCCTCATCCTCTTCAATTGCACCCCCAAGTTGATTTTGACTTTGGAGTCAAATTTTGATCCCAAAGTCAAAATCAATTTGGAATACAATTAAAAGGAGGTGGGGGTGTGTTCGGGCCGGGGCGAGGTGGGGTTTACCATGAGGTAAGAACCGTCAATTTTTCGAACGGGGCACCAGAGCACCCCCAGGTCATCCCATGACATTGGGAACCAATGTCATGGTTCCCAATGTCATGGGAACCGGCCTCATTAATTTATCCCATTTTTGCTTAATTTTAGGGTTTGTTGCATCATTTAATTTTTGACCATTATTTTTTTTAATTTTAGACTATTGCGTCATTTACCAATGAGTTTTTTAAAATTTATACGGATTCTCGTCCAACTTTAAATATTATACCAATGGTTCTTAGATTTTTTTAAAAAAATTGCATCAATGATCTCTATCTGTGCCAGATTTGAAAACGTGTTAATCACACCCTAATCAATATACGTATTGTATATTGATGAGGATGTCATTGATTGATAAAAAGGTTGGTCAATTGAAGAAGAGCTTGATTGACTGATACTCGGAGTTCAAATTTGATTACCGATGGCTAAAGCGGGAATAATTAAATGGCCTTTCAAGAGGTTTTAAATATAGAAATAATATTTGAGAAAATATATTACAGAACTCACGTGATATATATGGGTTTTGATTAATCCACACTTGTACCAGACGAGCGTGTGATTAACGTATTCCCAAATGTGGGGTAGAGAGATCATCGATGCAATTATTAAAGTTCAAGGAGAATATATTTTATTTTCTTTCTATAAGGTAATTAATGATAATTAAATTTAGTTGCAATAATGTTAGAGGTTCCATTTTGTTTAGGTTTGAAATCCACCTTTAATCTCCAAGTGCACTTTAGTGTAATACAAATTACCTGGAAATTTTGGGTTAGAAAATTACACAGATCAACTATGTTTTGGCTAGAGATCTGCGTTCACAACTCCCCTTCTAGATTTTATAATGAAGTGTTGATTATAATGGAACATAGTTTATCCATGTCACTTCTTCCTTTAGATTTAAATGCAGTATGCAACTAAATTATTTTCTTTTGTTTATAATTCATTTTCTTTTCTTATCTCGGTTGAAGGTTAGCTCGAGGTTATATGTAAGACTATAATTCCCAGCTAGCACTGCCTTTTACCAAAGTTATTTTAACTTATGTTGTGTAGAGAACTCAATGAGAGGCATCATTCCCCATTTGTTGTGAAGTGTGTTTGGTAAATTTTTAATTAAATTACAAAATAAATCATTTATTGCAATGATTACATAAGTGTAACCAGAATCTTCTGTCTAAATATTTTTTTTTGAAAACCTTATGTCTAAACAATGAAATTTATCTGAGTAGATAAAAAATTTCAAAAGAAAATAGATGCATTTTGAAAATATGGAATATAATAGTAGCTACAAAGGTGACTGATGGCATTTGAATCATTAAATCAATTGTGCCTATGCTCAATTCTCATATTAGAAGAGTTCAAAATCTTTAATCATATGCTTTATTTATAATTTTTGATATGATATATTATTTCTGTTACTTGTTTGATTCAGGGGGAAGAATGCAGATGAACACGAAACTCCATTTTTTTGACGTCTGGATTCTGTGTTGGTTGGAGCGGTCGCTAGTGACGCCGCCGCCTACTCTTCAGGTTACAAGGGACAGTATTTTCTTGATTTGGAGTTTAAAACTAGAATGTCATTGAATTCAATCCTTGATACGGAGTACTTTTTTTTTAAATACAGAACTATAGATATTTGACCCCGGTACTTTGGGTTTGGAGTCGGCCAACGCAGTAGCCGACGACGCCTCCTCTTCTGGTTATAGGGGTTAGGGTCCGTTCCGTAGGACTTATTTTTTCTACTTATTGCTTACTCTTATTAAAATCAAATCAGGTCAGGCCTAGTCAGATCAAATCAAATCCAGTAAGATCAGATCAGATCCAATCAGATCAGACCAGATCAAATCCAATAATATTAAACTAAAAAATATAAAAAATAATATTTATATTTTTCAATGATTAAATAATAATTACTACTCCCTTCGTCCGAATTTTAAGTTCCCACTCTACGCTTTTCTCCGTCCGGAAATAAAGTTCCCAGTATACGTTTTCTAACCCACTTTTTCTAAAATACCCCTCTCATTAATTCGCCCTTCTCGCCCAATCCTCCTACCCGCATTCATTATACCCTCGTGCTTTAACTCGCACCTCCTCTCCTTCCCAGATCCATTCCGCCCAATTTTTTCTCCCTCTTCTCCTAGAACCCTAGATCTCTGCCCACATCTAATGTGGTCTTACTCTGCCTTTGATTGTCCAAAGTGTACACTATGTTATCTGTCCCTCGAATGTTTGCAAGACTATTTGTGACCACTTTCTGTGATGAATGTCTGAGAACAATGATGCCTACTGTGATGAGAATGTATCCATTTAAGGATGCCTCTGAGTAGTGAGGGTTTTACACCTTCTATGTGGTCTTACTATGCCTCTGGGTGTCATATCTGTACACTATTGTTTCTGTCCCTATGTTGTTTGTAAGACCTTTACTGTACACTACTGTTTGTGTCCCTATGTGACCATTTACTGTGATGAATGTATGAGAATAATGAACCTAGACCAGCAATGTTGAAGTGACAGTTATATAAAAGTGATAAGCATATGATGGCAGTTGTATTTCATTATACATATGTTACATATAGAGTAGATTGTGTGTAGTTGCCTTGATGTGAGACCCAAAACCCAAAACCCAAAAACCCAAAACCCAAAAATTTTATGTGGCTACCATTTACAAACAAATAAAGCCACAAAACATAATGTGGTAACCACTCTCCAAAAACCCACAGTGGCAACCACTTACATACACTGAAACCCAAAAAGAAGTATGTGTTTAGTTCAAGTCTGAAGATAGGTAGTGATCTCCCTCTTCAGTGTTGAACTCAACCATTCCTTCATTTCTACCTCCATTCTGTTGTCCAACCAATCTTGCTGTCTTCTGAATAAGGTCCAGGTCTATGCTCAAAGACTTAGGAAGATTTCCTTCTCTGGCAAGTCTATCTTTCCCCATATGTGGCAATCTGTAGTTGTTACTTCCTTCATGTTCCATTACCTTAGTCAACACCTGCTGGTATGTCAACCAAACCTTGTTCAAGGTTTCTGGATTTAGGGCATTATATGCTCTTTGAACTGCCTCTAATAACTCTGGAACACTGGTTGGAGCACACTGTTCTTTTATAGATTGGATGGCTCTAAAAAACCCAAGGTCCAGGACATTTAAATCTAGTGAGTTGGGGGGTTGATTATTTAGAGTGATGTGAAATCCATTTGTGTTACCTGCTGCCATAAAGTCAGAGTCCAGTCCTTGAATGTGTGGCCTTGCATTATCTTGTTGAATGTGTATGTCTTTAGATAATTGTGCTGGCCATTTTTCTTGGATACATGGAATGACTTATTTGATCAGCATATCCTTTGTCACTTGCTTGGTAACACTAGTGATTGGGTTCACCTCCAACACCCCTTTTGCTCTGTTTTTACTCTTCCTCTGAGCTTGAACTGTTTCTGTGAAATGGAAAATGCCAATTTTTCCATCCCACAATACTTCTCCACTCTCAGCAAATAGTGGTCTCCCAACCACACACAAAAACATGACTTTAATTATGAACTTTTTGGATTTACATGTTCTGTGTGGGTCAATTTCATCTGGAAGCATGTAAAATTTTTGGGAAGTTTTAGACATGTAAAACCACTTTTCATCAATGTGTAAAACATTGTGAAAACTTTTAAACTGAGGGTGGATGGGCATGCTGTAAGGGTCTACTTGATCTAAATAGAACCTGAACCTTGATATTTTATTGGCATCAGTTAAGAAGGGTTTGATTGCATTAGAATGGCTCCTCACCATACCTTTTTTTATCCATTCATGTATGGTTGACTTAGGCTTGCCAATTGCAGCAGCTAAAGATCTAACATTAGTCCTCTTCCTGAGTGGAGTGTCTGCAATAGCCTGTGCATCCATTACTGTCCTTTTCCTGCCCTTCTTTCCTACCATTCGACTCCTCACATCGATGGCAACCCCCTACTCTATTTGTTTCTTTGCAATTGCCCATATCTTGCTCACTGTTTTTCTCGATACATTAAACTGTGCAGCAAGTTTGTTGATATGCCCATACTGAGCTGAGTATGAACCATTAGGATTTTGCTTTGAATGTGCTAGTAATGTGTCACTGATTACCTGCCTCGTTGTGTTCTCCAACTTCTTCGTATTCATGTGTGTTTGCAGGGCTCCAAGAAGTGCAATTTCCAGCAAAATAGAAGAAAATGAAGAGCACAGATGCAAGGACAGCCGCCCGAAGAAAATGAAGAGCAGCCCGAAGAGAGTTCAATGACCGAAGCCCAAAGAAACGTGCAAGGACAGCCGCCCGAAGAGAGTTCAAGGACCGCAGCCCGGAGAAACGTGCAAGGATAGCAGCCCGAAGAACATGGAGCGCAGTCTGAAGAGTGTTCAAGGACAGCAGCCCGAGGAAACGTGCAATGGCAGCATCCCGAAGAAAGTGAAGAGCAGCCCGAAGAGAGTTCAAGAACAGCACCCCGAAGAAACGTGCAACGACAGTAGCCCGAAAGAAATGAAGCGCAGCCCGAAGACAGTGCAAGGACAGCAGCAAGAAAATGAAGAACACATATTCAAGAAAAAAACCTGCTAAATAAGGAAATGGGAGGGAGCTTTTATAGGACTGCAAGAGGAAAGATTATTTTAAAAATTTTGGGAATGTTTGGGCGGGTAGTTTTCTAGAAATAGGAGGGAATTGGAATGTTTTTTGTATGATTTGGTAATGTAATGATGATATGATGTAATCAACCCATACTTGACTACTGTTTTGGAAGCAGTAAAAGTACTCCGTATTGTTCACTTCTTTATACTGCATGTGGCTTTCTTTTTCTTTTTTTTAAGTAAGGGCATTCTTGTCATTTTATAGCCTTAGTCAACACTCACTAAAAATGAGCAAAAGTCAAACCGGGAACTTAAAATCCGGACGGAGGGAGTATTATTTATTAAATCACATTACTTTATTTAAATCAACACACACCTAAATCTTAATCAATATTATAATTTTAATTACTATTATTATTGTTATATTATTATTATTATTATATTTATAACTACAAACTATTAATTTTAATAATTGCTCAACTTGTAAGAATGATGCACGGAAGCAATGTTTAAGCTTAAAAAGTTGCATTTTTCATACTTTAAAAAGGTTTTAAAATACTTGTTTATAAAATAATTATACAAAACTTAGTTTTCAAAACCATAAATATTTTATACTTAAAAAGACTTACTTTTAAACTTTTAGATGGTATAATATACACAAGGGTGAGTTTATGACAAAATTGATAGAGGTGAAAGAAATATTAGTGTTAAGGATTTTAAATTATCTTCAATTTGTAACATGAAATATATTATCATGTAATATGCATATAGAATGCAACAAGGCAAGTGAGACAGCTGATCATCTCTTCAGTAGCTGCTCATCATTTGCAAAAGACATTTACCAAAACATGTCTAGGCTTCTCCAGTATGACCTCTTGCCTCGTGTTCCATTGCTGATGAGCTGGGACAGAGAATGAGTGTGGGAAGGAATAGAAAGGATATGAAGTTTATCGCTGCATGCATTATAACATGTTGCTACTTTATCTGGAAAGCTAGAAACTCTAATTAAAATACCGATTATTTAGTTTTCACAAAAATTTAAAATGTAGTGATATTGAAAAGATGTTTAATATTTCAAAAAAAGTTTAAACGTATCAATGATTAGCTGATTTTCTTATTTTACTTTTCTTGTGTATATATGAATTGTAATACTTTAAAACTATTAAATTTTTTAATAATTTTAAGTTTAACTTAAATCAAATTTAATTTCATTTGCACCAAATCTAATTAGATAAAATCAGATCCAAACAGATCAGACCAGACCCAATCAGATCAGACCCAATCAGTTCGATCAAACTTTAAAAATTTTGATCAGATTCAATCATATAAGGCGTACAGAATAAAGCCTTAGTATTTTCTTGATTTGGGTTTAAAACTAGAATGTCATTGAATTCAATTTTGATATGATGTACCGTTTCTTGTTTCATTTAGGGGGAAAATGAAGATCGACACGGAAATATTGTTATTTGAGGCCCAACACTTTGGATTTTGTGTCGACGAGGTCACCGAGGACGGTGCCACCTCCTCTTTAGGTAACAAGGCTTGGCTTAGTATATTCTTGCTTTGGGCTACAATGTCATTGAATCCAATTCTTGATTAATGTACTGTTTCTGTTACTTGTTTGATTCAGTGGAAAGAATGAAGCTAAACACGGATTTACAGATACTTGACGCCGGTGCTTTAGGTTTGATGTCAACTGGCGTGATCGCTGGAATTGCCGCCGCCTCCTCTTCAGGTTACAAAGCTCGGTATTTTCTTGATGGGGTATAAAACTGGAATGTCATTGAGTTCACTTCTTGATATAATGTACATTTCTGTTGTTTGATTCAGACGAATGAATGAAGGTGAACATGAAACTACAGTTATTTGAAGTCGGCGCTCTAGGTTTGCTGTCGGCCGACATGATTGTTGGTGATGCCGTCGCCTCCTCTTCGTTACAAGACTTAGTATTTTCTTGATTTGGGATAAAAGAATGCCAGTGAATTCTATTCTTGATATGGTGTACTATTTCTTTGATTTTGGGAAAAGGAATGAAGGTGAATTACAGTTATTTGATGCTGGCGCTCTGGATTTGGTGTTGGCCGCTTCCTCTTCGGGTACGGCTTAGCATATTCTTCATTTGGAGTTTAAATCTGGAATGTCATTGAAATTAATTTTTGATATGATGTACTGTTTCTATTACTTGTTTGATTCAGGAAAAAGAATGAAACCGGACATGAAACTATAGTTATTTGATGTCAGGGTTCAGTTAGGTTTCGGCTTCGGCTGGCGCAGTCGCTGCCGCCGCCGCCGCCGCCGCCGCCTCCCCTTTGAGTAAACCCCAAATCAAGAAAATACTAAGCCATGTTATCCAAAGAGTAGGCGGTGCCCTCGCCGGCCGACACCAAATCCAGTGTGCCGACGTTAAATAGTTGTAGTTCTGTATTCACCTTCATTCCTTCCCCCAAATCAAACAAGTAACAGAACAGTACATCATATCAACAATTAAATTTAATGACATTCTTTTTCCATCATCTCCGATGGAGCCAAAATTTCACCATTTTTTGGCTTTGGGGTGTGATGGAATAAATCAAAATGGATCTCTAAACTGTCTGCGCTTCTTTAATTAATGAAGTAGCAGTTAGTCAAGCAATGCAACTTTCGACGTTGAGCCGGGGGTCTCTTTGGAAACAGCCTCTCTACTTTCGAGTAGGGGTAAGGTCTGCGTACACACACCCTCTTGTGGGATTTAACTGGGTTGTTGTTGTTGTAAATTTAATGACATTCTAGTTTGAAATCCCAAATCATGAAAACACTAAGCCATGTTGCCTGAAGAGGGGGCAGCGCCATCGCCTGCGACCGCACTGACTTACACTAAACCTAGAGCGCAAGCGACAAATAGATGTAGTCCTGTTTTCACCTTCACTTTTCTCTAAATCAAATAACTGTAAATAGTACGTCAAATTAAGAATTGAAATCAATGAAATTACAGTTTTAAATCCCAAATCAAGAAAAAAACAAACCCGGTTACCGAAGAAAAGGCAGAGACAGTGGCGTCGCTGGCCGACACCAAACCCAGAGCGGCATCAAATAATTGTAGTTCTGTATTCACTTTCATTCTTTTCTCTGAATCAAACAAATAAGTGAAACAATACATCATATCAAGAATTACATTCAATGACATTCTAGCATTAAACTCCAAATCAAGAAAATACTAAGCCCTATTACCCGAAGTGGAGGCGATGTCGTTGCTCGCCACCGCGCCTGCCGACACCAAACCTAGAGCGTTGACGTCAAGTAACTGTAGTTTCATATTCACCTTCATTATTTTCCATAAATCAAACAAGTACTAGATACAGTACATCATATAAAGAATTGAATTCAATGAGATTCTAATTTTAAACCCCTAATAAAAGTACTAAACTATGTTACACAAAGAGGAAGAGGCACCATCGGCGACAACCGTGCAGCCGACACCAAACCTAAACCACCGGCACCAAATAACTATACTTCCATGTTCACCTTCATTCTTTCCCCTAACTCAAACCACAAAAATAGTACATCATATCAAGAATTAAATTCAATGATATTCTAGTTTTAAACCCCAAATTAAGAAAATACTAAGCCTTGTTACTGGAAGAGGAGTCGGCAATGTCGGCGACCACCGTGGGCCGACACCAACCCTAGAGCATCCATGTTCACCTTCATTCTTTCCTCTGAATCAAACAAGGAACAAAAATAGTACATCATATCAAGAATTAAATTCAATGATATAGTTTTGAACTTCAAATTAAGAAAGTACTAAACCATGTTACTCGATGAGGAAGCGGCACAGTAGTCGGCGACTGTGCCCGCCGACACCAAACCCTTAGCGCCGACGTCAAATAACTGTAGTATCGTGTTCATCTTCAATTTTTCCCTTGAATCAAACAAGTAATAGAAAGAGTTCATCATATCAAAAATTGAGTTCAATGACATTTTAGTTTAAAAGCCAAAACCAAGAAAATACGAAGTCCTTTAACCCGAAGAAGAGGCGGCGGCGCCGTTGCCGGCGACTGAGCCGGTCAACACCAAATCTAGAGCGCCAAGATTAAATAACTATAGTTCCATGTTCTTCTTCATTCTTTTTCCGAATCAAACAAATCACAGAAACATTACATTATATCCAGAGTTGATTTCAATGACATTCTAGTTTTAAATCCCAAATCAAGACAAGACTAAGCCTTGTTACCTGAAGAGGAGGCGACGCCATCACTGGCGACCACGCCGACCGACACCAAACCCAAAGCGCCAACGTCAAAATTTTATTGTTTTATGTTCACCTTCATTTTCCACTTAATCAAACAAGTAACATAAATAGTATATCATATCAAGAATTGAATTTAATTACATTCTAGTTTTAAACCCATATAATGAAAATATTAAGCCTTGTTACACGAAGATCAGAGGAGGCGGCGCCGTAACTTGCGACCACGCCAGCTGACACCAAACCCTAAAGTCATGCGTCAAATAACTTTAAATCAGTATTCACCTTCGTTCTTTCCCTGAATCCGCCATCAAATTTCAAGAAAATTACTCCGTAGTTTGGTAATGAGATTATTGGGTTGGAATTTAGCCAAGCGGGAAAAGAAGTGTCTTCTTATATGCAATGCAACTGAAAAGTACTTTAAAAATAAAAATAAACAACATAGTATAAAACATACTACGTGTTTTGGGTGAATTATTATTAAACTAATTCAAAATTTGTTTGAATAAAAGAGGGGGTATTTTTATTTGACTAAACACAAATTTGTGAATTATAAAATATTTTAGGCCAATTGTTATGTGGTCGTTACATCCACGCGCATTTTAAAAACCTTTATGTATAAATACGATAAAAATGGGCATTTTGCAAAAAGGAAATGATCTATTAGTCAACCTATAAAAAGAGTTGTTTTCTGTAATCCTAAAGTCCACATGTGAAATGTGGACCTTCTCACATTTTTCATGAACTCACAAGTGGATCTTTTCTTTATTGCAAAAAAACCCAACTCCTTTAATGCACCATTGTTCATAAAATGAACATTGATCTTATTAGGACCACGTAAGAATTTGCCCCATAAAAATGTGAGAAAGTCTATATTTTGTTTTCAAATATTAGAACCACAAAAACACAACTCAATATTCTAATCTCTCTTTTTTTAACCAAAAGAGTAATCAACTTAAATTAATTAAAACAGAACTTGGTCGCCAATTAAATATTCCTCCATCCCACAATAATATTTCACTTTGACTTTTTTGGTCAAAATTAAAAATCTTTGACTAAACTTTGAGATATACTTATAGAATAAGGATGTTAATTTAATATCATCTGATTTGTCTTAATATATAACTTTGTAATATCATATTGTTAATAAAATTTATTAGCTGTGGGAAATTTTTTTTGGTGTTTTTTATACTAAACAATGGAAAATATGATATAAGAATAATTTTCCTTTGAAGATATTTTGCCTCAAAAAACAGTTTTCTTCAAAAAAAATTCCTCCCCACCAAAAGGACCCGAAATTAAATCAGTGAGTTATAGAGTTTTTTAATCTCTCCCTTTTTAACCAAAAGAGTTATCAACTTAATTTGATGAAAAACATAAGCTGGTGTTGGGAAATCTAAATGAGTACGTGAATTCTTTGAAAGGCATGTAGTCACTTTCAGATTGAAACTATTCGGCGATTCAAGTGATTCTTTCAATCAGATACAACTCAGAGAACTAAAGAACAAAGTGGGAAGAATATTGTGATAATCTTGAACCTCTATATGATGACCAATCTTGCGATCAAATTCTATAGGCGTGGGGAAGGAAAAGAACTGCTTTTTGGTGCCTTTCTCTAATGTTTGTGTCTGATCAGCGAAATTTACAAAGAGGGCGTTTCGGACTTCCTTTTGTACCCAAATCCGAAAATAAAAATTCAAATGAATTTTAAACACAGTGCTTTGCCCAAAATTTTAAAAAAAATGAACTGGCCTTGGACCCAGCCAGGGGCTCTGCCCCTTCAAACATTATCGTTTATTTTCCCCAAATTTTATTGCATTTCAATTTTCCAGCTTGTTTTCATTCCCGAGTATATTTTGGATTCTAAATGGCACCTGAATGTACATGGAAAATGACTTTCTCTTTTGATTGCTTTTATTTTGTGTGTCACTATATTTTAGAGAAACAATTTCTAAACAGAACTTTCCTAGTAAAGATAAAGGCTGTCTTATCCTATGCAACAAAAACATTCCAATCTAGACAGTCTATATTTGTTTGGTATAAACCACATTATTTATTAATTTTTTAAAAAACATGAAACAGCTTGAACATATACTCCCCCTATCGCAAAATAATAATATTAGTCTGACACTTTGACTTTGCGGAATTGCAGAAAAGTGTTGAAAAGTGTGTGGTTGAACTTTGTTTAAAAGAAAGAGAAATGTTGTGAGCCACATACTCCTTTCCTTTAATATGAAAGTTAAGAAGTGTGAAGTTTATTTTGGGACAGAGAGAGTATATACTAGCATAATGAAGAAGTCAGCTTTGACATTTTGAATGCCATTTATTTCCTGTGGATGACATACAACTCCATGTTCCACTTCAAAAAAATGAGTTTAGAGCAGTGTGCAGTGTCTATCTTCATAACTTCAAGCACGAGTATGCAGTAATGTGCAAGGGATGTCAGCTTAAAGGCAACGACATGATTGTAGAGCAAGGACTCATCACTTAAGGAGTATGTTTACGCGGCTACTATAAATCTGATCTAATGTACTTTATAATTAAGGTTTAAGTTTTTTTGAAGATAATATGAATGTGCACTAAGAGAAGAATGGAAAAGACAGTCATCTACGTACCTGTACACAGAACTGCTGGTTTGTGATTTTCGAAGGTATGGACGGGTGAGCCAACTCCACTTGATTATGCCGGACAGTATTATCTGCAGATCTGAGTGACATCAATAATAGATTCAGTGAGCCCTTCAGAACAGTGTCATTTCCATTTTTATTGACAACAGAATTCACAGAGATGATTAGAGGTATACCTAGTGACAATAAAGCTGGCATCATGGGGATTGAGGATTCCAATCAGCACTGTACATCAGCATTATGAGCCTTTTCAACCTATAAATAAAAAAAAAGTATAGACAACCAACTTATGTAAGAGCCATAGAAGCTGTAGACCTGTAGTAACAACAACAATCGAAGTAACAAACAAACCAATCCCAAAGAAGTAGGGTTTGGGGAGGGTGTGTGCACTTAGACTTTATCCCTACATGGAAGTAAAGAGGTTGTTTACCAGAGAATCCAACACAAAAAGCATAGATAGAAAAAAGTAAAATAAAGTAAACACGGTAGCATGTACAAGGTGAGAGCACAAGTGCTTGGAGTCTATATAGAACATGTCTTTTACTAACCAATCCAACTATAAGAACAAGTGCTTGGATGAGGACTTAGCTAACAGTTATGAGTCTATCCAATAATAATAATAATAATAACAACAACAACAACAACACGATGGTTCATTTGAGTGGTAGGAAGCCCACTCCCCAGAATTCATGGGGAATTAACCAGATACGATCCCCAACGGTGGCGGAGGCATTGGCTCTTTGTGCGCCATTAGGTTGAGAAATGTATGAACAGATACCACATTGTAATAGAGTCAATAGCATTAAAAAAAGATCAACATTTTAAAGACGTACTGAACCAATATGATTTGAACAGATCTGGATAGTGACTATATTATGCAATGAGTAAAAACACAGAATATATTTTGTATCATGGTCTTGACTAATGGGAAGGATGAAGCTGTTGACTGTTGTATAATGTATCATTTTCAAATGGCAACTGTAAAAGATGGTAAGATTTTGGAATGATATAAACATCTGTGATATTTCTTCTGTTGAAAGGAACTAATTGTTAGGAAAAAGGAACAAGTTCCTCTTGTCGCATTTCACATAGAGCTAGTACCCTATTTAGCCCCTAGGATACATACTAGTAATCAAATCGGTCTTTAACTTTGTTATGAAATCAATTTCCTCCTCAGTAATGCAATTTGGTCCCCTAGCAAATTTTACTCTAAGTATATGAATTGCATTTCCATTTTTAAAAAAGCGTTAAATTAGGTTCAAGTTACATATTAGAGAGCCAAATTGGGTTTAAATTTAGTAAGTCGATGAAAATACCCTTATTCTTTAGAACCAAATATATATGAAACTTAAGTAGGTCCAAGTCAGAAAGTTGATGACCAAGTTGAGTAATGATGTATACTTGATGGGGTAAATTGGGTATTAAGTGTTACATATGATAAATAAAAAGTTAACCATAAAGATGTACTCTGGTCTTCTACAAGTTATGGAAGAGATAGGAATTTCACATACTGCACTCCAAAGCATCATCCACCCTGTACCCATTATGTTCACGCAGTTTGGCAGTCAATGAATTCAATCCGGCATAAATTAGGTCTCCTTCAGGATGAGTCTTGTCAGAAGTAAAGAACGAATGGACACCATTATTAAGCTCAATCCAGCTGCAGCCGGGTACTTTCCTCACATCTTGTGCCCTCATGACCTCCCTCACTTCAGTTACCTCTTCATAACGGTCACCTGCCCCACAAACATTTGATAGCATAACATAATTCCCACAATGCTCTGGATTGAGCTCAAGCACCTTCCCTGCGGCAACCACTGCTAGGTCAGCATTCCCGTGGAGACGACAAGCGGCTAGGAGCGCCCTCCATACTACTGGGTTGGGGTTCACAGGCATTGCTAATAACAAATCATATGCAGCTTTGAGCTGCCCAGCTCGGCCAAGCATGTCAATCACACACGTGTAGTGTTCTATGCGAGGCACAATACCGTGTATGGGTAGCATATTCAAAAGAAAGTCCCTTCCTTGGTCAATAAGGCCTGAATGGCTGCAAGCCGACAAAACTCCCACAAATGTGACCTCGTCTGGTTTCACTCCCTTCTCACACATACGGGAAAACATGTGCAACGCTTTTTCCCCGTGGCCATGCATGCCATACCCTTTAATCATGATGTTCCATGATGCAACATCTTTATTTATAACCGTGTCAAACAACATTTGAGCATCATCCAAACTCCCGCATTTCGCATACATGTCCATTATGGCATTGTCAATGTAAGAGTCAGTGTCACAATTGTTGTTCTTTAGCATGCTTAGAATCATATATGCGTGAATTTCCTTGCCGTGCCTGAGAGCTGCCAAATGTGCACAAGCGGGGAGGACGGTAGTTACAGTGACCAGATCTGGTTGCATTTGAGAACACAACATCCGCTTGAAAAGTTTGAGGGTTCCCTCGTTATCACCACATTGTTCATAAACACATAGTATTGAGTTCCATGAGAATATATCCTTCTCATCCATCATCTCAAAGACTTGGAGAGCATCACTGACTCGTTTACATTTACCATACATATCGATTAATGCATTTTGAACAGCAACACCTTCATCATGCCCTTTCCTTATAACAAAACCATGCATCTCCCTTCCTCTATGAAGTGATTCAGAGTTTGAAAGAGCTGACAAGACACCAGTAATTGTAAATCTATTGGGTGAAACGTCATCATCAGTCATCCGGGTAAAAACCTCCACCGCTCTGTCAAATTTTCCAGACTGGGAATACCCATTAATCATAGCATTCCAAAGAACAACATCATTTCTTACAGGCAATTCATCGAACACTTCCTCTGCGTCCTCTGTCAAGCCAAATGTCAAGTAAGAGTGCACCAATGCACTGCCTATAAACGAATCGAACTGTAACCCGAGCTTAAACACTAAACCATGAATATTTTTCATACATAAAATTTGTTTACAAGAAGAAGCCGCCTTAATCACGCAGGGGAAAGTGAACTTATCAGGAACCAGTCCAAGTATTCTCATTTCAGAGTAAATCTGAAGAACTTCCTTGGGGGAATCATGAGCGAAAAAGCCAGAAATAAGGGCATTGTAAACGAACACGTTGCGGGACTGAGGAGGTGATGTGGAGAACACAGAGAGAGCATCAGACATGGAGTTGGGATTGCACTTGGAGTACATGTTTACAAGGCTGGTGATGCAGATTGGGGAGGAATTCACAAGTCCAGACACCAGCATGAAGGCGTGGAGTTGTCGGCCGGGTTTGAGATTCTTCTGCTTCGCACATGCTTGGAGAGATGCTACGCAATTCCGTAGATCCAGAGATGTAGCCGACGATGAGAAACGGGTGAAGGAATGGAAACTGGGTCTCGAAGAAATGCTTATTCGGCTGATCATCTAGGGAGAAGACGAGGGACGATGACAGTCTGACACAGCCGCGACGCTTCTCCGCCGGAGGCAGGTAAGAAGAACACTGAGTGCAAGGTTCCTCTGCAACAAAAGGAAAAAATGACCTCCGAGTTCAGAACCAGAAACAAATACTCCTGGGTATGTCAATTAAGCTATATTTTGTATCCCGAAATTGAGGAGTGTATTTAATCTAAATTCTAAAATCTATAGATTGTGTAAACTCAATGCATTTTTTTTAAATCTGAGTAGAATTAGATAGATTTTAATGTATTTTATCACTAGTATTTTATAAGATTATGAAAATTTGTTTATAATTTATGGATTATGTTTTTATATTTTTCCCTTTTTTTCCTTTTTTCTTTTCTTCCTTCTTTCCTCTCGAGTAACCCAAGCCGTCTCTATTCTCCGATCTCCTTTCTTTCCTCTCCGGTATTTCTTCATTAAATAAAAAATTTATATACACAATTTAGTATAATTTCATTATGTTTAAGATAAACTTTAATAAGAGTTTTTTATTTTTTTGTAGATGAGTATAAGAATATTAACAAATATTTGAAATAATACTTTGTTATCATTCGTTCTCTTTAGTTTGTGAAATATAAACTACTTTCTGCGTCTCAAATTATAATGCATGTTTACTATTCACATGGTCAAACTTCATTTACTTTCTTTCTCTATTTTCGTTAGCAATTTGATAAAATAAAATATTATTGTCACTACTAGTTTTGTAGATCTTTTGATGTAGTTTTTTTAATATGTACAGTAATTTTTATTTTTTAATTCTATACCATTTTTCATATAAAATGGTTTGAAAATAATTTCAGTCAAACATCGTAAACCGAAACAGGCGTTATAAATTGGGACGGAGGTAGTAACTTTCATAAGCATTTCTTGCATTTTATTTTTTCATTTTTACATTTTTATCTTTCTTTGGTTAAATGTACATTCGATTTTCAAATATAAAAGGTTTTGTTACATTTTATGATGTAAACTAGGTATGTATATATTCATCCCAATTCGTACCGAAATCGATACCGAACCATACCGAACCGATGCTTCGGGAACGGGATCGGTACAACGTAGAATCCCATACCGAACCGAAATATTTGATACGGTATCTGTACGAGCTAAATACGGTATCATATCGTACCACGCTCACCCCTATCAATCGCTCTCTCGTCTGGCTGGCATCGCCGCCACGAATCTCATGGCGGTCTCCCATCCTGGAAGCAATGTCGTCCCTTTCGCCGCCCCGTCCCACATGTCGTACGCCTTGATGTTGTGTTCGCCGCCGGCGTCCGGCTTGAACAAAGAGGTGTTGGACCGGGGAGTGCTAAAGAATGAGAAACGAATGCCAGGGAAATCGCCGGTTTCAACCAAGTTGAGCAAAGGCATGCCATGGTACCGTGATGATTTTTCCATTTTTGTCCTTCTGACAATTATTTTTGTTCTTCTTTCTATTGGTCAAAGGCAAATTCTTCGAAGGTTGAAGAAGACACAGATTTTACGTGGAGTTGCAAAATCTTTACATTTTTTGTCAGATTCTGGACTTAGATATCAATTTATACCCAAAATCCATCAAAATCCATATTTTATAAAAATCTTTTAAAATCTATTAATTTTTGAATACCAATAGATTTAGAAGAATATTTTAAAAACTGAATTGAATAAATCTGGATTTTAAGTAATTTCTTAAAATCTAAATTGAATATCCACATACTTTTGAAATCCAAAAAAATACTACAAAATCGAGATTGAATAAACCCCCTTAATTTTGAGGACATCCCAAGTTCATACATTCAGAAAATTGTACTTCAAAATTTTCTGATCGCACTAACATACTGTGTTACCGTGAACTATCAAAATATTAGAGCATATCCTTAGTGTATATTTTGATGTAAACTAGTATCATACCCGAACGTTGCACGGGTCATATTTGCAGTAATAAATTAATACGGAGTATCATTTTTGAATGATACGAAATGATATCTAAAAGAATAGAGAGATTTTATTATTTTATGGTACAAAAGTATTTTTGTTTTACAAATTTTGAAAGATTTCTAAATAAACTACATTATTCATACAATTAGAGAGAATGTTGTCTTCGTTGCATATCATAATCTTCAAGCCACTACAATTTGTTATTCATGAAACTACAACATAGAGTTGTCCATAACTAAATACTAGTTTCTGTAACAATAATCCAACATATTTCTAAGATTGTCCATGACTCTTGTTAATCATCATTGCGTACGAAGGTGTCCTATTTGAAAGTTGAATAGAATTCTTCTATCAGATGTGTCAATGATAGTCTTGGAATAACGAATTCTTCACTCATGGGTCTTCAAGATAATATCTTTCCTTGTATTGAGTGATTAGCCAACCAAGTTACTATCAACCATGTACTATTACATAAATCCAATGAATGATCAATATTTCTCAACAACATAATAGGTGTGTCTATTTCAAAGTTAATTCATGATTTGGTACTCTAAAAGCACGAAAATTGCGAAATCCGTTATACAAAAGCTTTTGAAGCTCCGTCTTGCTAAAGAATTGTAGCATGAAAGGGTGATTGGTAGTTTCGTTATTTGGTAATTGCGTAGTACTTTGACTCTCATCAGTAAATAAACATTATTTTCTTTCAAGTCTTCTTTGGAAGTACGTATGTTTGAATCTCTGATATGCACTTGTATTTGATCTCCCTAATAATGCAAAGGAAAAAAGTATATATTACCATCATTACAACATTGTTAATGTATACGTATTTTAAATTCATATTAATGAAAGAACTAACTTTTGAATCATGAAAATTACATCCAATTATTCAGGCTCCTTAACATGAGGAGGAACGTGATAAACTTTTCATTGACATTTTCAAAACTTACCTGATTAATATACCGAGTATTTATGGTTTAATTTATGGTAATTATTGGCGTGTGCTATAATTTGTGGTATTTATTGGTGTCTCTATAAGTAACTAAAATAAGGTATTTATTTGATTATTACATACACGGTAATAGCATAAAAACTACTACGTACTTTTTTTTTATTCTACATGGTAATATGGTTTAAAAAAATACTTTGTTCTAAAATTTAGAATCTAACTTTTCGATGAATCCAAACGAAATGCACCGGAAAGAGAAAAACTCAAACAGCCCTAAACCCCGTATAGCACAGTACAAGGAACATTTTCAAAGGCAATGAAGCAGAGTGGAGAATGCACCAAGTTCACATACATTTCTCGAACAGTATAACTCGACCAAAACATTACAAGAAAATCTTTCCAAGTACATACAATAACACAGTTGATATCCAATGATCCCAGCCAGTCAAAAACCACCTCCTTAGCACCAAATTGTTTCAAAATGGCCATTTCACAATGTCAAATCCTAACATAAAAGACTATAGGTAAAGATCTACCAATCATCGACCACACAAGACGAGCGTAAATTCATCGTTTCCCATCCACTTCTAAGAATAACATATTGGAACAAGTCATAATAATACTGTATGCAGATTCGTGACGGAATAAATATCATTGTTCTCATGTTGAAAGAAGAAAAGATCAACGGGTGAAACTAGAAAGTAAATCCTACTTGATATACTAATGCAATAATAACGTACTTTTTTTTATTTTATACTTGCTTGCAAATAACTCATCCATCACTAAAGAAACCTTTCATTTGAGATGATTTTATACCTAAGAATAAGGTCCAAAGCTATGCAAGTTCAAAACCATTCTCAGTATCTTTCATGCAAATGTCTCATTTTAGCAGCACACTACACATGCATCAGATTTCTAGCACCTAATATTAAGGAAATAAAAGCGATATTTGCTTAATCTACAAAATTTTCAGCCTGCAGTTTACTTTTCCTTTTTGACATTGTTCACTGGCCATTTGATAAAGTACACATGCTAGGGAGGTTGCTTACAACAGTACAAGGGATCACCAGTCACCACCAAAATATATCTTGTATGTAAACATATATAGCAAAAAACATACGCAGTACTTAAGAAAACTTTTCTAGCGTTGGATAAGTACAGAAACACACGCCTTGTTGTAATGAAAGGTTACTGGCCGAGCTTGCGAGATCCCAGTCTCAAAACCTGCTAGCCTGAAAAGAAGGAAAAAAGGAAAAAAAAAAGGAAAATTCACAGAAATATGTGAGGGATAGAAGGGACAGGTAAGGATGTTCAATTTGAAAATAAAAAAGGTATCCAATAACTGGAATTCCGCGGAGATGTATAGGTGTCTCATAGTTAGAGCAAAAGTGCAAAACTTAAATTTGAAATGCACCTTGCATAATTCAGGTCCCTCCTGCCTTGCCTAAATCAGTGGTTTCCTGTGATTAAACATTTAGGATGAGCAACAAAGGATTCAGAGTACAAACTAGTAAATTGAAAGAAAATACTACCTCAGCATTTTCCTTTCCATTGGTTTGTGATGCAGAATCAGATTGAGATTGTGAAAACCTGAAATATACATGGATTTATTCAACATGACCTGAACCTCCCTATATAATTTCCATGGGTGTGGGTGTGGGGGTGGGGGTGGGGGGACTGTTTGGTTTATGCATAAACACGTAGTGATATAAAGCAGCTAATGTTTTGCATTTGTATAACCTGAGAGCTCTTGCTTTCTTTTTATCTTCCTCCACAGGATCAACCTTTGTTACTCCCGCAAACCTCGCAAGCCTTGCCTTCTTCTTTGCTTCCTCATCTGCTGGGGTAATTTTCTCTATCCCAAACCTATAAGCATGATAAATGATAGAGATGTCAACTACATAAAAACACTATGGAATGTGACCATATACTAAGGCTCCTTATAATATTTTTCATGATTCTTTGAGGGTGTGTTCAGATCCCTGAAAGCTAGGTGTGTGTGCAGGTGGGGGGAGGGGATTCTAATTGCCTCATTTATAAAATGGTTTGAACTGAAAATGAAATTTAAATTTATGGAGTTTGAACTTTATCTTTTATTTTCCCCCAAATTTTATTGCATTTCAATTTTCCTACTTGTTTTCATTCCTTAGTATGTTTCGGATTCTAAATGGCCCCTGGTTCCTGAACGTTCATGGAAAATGAGTTGTTCTTCCGATTGCTTTTATTTTGTATGTCACTATATAACAAAAAGAACGACTTATTTTTAGAGGAAAACATTTTCTAAGCGAATCAGTTTTCACAAAAGAGATTTTAAAAGCGTCTTCTTTATTTTTATTTCCTGCATTAAAATGGAGCCTAGCTGCCTAGGATACATATAGCTGACCTCTCTGCCCTAGCCTTCCTCTTTACTTCCTCTGATTTATTTGATGAATTTGATCCCGGTGACGAGGAAGCAATGCCAAACCTGAAATAAGACATGTCCAATCTGACAGGCTGAAATAAAAGTTTACGGAACTATGCTAAAATAAATATGAAAACACAAGCCAGATAGCTGTGTCACGTACAATAAAGTCCTATTATTTGAATTTATTAATTTGCAAACTAAAAATAAAGAAATATTCTATAGAGAGATGCAAAGATGCTATATAAGTATTGCCCTGAATCACCTAATGCTACTGAGTTCCTAAATCCGAAAGGGATAAATATCTTTAGAACTTTCCTAGTAAAGATATCCTATGAAAAGAAACATTTCAATCTAGCCAGTCGATACATGTCTTATCCTATGAAAAGAAACATTTTATTCTAGCTAGTCCAATGTTATCTTTTTTAAAAACATGACAGAACTTGAACATTTACTTCCCCTGTCCCAAAATAATAGTATCAATTTGACACTTTGACTTCAAGGAAATTCAAATGAGTGTTGAAAAGTGAAAATTGTGTGGTTGGAATTTGTTTAAAAGAAAGACAAATGTTGTGAACCACCTATTCCCTTTGTTAATATGATAGTAAGTGTGAAGGTTACTTTGGGACAACCTAAAAAGAAAAATGTTACTTTTATTTTGGGACAAAGAGAGTATATACTAGCATAATCAAGAAGTCAGCTGTGACTTTTTGCAAGCCATTCATTTCCTGTGGATAACATACAACTCTATGTTCCACTTCAAAAAATGAGTGACGAACTACTAAGTGCAATCACAATGCGTAGCCATTCATTGGAATTTCACTATTTAAAAAGGCTCTCTGAGCAAGGGAAAATATTAAAGTAGAACTTATTGCAAAATAAATGGTATATTTGACGTAGGCTTGTATATTTCTTCATGGCTTTTGGAGACTTTAAAGTTGGTGGTATTCAAGTCAAACATTTAGTCCTTAAATGTCTACCAGTATTTAATTTATACTTTTAAAGAGTCATCAAATGTCTACTAGGATTAAAAATGTCTGAGCAACTGCATATGCATTTTAAAATACATGCTCTACTACATTATGTATGCATCTTTACGTAATACATGTGTTTTCATATTCAAGCAGAGAAAAACTACCAAAGCCTCTATCACATCATAGGACCCACTTGTTTTTAATTTTAAGCAAATGCCAGCTTCTTCCATTAAAAAGAAGAAATAAAAAAGGGGACTAGAGAGGGCGTGATTTAGGCAGACATGAAGTATTCATGTGCTTGTAGAGTTGTAGGGCAGAATAGAAACGCATGTGATTCTTTGGAGAAAAAAACTGCTTATAAAAAATATGGTACAAATAAAATGCACATTATCTCACATAAAGGAGAACCAAAGTACTTTATTGACTGCATATGCAATGTGCATAGAGCATCCGTAAAGAAGCCATATTGATTTGCCTTTCACCCACTTGCACGCATTCAATTCATTATTTTAACTTCTAATGTGAATGCTTCAGGCTGGAGATCCATCTCCTCGTCTCAATAGTTCAGGAGAATAGGTAAATGAGGGATGAAATCATTCACGATAAAAGATGAAATAACATATTGAATGCATGCAAGTGGTAAAAAACAGTCAACAAATCTTTCAAGGTTTCCTGCATCATGTAAGAGATTAATAAATCACAAGGTTGTTAAATTTTTGTGAATCACATTGATTCGAGGTTTTGAAAATTGAACAGTGGAAAAAATAGCAAAGAGTAAGAGTTTACGTAAAAATATATTGAACATTACCCAAAAAATGAAAATAGAAAACTCCACGATTTTTTTAAAACCCCAACTTATACCATAAAAGTATACATATGATTATGATGTCACAAAAGAAGTTTGCATTATATTTTATTGCGTAAATCACGCGAACAAGAACCATCAGACATATTCAATATCATTGCTATTGAACAAATTCATCAAAATTTGAAAATATCACCACTACAAACTTTTGACGATTATGTGATTGTTCTATGAGATTATATATGAGTATGTATGATTCCATTATATTTAATTTTTTCTGGATGCAATCTGAATCAATTTAGAAGTGCATAATTGTAAAATTGTACAAAATTCAAAAGTGTACAAGATTGACATATCCATGTGCTAGTGCTACAACAAAAAGGTTCTATGAAAGCACCTGAAGTAGAACTTATTGCAATCTAAGAGATGCATTCAATCCATACTACATGCTCCCTCCATCACCAAATGAACTTTAAAGTTTCTATTCATATGTAAAAAAAATACTCTGTATCTTCGTTTCTTACATATTTTCATTGATCATATGCTAAAATAATACTCCGTATAATAATGTCATCACTTGTTTTGTAGATCTTTTGATATAACTTTTAAATATAAACTTCTATTATAAAATTTTACACCAATATTTAAAGAAAATGAATTGAAAATAACTTCAGTCAAGCATAGTTATGTGTGTGTCAAGTTAATTTGGAGACGGATGGAGTATAAATTCTTCACCTATGGGGGTTTATGATTTGCAAGTGGAAACATCTCAAGTAAAGTTGGATATGATGCTCTTTAACATGGTCTGTGTTGCAAGTGAATTTAATTACTTTTATATGGACACTTAGGGCATGGTTCACTACTTCACTTTCAAATGTTTGATGGTGTTATCTGCATACGAAAATAATGGAGTGACTATCATTCTTTTACTATTTTGTGTGGAAGCTACACACAGGGAGGGGGTGTGAAATGTATCGCAGAGTAGGTGGACTCTCTTTCACTAGTAATTCAATATCACAACACAAAGATGCACAAAAAGTTTAGCAATACATTCATTTAAAAAAAACTTAGAAGGAGAAGTCTTTCCTTACAGACTATTGCTTTCTGCTGAATGTAACAATTGCCCTCTCAGTGACTTTTTTAAAATCTTTTGTTGTAAACCTAAAGGTTTAGACGTCTATACGGGATAGTCAATCTCGTTTCATTGGAATGAAAAAGAAAACATACACGAATTTTCAATAATAAAAAAACGGAACTAAAACCCTAACCCTAAACCACAGTACAGTAATTACTCGTACCTCTCAGCTCTCGAATTTCGTTTTTCTTCTTCAGACAGTTGTACGGGCACTCCGAACCTCTCTGCGCGCTTAATTTTCTTTTGAATATCAAAGGAAGCTTCGCCGGCGACGTTGTTGACCACCGTGGTGGTGGCCGCCGCCTTGGATTCGACCTTGGATGGAGGAGAGTTGGCGGCGTTAGGTTCTTCAGATGCATCCGTTCCTGATTGTTGAGACTCCGGTAGGGTTTTCATGGGGATTTCAGCGTTCGTTGCTGTAGAGGTGGCCATGTGCGTAGAGGAGCGAACAGAAATTCGGAGTCCACTGTTATTCTAATCAATGTATGAAGATGAGCATAAGGACCGGTAGGGACGGGCCGGTCCAGTCTTTTGAAAAAAAAGCCTTTTCTAGTTTTTTTTTGAAGTTAAAAATGTTTCTGTATGCTTGTGCTTATTGCTGATAACTAACTTTTAATTTATAATTTGTTTATAAGCTAAATATTCTTTTGTAGAAATATAATAACATAAAAGATTGATAAGCTATTTGTAAATATTCATTAGTATGATGAACAATTTTATAATTAATCTGGTCAAAATGGAAAAAAACTGAAATAAAAATAAGTAGCTAAGACCTACTTATTTTTTTTGTCTTATAAGCTGCTTATAAGTCAGCTTATATGCACACAAAAATATGTCATCAGCTGACTTATAAGTTATTACTTATACACAATTTTGACCAGCTTATAAACATAGAAAAACAAGCACTTACTACTTATTCAAACAGGTCAGGTCATTAGGAGTATTCATTTAGACCATATAGTTATGGATGTAATCTCTACATGATCTGGTGGATATTTACTCCACTTGATATGTTATAGAGTAGTTGATAAAACTCAATAACTATGAACGAAAAATAATTTATTGATGGAATGGATGGAGAAATAAATAGATGTGAGTGAAATTCTTTTTCTTACATGTTGCTTGATCCATCGTCCGATTCAATCATATATTTGTAAAGAAAAAAATACCATGTATTAGTATGTTATGCTCCTGGAATTATGACGATAATTTTCAAATAACTTAGTTTTATTACTCCTGATAGTGTAAAACCAACGTGAGTACTAAGTCTGAATAAGCGAAAGGGTTGTAGGTGGAAAAACCTGTAACCCGGTTAGTTATTAATAATGTTGAGACCGTTTACAAGTTTACAAGCCATGCGGATTATTTTGTGCCTTTCCCTTTATGAGGCTTTCACGTACTCCTATTTATAATAATAGAAAATACACTGTTCAACACTACTGTTCATCTCAAGTCATCCACCGGACAGTTTTCAAGCCGAACAGTCTTCAAGTCATCCACCCGGGCAGTATTCAAGCCGACCAATCTTCAAGTCATCCATCCGGGCAGTTTTCAAGTCACGATCTTACCGGTCTGACCCCCAACATCCACCCGGTCAGATTAACGGAGACTAGTCAAGCCTAGTCAGACTTTAAGCCTTCTGCGAATGAAGTCACGATCCCACAGGTCTGACCCCTGACATCGACCCGGTCAGATTATCGGGGTTGGTGAGGTCAGGTGGGATCATACTTCAGTACCTCCCGGGAGCCTCTAAGCTTACCGAGTGGTACCAATGGGTTATACCCATCAAGGAGTCCTTTGATTCCTGGCTTTGTGGGAACCATCAAGGACGGGAATCAAATGTTGAATAATTTTGAATTTTATAGGTGAAGTTGGCGGAAAAGATTTTACGGAAACAGGTACATCGCTGCCTAGTTGTCGTGTCGTTTCCCCATCCCGAGAGATCATCACTGTTAATTATAGTATCTTCCCGGTGTCATTTTTCCATTGGTCCTGCTGAGCGGAACGTTCCCTATATAAATCGAGGTCCCCCCATATTTTTCTCTTGCAAATCGGCCGAATTGGGCGGGAGTGGGCCACCTGATCGGTTAGGTCCCAGACAGACGAGAAGCTCCGGATGGAGGTCATGATGGTCGCTGCCCGGAAGGATGCAAAGGGAGCTCGGTTAGCGTCCGAGAAAATGAAGGAGAAGTTATTCGAATAGGCCAAAGCCTATCGGGGTCTCTTCGCCAAGCACAAGGGCTTGCTCAAGTCTACCAAGGAGTCGGATGAGCAAGCTTAGCGGAAGATCACCGAGATGGAGGAAAAGGTCGGGCGGACGGGCCAGCTTGAGGTGGAGAATGCCCAGCTAAGGGCTGAGCTGGAGAGGGAGTGCTCCGACCAGGCTGTTCTTGCCGCTGCTTGGGCTGCGCAGGAACTAGAGAAGTTCGCTGCCCAGGCACTTCCTGACCGGGAGGTCGGCATCCGGTTCTTTCAAGTATCCTAGCAACTGATTAATGTCATTGGGGCCTTTGGGTTTGGGACCGATCAGTACCAAAAGCATCGTGGGTTGTACGGGATCTTGAGCAGCTGGGTGCGGGATTTTGACCCGGCCGAATACTTATTCCCTTTGTGTAGTTTCTTCCTTTATCTTTAACCCGACTATTTGAACTCTCAATCTCTTTGGCCACAACCGAGCTGTATCTACCCATTCTAGTGCATCTCACCATTCTTTTTGAAAAAGAAAAGTGTTTCGCCTGAGAAAAGATGGACCTGGCCCATCTGGCCAGGTGGTATTGACCGGTTGAAACGATGGGGGATGCCCGAGTGTGTTGGGAAGAGATGTATTCTAAGCTAGAGCATGGGGATGCATCCTAGGGATAAAAAGAGTAAATCCCCGGGTTGTTGGAACATGGGTATAAATTGTTCAAAGTTTTGGAGGGCCTGACTGGGCGTTGTTTGAGTAGTAAAGGTGGTGATCATGGGGGAGAAAAGAGAAGGTAATAATGTGATTTCTCCCGGGATCAGGGTAACGCCCTGCGCTAGGGTGGAAATTTGGGAAATGATGGGTTCCATGTTGTTGTTGGTCATGACTTCTTTTTGTAAAGAGGTCCCACGGGTGGCGCTAATTTGATGGTGTAAAACCAACGTGAGTACTAAGTCTGAATAAGCGAAAGGGTTGTAGGTGGGAAAACCTGTAACCCGGTTAGTTATTAATAATGTTGGGACCGTTTACATGTTTACAAGTTGTGCGGATTATTTTGTGCCTTTCCCTTTATGAGGCTTTCACGTACTCCAATTTATAATAATAGAAAATACATTCTTCAGCACTACTGTTCATCTAAAGTCATCCACCCGGGCAGTATTCAAGCCGAACAGTCTTTAAGTCATCCACCCGGGCCGTCTTCAAACCGACCAGTCTTCAAGTCATCCACCCGGGCAGTTTTCAAGTCATGATCTTACCGGTCTGACCCCCAACATCCACCCGGTCAGATTAACGGGGACGGTGAGGTCAAGCCTGGTCAGACTTTAAGCCTTCTGCGAATGAAGTCACGATCCCACAGGTCTGACCCCTGACATCCACCAGTCAGATTATCGGGGTCGGTGAGGTCAGGTGAGATCATACTTTGGTACCTCCCGGGAGCCTGTGAGCTTACCAGATGGTACCAATGGGTTATGCCCATCAACTCCATATTAAAAAAAGACTAGCAGCGCAACTTGATGCATGTTTGCATTCTTCTTTTTCCCTCTCATCCACATTAATGACATCATTTTTAGGTGCAGAAACGTATTTTTCTTGCACTATGAGAATTTGTTTCCCTCTCATCTCTCACATTTGTAGGTCATATTCTCCCTCATGTTGTGTGATAACTAAAAGGTATCCGTGCAAAAGTAAGGAAAAATATTTAAGTCTAGTGGTGGAGAAAAAAAAATTACATGTGTGAATAGGATGTGTCCCAATCTCGACGCCCTTTCAGAATTGACTCGACAATCACTTGAGAAGAGGTAAATTGAGTTATAACCATAGATCACCGGCAAAGAACGTGGCATTCACCTCATATTTGCAGAGCCTATGTTTATATTAGCATAGTTGTTTCACAACACACTTTGTCAAGAGTCGAACTCGAATTTATCCATTTAACGCCATTTGCTCAACTAACTGAACTACGTCCACCATCTTACAAGCATGAAAAAAGCCAGTGCAAGACCATTGATAAAATAAATTAGGGTACATTTCGTTCAATTTATTCTTTTAGATAATTACTTTTTTTTAAATCAGACGAGACTAAATTAGATGTTAAGGCTTAGAGCACTGAAAATGGTTTTGAAGCCCCGGGGCTTCAAATTGGGGCTTCAAACTTTCTTTCTCTACCACATCAACTTTAACTTACCTCACCAATTCACTGGAAATGAGTTTGAAGCTCTGTGGCTTCAAACTGGGGCTTCAAACTTTCATTTTTTATATTTTAAATACACATCTTCTAAAATTAAATTAATGAAATTTAATTATTTAATTTTATCCATTAAAAAAATTACATTCATGAACAACAAATACATTCATTAATTTAAAAAAATTATATTCGTTCATTAAAAAAATTGCATTCATTAATTAAAAAGGGGGGCGGGGGGCTCCAACGGAAAAGGGGGACGGGGGGCTCCAACCGTCAAATCTTGGCCTGTAATTTGCGTCAAACGTTTGACGCTACAAAAATAACGCCACTACAGCGGGAAAGGGTGACAGTGTTTAACGCCCCCAAACGTTAAAAGCATCATAAAGCCACTAGGCGTTAGAGGGATTACCATCATAAATCCACTAGGCGTTAGAGGGATTACCATTGACCTTAGATCAAATAATAATTAGATCACATAAGGTGAGGCTAATTAAAAAGCCGGACTGTTTGTTTCAGCCTCTTAATGGTTCAGATGTTTGAATGGTTCAACACTTAATGGTTCAGACTGTTTGTTTCAGCCTCTTAATGGTTCAGATGACATTTGCCTCTAAATGGTTAAGTATTATACAGAGTCTGAATGATTAAGACCTCTTATCTGAATTGATCAGACATTTGCCTCTGAATAGTTAAGCAACATACTAGCTGGTTCAGACCTCTTACTGATTCAGCACTTAATGGTTCAGACCTGTTACTGATTCAGCACTTACTGTTCAGACCTCTTCTTAGTCTGATCGCTTATCTTTCACTGTCTGTCTGAAGCCATGGATTTGGTTTCTTCCATTTTGTACCACCATTACAGTATCCAAGCTCCAACTCTGGCCTTCGCCTCCTTCAGAAACTCTCCAATTTACTCCAGGCGGCTTCGAGTTCAATCTGCTCCATTTCACTACCCAACACGGCTTTTAGGTAATGATTTACAACTGTGTGTTACTGGGAAAAAACAATAGCTTTTCCGGCACTGCAGATTAGTGGTAATTTAGGGTTTGAATCTTCAGATGGCTGTAGTTTTAGACGAAGGAATGATTCTGCAATTCTGTGCTCAAGGAAAACTGAACAAGGAGAAAAATCGTCTGCATCAGGCAAGATTTCTAATCTCTGAGCTGTTTGTAGTTTCTGGGCAAAGCTCCCTGTACTTCAACTGACCAAACCACGGATAGTCAGAAGGATATTATACAGCATAGTGTTACGATTGAGAGTTATGTGGGGTTTAGTTTTAGTTATGTGGGATTTTTATCTAGGGTACAAGTGTAGGCAACTAGGCATTTTGGGAAGCATTTTTCTTGGAGAAGTTGGCTTATCAGTGACAAAGCCAAAAAATAGATTTTTTTTTTGAAAGAGCCAAAAAATAGATATAAGTGGGCCAAAATTTAACTAGTGAAGGTAAAGAATAGTTGGTTGAACACTGTACTTTTAGACTAGATTAATCTTTCAATATTTAATTATTTTGAAGGGCCAAATGTTCAAATATAACGAATATTCAAAAGTATGTTAATGTATCTATACAACTGTCACTCATATTTGGGGGGGGGGCTCACCACTCCCACCCTAGTTCCGTCACTGAATAAATTGGAATATATAAAAACTAGTGTTATTGAATCTCTATAGAAATTCTTAACAAGAATTGATAATTGATGCTATGCAGATGTACTACCTGTTATTATAAGCTAATATTGGGTGGCTAAACTGTCTTGCAGGGACGGAAATGTCACACAAAGGCCCAGTTGATAGCTATGACGATATTGATATCTCTTGCAGTACAGATGGGTCTGTGAATTATTCGTCTTCTGTTAGGAATGTAGCTCTATGTGTAAGTACTTCGTTTGATCATTGACTCATGGTTATGCCCAACTGTCAAAGTTACTTTTTCATGATCTTGAACATTCTAATTGAAGGGAGTCTAGTCTTTCATTATTTTAGGTGTTGTCAGCTGTAGTATTTGGTGTTGGTTTGGGTTCTAAGGATGGAATTGGAAAGGCATCTGAGTTTTTTGCTGGGTACGAAGCAGTGTTTCCCTATCAGCACTACAATTTCACAAGTTGCGTATTAGGCCACTGTTTATTCAATTTATTAATGCCGAGAAACAATTTCAATCTCATAATGGACTTGTTTGTTTTATTCTATGGACGATATTTCTTTATTACTCGGTCTTCAGATGGTATCTTGCTCTCTTCGGTAATATGACAATTTTGTATTGAGTTGCACCTCATTATATTCTCTTAAATTATCAGGTATATCCTCGAGCAGAGCTTGTCCGTGGACAATTTGTTTGTCTTTGTTTTGATATTCAAGTATTTTAAAGTGCCACTCATGTATCAGGTACTATATTATCCCATGATTAAAAAACTTTGGTCCGGAATCTACCCCCTCTTACATTTTGTTTGGAGAGGATATCTTACACCATTGTTCATTAGTCAAATATCCCATGCATTTTGTTTCAGAATCGAGTGCTTTCATATGGAATTGCTGGAGCAATAATCTTCCGGTTGTCTATCATACTACTTGGGACAGCAACTATTCAGGTTGGCAGTTGATTCCTATCCATTCGGATATGTACACAAGTAATGTAGGACTTATATGCGCACACACCTCCTATCCTCAACAATTCTATCTCTAATAAGTTTGTCTTAAATTTGTCGATGTTATCTTAGAGATTTGAAGCAGTTAACCTACCATTGGCAGGGCTACTCCTATACTCATCATTCAAGGTGCCATATTTTCCAGATTCTTGCACCAAACTTTTGCACTCTATATTAGTTCTCCTTGTTTGGTTTTAGGGGGCGAGGGGGGAGAGTGGAAAATGTAAGAGTTAAAAAATGTCAAGTTTGGTTCAATGAAAGTGTGCAGATGAATTATTATTTTTTTAAAAATATACTCTCTTTGTCCCATAAAAGGTGTCATATTTCTCAACTTCTTTGTGTCTCATAAAAAGAGTGCTTTTTCTCAAGTTGCTTAAAAATGTAGCTAAATTTATTTTTCAACCCGAGTGTATTATTTATTTTAATTAGGTAATATAGGAAAACAAATACTCCCTCCGTCCCATATCTTTATTCTCACTATCCTTTTTAGGTCGTCCCACTTGATTCTTCCCATTTCCCTTTTTGGCAAATAAATTTCTACATGTCAAAGAACCGATTCAACCAAAAGCTCAAGCTTGTGCAGAAAAAGTTGTTTATATTCTAACACGCCCCTCACGTGCAGGCATAGTCTTTTTCGAGCCTTACACGTGAAACTTTAATTTTTTTTTAAACTGGGTGGCGCTGAGTTTCGAACCCGTGACCTCTTAGTCAACAAGGCTCCGATACCATGATAGAATTTAGGACGGAGTATGGATCATTGGATTGGACAATAAGATACTTGGGTTGAACCACATTAAAAGATTGAATTCAATCTTTTAAAGTGGTTCAATTCAAGTATCTTTTGGCCCGGTCCAGTAACCCTTTACTCCATCCTAAATTCTATCACTACAAAAAGACTAATTCATCCTCTCTTTCTCTTTTCTTCTCGTTTGAGCCAGCCCCTTTACCCCCTCAGACCCCCATTCTTCTTCAGCCTCCCCCCTCTTGCAAATTCAAGTCTTCTTCTTCTTCTTCTTCGTACAAACCACTTCTACTTCTTCCTCTTCTAAGACAGTCCCTCCCCCCTTCTTCTTCTTCGTCTTCCTCAGACCATCCTCCACACCCACTCATTTTTTTCTTCTTCATCAACTTTGACAGCGGAAAAGGGATCTAGTTTTAATCCTTAATTCTAGATTTTAATCCCCTGTACAGGGTGGCGAAGGGATATGGACACTTTTCCAGATCTGGTTTTAAATCTTTCATTATCGAGCAGTGATGAAAGGACAGTGGCAAAAGAGTGCCGGCGATGAAGCTTTCAGGTCGATGTCCGTCCCATCTATTAGATTGAGACGAAGCTTTCAGATCAATGCCCGTCCGACGTCCGTCCATCTTTCAAATCGAGCGTTAACGGCGAAGCTCTCAGATTGAGGTTCGTTCGTCCATCTTTCAGATTGAGTGTTGGCGACGATGCTTTTAGATCGAGCTCCGGCAATGAAGCTTTCATCGACGAAGCTTTTAGAAGGGAGGGGGGGGGGGGCAACCACGAAGAAAGAAGAAATTGGGGAGAAGGTGGGACGAAGAAGGTGGGAGGGAAGGGTAAAACTGTAAAGTCAAACTAATTTTTACTCTACATTGAAATCTGTGCAAAGTCACAATGAGAAGTTTCAACTTGGATGGAGGGAGTACTGTTTAGAATAATTAGTTTTACTATACAGAATAAGAAAAGTCTAATAAAAAGGGCGGCTTGGTGCACACTGCACAGAGCATCTACGTGAGCGGGGGTCTGGGGAAGGGTCCCACCATGAGGGTGTAATGTAGGCAAACCTTACCCTGCAATTTTGAAAGAGGCAAAAAAGGAATGAATAATATACTCCCTTCGTCCCTAAACAAATGTCCTATTTTCCTTATTTCGATGTCCCAAAATAAATGTCTCATTCCATTTGAGGAAAGAAATGAATTGTTCACATTATTTCTCTCTCCTGTGTTACCTCCACCGTACAATTTCACTTTTTTGAATCTCCGTGAAAGTTAACCCAAGACATTTATTTTGGGACGGAGGGAGTAATAATTAACTAACTATAAAACAAATCATTTTATGTGTTACTACTGCAACTGTTAAATTACCAAACACCTCTCTTCAAACTGTTAATATTGTCAAACTGTCAATTGGTAAAAATATTTAACACAATCCACTTTCCTCCCCCTCCCAATCAACTACCCCAACTAAATGCACAAAACTCCTCCAGTCTCCTTACCTCTTCCTCAAAGGGAAAATTGCATCCACGGAAATTTCTCTTCTATCAATTATGTACTAAACATTTATTTGTATAGGCATCAAACCTTTTTAATCATGGTCTGTGCCATCACCATACTAATTTTTTATGAAGGATCCTACATGGCACTAGATCTGAATTGAGGATGCATATGATCTTGCTGTAATCATGCAAACTGTCAATTGGTAAAAATATTTAACACAATCCACTTTCCTCCCCCTCCCAATCAACTACCCCAACTAAATGCACAAAACTCCTCCAGTCTCCTTACCTCTTCCTCAAAGGGAAAATTGCATCCACGGAAATTTCTCTTCTATCAATTATGTACTAAACATTTATTTGTATAGGCATCAAACCTTTTTAATCATGGTCTGTGCCATCACCATACTAATTTTTTATGAAGGATCCTACATGGCACTAGATCTGAATTGAGGATGCATATGATCTTGCTGTAATCATGATCATATTGTTTTTATCAGTCTTATTAGATATTAAACAAGGTCATATATGATAAAATTGTGTTTTCAGGTAAATTAGCAAACCTAACAGGCTCAACACTAGAAAAATGAGATTCTAAAGCAGTTTGAAGTAGTGTATGTGGCGATTCGGCTGTCTCATAACTTAAACTATGCTAAAATGATGGTGTTGAAGCACAAATAAATGTGTGGTACCCATTTAGATACATGAAACATTATCAACCATAACATGGTCAATTAATGCACTTTTCCAGCTCTTCTAGCGTAAGTATCTTTATTTCTTGATGGAAAATAATGTTTTTCAGATGCTTGATGCCTTTGGTGTATATGTTACTTATCTTTGCATTTAAACACCAATATTTGACTTCTGTTTTAGCTATCTATGCCTTGTATCTTGATTCTTGTATGTTGTTGGATTAAGATTCTCATGCAATCTGGTTTGCAATGTTTGTGCTCATTTGTGTAATTTCATCACAGCTGTTTGCTGAAGAAGATGTTGATACTGATCTTTCTGAAAACTTCATAGTAAAGACTTGCCAGAGATTCATTCCCGTAACCTGTAGTGTTCTCTCTTTTAATCCTTGCACATGCACAGTTTTTTTTTGTTTGTGATTTTTCCAGCTAAAAAAGAAATTGACATTTTAGAGGTCTATATACAGTTTGCTTGTCCAGCTGGGGATCTCAACTTTAAAGGGGATTTTTTCATACTGATTTACTTCTAATGTAGGACAGTGCATGTTTTATTGCCATATGAGTTCTAAATGTATAGTTTATTTAGGTCTGTGTCTATAGTACTCCTTGCATGTGTTCACATTTTTACCTTGCTATTTTTTTTAAAATGGGTAGAAGGCGTGAACAACTAAGTGGGAATTATGGAATACAACCTTTATGTCAACAAATAATATGTGTGTGAATGTGAGTGTGTGTATAAATTTCATAAAATAAAAGCTAAAGTTTTACATGGTAAATTAGAAGATATTCCAACCTCTATATAAGAGATAAGACGCCTAAATTGCTCTACAAACAAGCATAGAACCAAAAACAAAAAGAAAACTGCCTGTTTGGCCACTGCCGCCACTATAAATGGGAGAGAAGGTGCACATTTTGTGGAGCTGAGTTCTGCTGAAACTTGAAAGGTGGGTGAGGGTGTGCAGAAGAAAGTAATACTTAAGGGAGTTACAGAAGGGTAGGGTTTTGAAAGAAATTTATGGAGTAAGAAAAATGGGATAGAAAATAGTAGAAAAAAGGCCTCAAAACCCACTTTTTTAGTCAATTTTGAGTATGTTACTATGTTTATACATCAATATACCCATGTGCGGGAATTTTGGCCAAAATAGAGTATTCCACAATCCACATTTCATAGGTGCACTTTTTTGGAAGAAGGTTAAATAGATAAATTTATCAGGTTTTTCATTTATGTATTAACTTGAATTTTGAGAAAAACGACCTCTGTAATGTTTTTCTTTTTTTGGATAAAGGTGGTGTTTAAATTCTCTTTTGCCACATACATCTGACTCTCCACCTAGAAATCTTGCTTGATTTTTTAAAATTGCAATTTTTATAGATGCACCATATTGAAACGTTTGAATGTAATCTAACTTTTTCGTTGGAGTTGCAGCTGAGTATGATGGCAATCGATTCATAACAATTCAGGATGGAATTCGGAAAGTATGTCTTCTTTTGCTCTTAGCATTTGTTTTACTGGTTGATTCATTTACACTTTTGAGGTGTAATACATGAAAAACAATCGCCTACGTTAATATTACATTTATGCTTTGATCAAAAGCTATATACCACCTTCTACACATTGGAGAAACAAGCTTTGTCTATTTCCAGCTCTACACAATTAACTAAAGAAATTAGAAGATGTGTTCATGTGTTATTTTGATTTAAATTCATTGTTCCTTGATTTCTAACAGGTGTCACACATTTTGGGCAGGCTACACCTTTACTTCTCACGGTTGCCGTAATTGAACTCAGTGATATTGCATTTGCTGTATGTGTCATTTCTTTTCCGAGCAAAATGAAATTTTTAGTTTCCTTTATTTTTTAAAACTAATCATGATTTCGATGATGCTTTTCAGGTGGATTCTATACCAGCTGTTTTTGGTGTTACCAGAGACCCTTTCGTAGTGTTCACTTCTAATATCTTTGCCATTTTAGGTACTGGTGTTCTACATTTCTCTTTTCACTCTAAGTCTCCTAAAGTTGTTACGATTCTTGAATCCAATTGCAACTGAGTGCTTTTTCCAAATCAAAGTCGATATAAATCATGGATCTTGCTCTGTTTTTCTCTAGTCTGCAATGATGTTTTTATGACATTTTGCAACATGCTAGTCCGAATGATGATTTTTAGGACCTTTCCTCATTCAAGGTGTTGATATCTTGTAGTGTATTCTGTTTGATGGTGAACCCTCCACTCCCACCTTCAGTGAGAGCGTAACAAATTTGATCTAATGCACACAACTTGTGTTACACTTTTAAGGGCAATTCTTACATATGCAGGTTTAAGGTCATTATACACACTCATTTCTGGAAGCATGGCAGAATTAGAGTATTTACAGGTGATGTTTCATTCTCTTTTCAAGTGTAATTAAGGAAGTATGGAGGGAGTTAGTTTAGCATACAACAATAACAATCCTAACTATAGTTGATGCTGTTTGTGTTGGATGCTTGTTGCATCATACAAAAGCAAGTAGTAGTACTTATAATAATTAGGAAGCATAGGAAGCTACTTGAGTATACATCACACAAAAAAGAAGTAATGCTAATGATTGGGAATGTTATCTGTCCAAGGTTAGAAAGAGTGGTCAACTATGAATACCCGAAAAAAAACACTATCAATCCCGTACAAGCAAGGCTAGAGTATATCAATTCAAGACTCAAAAAGTAAACACGGTTCAAGAATCTCTAACAATATACTCCCTCCGTCCCACAAAATATTACCCATTTTGAATAGTATTTGGTCAAATAGTTACACGCTTTGACTACAAATTGTGAGAAAAGTATATTGAATTATAATATAAACTTAATATAATTGGATTCATCTTAGGATCTAGTTTTGATATATCAAATTTTTATAACATTTCTTTATTTAGATTATATTTAATTTATGGTCAAAGCATGTAACTGTCTGACCAAAAATACATCAAAATGGGTAATGTTTTGTGGGACGGAGGGAGTATAAAATTTATATACTTAAACTACATAAGTTCTACAAAATATGTAAGGAATAAAGAAATAGTTTGACCTCGTGAGTAGTGAATCATTTTGGGATGGAGTAGATTCTAACCTTTACTGTCTCAGATTGACTTCTTTTTCATTCATGTCATGAATCAATACAACAACATTACTGCACTGCCTCAAAGGCTCCCACCATTTCGGGGGTAAGGGGGGTCGGATGTATGCAGCTTGACTTCTATGTTTAAAACATAGAGCGACCGATTCGAGATGACCCAGGATGAGCATTGAAAGTTGCATTGATTAAATCTTTCGGGTCTTCATTGATAAAATTCATAATAATGATTACAGTTGCATCATTACTTACCAAGTTATTGATATACTCCCTCCGTCCCAATGTATATGTCAAGTTTGACTTTTCCGTTTCTAGCTGGATGAACTTTGAACTCTAATTAAACAAAAATTATAATGTATATTAGTATAAAAAGATTTTATTAAATTTATCTTGTTGAAAACTTTTAAAATTTTATTTGATTGAACTAATAAGCAATACAAATTAAGAGTAATTGAAGCTCACAGTCTGACCAGTTTGACTTAAAAGTCAAACTCGACAAATACACTGGGCCGGAGGTAGTATCATATATCCCTTGCATGAAGTTGAAGTCACGACAATCTTTTGCTATATATTTCTGATGGAATCTAGTCTCTGGTGTGAACAGCCTGCAATTGGTGCTGTTTTGGGCTTCATTGGGTGTAAGATGATACTGGATTTCTTTGGTGAGTACTTCCTAAAGCAATGCAGCACTCACTTCTCTAGAAAATGAATTATATGGCTATGCTTATAACCTGAAAAATGGTGGGGAAATGGAAGAAATTGGAAATAAAATGTTTTTTTTAAAAAAATTATGTTTTGGTTTTAAATGGGAAAGTATTAATGAAAATCAATTCTGAGTAAAAAAAACTATTGTGTTTTTTTACTTATATAAATGTGAAAACGTTTTAGGACCGGAGGGAGTAGAAAATGTTAACAAATGTCTGAAATTTATGCATTACGTTTGAAGCAATATTTTATATTCCTTCACATTTTCTTCACTTAAAATTTCCTCTCATTCTCTTCCTTCTGATCTTCTTTCCCTGCTAATATCTGACTTCGGAAGTACATATTATGCATGCAGGATTGCACATCACTACGGAGGCATCCCTTGCTGTTGTAGCTACGTGTCTCAGCAGCGGCGTGTTGTTGAGTCTTGCCAAGGGGAAGAAGTCCGAATAGAGAGGTACATTTGATCTATGAGGCTTACAACTTACAAGGAATATCACTCATGCACATTGTTGCTTGACTTTATAAAGCCTTTGTATAGGCTGGGGGGGGGGGGGGGGGGGGTTGTACAACAATGTCTGTCATACAATATTTTTAGGGGTTACTCTGAAGGGTCCTAGTGGTGGAGTTTTACCAATTGTACTAGGGGATTTAGAGGGTTTTTCTCTGTACCAAAATATTATATGAAGAGTTTTTCTTTTACCCAGATCAGATCTTGCATATTCTTCTCACACTTAACCTACTAGGTTAAATTTCACATCAATCTGATGGGAGTCGTAGAATTTAAGCTCTTACGAGGACCCCGGCTCAAACTCCAAAGTTTTCACAATGGAGGGGGTTGAGGCCTCCACTGGTGGGTCACCGACTTTAATTTCTGATCTCATTGGTGGCCTATTTCACAATTTCAGTTCAACATATAACTATCACCAAATCATTATAGTATAGTAAATTTGGATTGATTTGGAGTCTTTATCTAATTTTAAGGTCAAAGTACAAAGAAGGGCTGAATTGTAAATAACATGAAAATCATGTGGCCAATTGGTAAAATTAAAAACTTCATCTTACTTTCTCTTCCCTTTTTTTTCCCCTCCAATTGGAATTTGAAACGTAACAGTCTCCTTCACCACGAGGCCCATTCCATTCCGATCCGGCGTACAATACCTGCAGTGAATTCATGGCGCCTCCATCCTCCATCCAGAGTTTTTTTTGTAAGACAAAGACGAACAACATGGCTCTTTGTTCTTCTTGCCCCACGCTCGGTGCGAAAATGATGGTGTAAATTATCTCAACTGCAATATCGTTCTTAGCCGGGTAAGAATTATAAACAAGTCTAACAAAATACACCAAAATATAGAAACATAGATCTTAATGTGGAAACCCGATTGGGAGGAAACCAGGGCCTTTTTTGGCGGTACCCTACGGCTGGAGACACGATTGTCTAGATCGATGAAAGAAGCAGACGTATACCTTTCTACCTCCTTTTGTAGAGGATGCAGTTGAATGTGAGGGCCTAAGCCCATTCAGAGTGATGAGTCATCCCACAAGCCAGAATATGAAGTTTTGGGAAGTGAAGACAAGATAGTAAATTAAGATTTTACCATCAAACTGTTTGAATACATGGTTCTTTGTGGGTTGTATGTTAGACACATTTGCCAACTTATCTCGAATTTCCAACGCTACATTTCTACTGCTAAGCCTTTCCATCGTAACAATGTGGCTTTTAAGGGGTGAGAATGATATGTATGGTAATTAGTATATTTAATTAACTAATAGTTAAATATTATTTATTATTTAATACTCCATCCATCCCACAAAACTTTTCTTCTTTCTTTTTGCATCCGTTCCAAAACAATCTTTCCCATTTCTATGAAAAAATTACTGTTACCCCTACTAATTTTTAACCTACATATCACATCACATTTTTTTACTATTAATCTATCCATCATATCCAATGATATTTTTTAACAGTGAACACCAAAATACACTCCACTTAAATCCTTTAAAAGTCAAAACTATAAATGTTTTGTGAGACGGGAGAAGTATTCTTTAGTTAATAGGGTTTAGAGTTTTAGCATGGGCTTGAGCCCATTAGGTCAGTTATGATGTTCCCCCATCTCTATATATTGTAACTCTTTTATCATTATGAATCAAACAATAAGAATATCATAAACTTTAATATCTCTTCTCTTTTCTTGGAAGCTCGAAAATGTTCGGAGTTTTCCATCTTTCTCTTTTCTCTTCATCTTGAAGCTTGAAGAATTCTCAAAGATCTTCCCTAGCTATCTGATATGATATTCATATCAAACCCCCTCCCCCTCCCCCGTCTTATGTTTAACACACCCTACACCCTCTTGAATTGCACCACCTTTCGTTTTGGTAAAAAAACTGACCACAAAGTCAACAAAATGGTAAGTGATACAATTGGAGGGGTTGCAAGGGCGCGTTAGGGATGAGATGAGTTATGGCCTTATGGGGATTTACCAAAAGAGTTGGGGAGGTAGAAATAATTAATTTTACGAATGGAGCCGTAAGTGCCCTCTTGTAAGTATATGAAGAGAAAAGTGAATTTTAAAGTTTAAACATCCAAAGATAAACTCAGATACAAAAGATATTTAACGAATTACACGTGGACACATAATAGTGGCGAAAAAAACACAACACAACCGAATGTAAGTGGACACATAGATAGAGTACGTGGCCAAACGATTGATGATGAGAAGCCATCGACCTCATGATATGGCGCACAACACATGACGTCATCACCAGTTGATCTTTGGCTCTTTATTTATAAAGACTTTATATTGTAATGGTTGCGATCACAAGCATCCATCTGATGCTACATTGACAAAAAAACAGTAGTCAGTGTAAATTTTTGGTGGAATTAATTTTTATTATTCACAATCGAGTTTTAATTTTTAATCATCCTCTTCACAATCCAGATAGTAAAAGTCTATATCATTTCTTTTCATATTTTCATATATTAGTCATTTAAAAAAATATATTTTAACTTTTGTTGATATGTAGAACTTCAATCAATCTAAATTTTAAATGTATTCTTGCATAAATTTATTTTTAAATTTTTACCCAATATTTAAACAAAACAAGAAATTCAATAAAACCTTGTATTTCAAAATGAAAAAAATTACTCAGGGATTGAGGGAGTAATGTTCGGGGCTCAACCAATTAATTACACCGAGGTTTTAAGTAAATAATAGTCCGGTGAAAATGGAAATATAATGTATCAGTTCAAATGGAAAAATTAATTAGAAGGTAAATTCTTTCATTATTTTGTCCTTAGGTCTATATTTGTTTTATGGACCTTGTCACCTTGATACATAAAATTATTATATGTAGTGGACCTTGTAAAAGGAAAGAAATTCAATTAGAAGGTCCACCACATTTCACACGTGAACTTTAAGACCACAATAGCACAACTCTAGTTAGAAAGCTATAAAACATTTAAGGCATGTTTGGTGAGTTTTGGAGGTATCATATTTAGAAGAAACTATATACTCCCTCTGTCCACCATAGATCTTCCCAGACACTATTCACAGGGTCAAACTTAATTCACTTTGTTTATTTATTTTTACTACTCATTTCATAAAATAATATAGTGTTATCACCTCTAGTTTTTTAGAACTTTTCATGTAGTTTATTACTACATAAATTTTATATTAAAATTTTACCCCTATATTCAAATAAATTGAATTGAAAATAAAGTCGGTCAAGCCTCGTAACGCGCAATGTGAAGATCTTAGGTGGACGGAGGGAGTATATGGATATTGAAATTTGATACTAATAAAATTGTTTATTAGATAGATTTGAAATCAAGATTAGAATAATGACAGACAGGTGTAACCAGCAACGAGGGTAGTTGGCAATGATAGTCGTAGGCTCGTAGCCGCTGCTGGCCGGGAAGTAATCGACGATTGAGGATATATCTAATTCTCATATTCATATCTTACAAACTCAGAAGATATCAAAATTCAAAAACCTTTCATTTAGAGGGTGTGTCATAGTCATATATAGAGAAAATAGAATTCAATTTTTTTATGATTCACCAAATATCATAAAATTATTCCCTAAGCACGCTATTAATAGGAAATTAAATTAACCTTTAGGGAGGAGTAGAACTTGAACCGGAACTTTGTGAAGGAGGACGTCGTAGGCCCGGGTTGCCATCGTATGTACTGTATATTATGATTGTGGGCGCAATGCATTGAGAGAAATTACGGTCAAAACAAGACAAAAAAAACATGATGAGAAATTAATTACTCTATAAATAACATTATAACAACAATGTATGCTTTTATTAAAAAAAATAATAACAACGCGACTAGAAAGTAAAAATAATATTGTGGTAATTAAGATTTGATTAATTAAAACCACGTTCCGGATCGTAAAGAATTTTAAATTGGGACAAAAGTAGATCAAGTAGCTAAAGATATTTTAATTTTGACACAATGAATTGAAAAAAATATAAATTATTCACTAGTTTATACTTACAATGCTTTTCCAATTTCCATCAAACATGGAGGAATTTCACCAGACAAGGAATTATTACTAAGCAGCCTGCAATACAAATTTCCACATCCGCATTTGGCATCAGTGTTAGAGATTGACATTAGCGTTTTGAAAAGGCTACCCGACAAGGCCTTTAGCGTTAACGTTTTTTCAAAATTAATCTACCCCGTTAAAAATAGACAATTCACCATATACTTCTCCATCCAAAAAAAAATTTTCACTTTTACTTTTTACCCATTCCAAAAAATAGTTCTACTTAAAATTAGAATCTCATTTACCCGTACTATTTTAATAACCTGTCTATCACATTATATTCATTCACAATTAATCTATCAACCAATCACATTATATCTTACGGAGTACCTTGTAACTCGATATTAAGTATATAAATGCAAAATTTGAAAATTAACACCAAAAAATTTAATTATTAATCTAACAATTCCAATCACGTTATATTTAAGTATAAAAAAATTAAAAAATTTATTTTAATCTACTGAAAAATGTATTAGGTTACTCCCTCCGTCCCTTTTGAATATTCTCAGTTAGACTTTTAAGGTCACTTTTTAAAACTCGACTACAAATTAGAAAAAAATACATTGAACTTTAATATAAATTTAATATAAATAATTTTATTTTGAAACATGGTTTTGAAATAATACATTCTCAAACTTCCTTCGTCCTAAAACTTTTTTTCTAGAACTATTCAAACGGTCAAATTTGATCATTTTCTTTATATATTTTCGTTATTCATTTGATAAAATAATATATTTATTTCACCTCTTGTTTTAATTTTACGTATAGAATCAAATAAACTAAGTTGAAAAATAATTTTTGTCAAACCTCGTAAACCGAAATGGGAAGAATGTTTTAAAAGAGAGGGAGTAATACATAATTACATATCCATCTATAAATGAAGATTTGGATGGTCGAAGAGTTACATCTATATTTTAATTAAGGGCAATTTACGCAAATAGGACTTAAACATATCACTTTTTCTCTAAAACCACTCCTATTAATACTTTAACGTTTGACAATGGAAAGTTCTAAAACGTTTTGCCTATGACAAAAATGACCTATTACAAAATTCAAGTACGTAGAATAAGACATTATTAAAACCAATTCAAACAGTCATAATATTATCCAACACATATTGTATTGACCATATTCGTGGAGTTATTCATATAATCAATCATTATCCAACATTCGTTGCTAATGAGGGGGCATATATAGCAAGACTTGGGCCCAATTCAACGCCGAAAGTTAACTCAAGAGGTTGAGATACCCAAATTCTATTAAATAGCAGCACAATATAAGGCTGCATTGCCGATGTAGGATGAACAAGTCAACAAGATCATATGGAATTATGTGGCATAAAGAAAATAAAACATACTTGGTCCTATTCAGACAAATATACTACTGCTTTTTTGTCTTATATGGTGCAATTTTTTCTCTAATTATTAATATGGAAAGTAGTAGTGCCATATTATTAGGAAAAATGAATGCATGCATGCAATTGGTACGTACAGGACGGTTAAGGGGAGCTTGCAGAGTTCGGAAGGAATGGAACCGTTTAGGTTGTTGTTGTTGAGATCCAAATCGCTCAAATTCGTCATATCCCCCAGCTCGGGGGGGATTGCACCACTTAAATTATTGTTTCCCAATGACCTTAATTATTAATTGTAAAAGAAAAATAATAATCATGGAAATGGTCACTTCTTTTAATATTTTTTTAAAAAAATAGTTAGGCAAAATAAAAAAAATCTGCAACTTACATAATCTTCAACTCTTTGAGATTGGAAAGCTCTGGAACTAAACTGCCCGCCATAACTCCATATGGCATGTTACTACAAACAAAAGTTGACCGAATTTTTAATAGTAATAATATATGAATAAATACAAAAAGTCCCAATCGGCCAGGGCGGGCGGTATATGTAAAACATGAACTTTAAATGTACTTTTTTTTCACTACTTATGGTTAAAGCATGTCATTGTTTGATAAAAAAAAGGTCGAAACAAAAAAAGTTTTTAGGACATATATAATGACAAAAAAGTACTTCTGGGTACCATATATTTTCTGGTAATAACTCTCAGGTCCCACATTATCTGAAATATACTTCGAGTATCCTCGATTTGTTTTGGTAAGAATGAACTCTTTGGTCGCACATTATCCGAAATATACCCCGGGGTCTTTCAATTTGTGATATTATATACTCAGAAGGTACACTCTTTCAATTTAGGCGTTAGATTAATTAAAGTTCTTTCGCTTTGAAAATTGAAGAGCTTTATTTAAATTTAATAAAATTATGATTGTCAATGTAAAATTTAGTAATTATCAAAGCAACAAATTAAAACATTCAATCATAACGGGTTAACGGCCAAATAGACGGAATGTACCTCCGAGTCGGAGTACATTAGCATAAATTTTAAGGACCCCTAAAGTATATAATGAAGTTTGATACCAATTAATTAAGATGAGCTTAATTACGTACAATTGGGTAACATGGCCGTTGACGCAGAAAATAGTAGGCCAACTAGTAGTATTGCTGTTACCGTCAACGGTGCCGTGACAAGGACCTGTCCCCGACGTCCAACTTGCCGTAGTCCCACCAGGATCCCTAAATGTCCGCTTTAGCGCCAACAAAGCATCCTCTGTCTCACGCACGCACGTAACAAACAAATGCCACACATGATAATTAGTACTGTAATTACTAGTATTGCATGCATGTCGGAAATTATGTTATGGATGAACGGATTTAGATTATTCATTATAGTCTCTCCATTCCTTTAAATACTTCTCACTTTGACTTTGGACCGAAATAAGGAAAGTGTAATTTTGGTTGACTTTCTAATTTTACTCGTGATGATGTGATTGTTTGGTTATTAGTGAAAAAAATAGGCAGGGTATGAAAAAGTAGGGGTAAAAGTGTTTTTTAATAGAAAATGGAAGTGTTTTGGGGAATTATAAAAAGATGAAAGAGGAAGGGTTTAATAAAACGGAGGGAGTATTATACTACTCCCTCCGTCCACCTAAGATTTTCCCGTTGCGCGTTACGAGGCTTGACAGACTTTATTTTCAATTCAATTTATTTGAATATAGAGATAAAAATTTAGTATAAAATCTATGTAGTAATAAACTACATGAAAAGTTCTACAAAACTAGATTTGACAAAACTATATTATTTTATGAAATGAGTAGTAAAAATAAACAAAGTGAACTAAGTTTGACCATGTGAATAGTGTGTGGAAAGATTAGACAGAGGGAATATTACCCAAGATAGAATTGAAGAAGAAGAAGAAGAATAAAAAGTAGGTGAAGGGATCGGACCTTCTTCATTAGAAGAGACTAGCGACGGCAGTGGAAGTAGAGAGAGGAGCAATAATGTTAATAAACACGGCAGAACAGCCGCCGCCGCCGACGACGACGGAGGTGACACAACCGGCCGCTGCCTTCCACCCATTATATTATTATATACTTATGTTTGTCTCTGAATTTAACTCACTCTATGCTTATTAGCTTTGAGATGAATTCTAAAAATCGCACTCACAACTCCATCTATATATAGAGGGAGATTAGAGGGAGTGCGGGGGCCATAATGAATGGAATTAACATACTTTCCCAATTACTTACTCCATATCTCCCATAATTATTTTATCCTTACTTTTTTACGTGCACTACTTTCTTCATTAATATCCTTATTTATATACTCCCTCCGTTCTAAAAAACTCTTCATCTTTTAAAATTTTCATTTTCGACGAAACACTTCCATTTTCTATTTAAAAAAACATTTTTACTCTTATTTTTTCATACCCTACATATCAAATCATACTTTTTTTTTAATAATCTATTTATCACATCTTACTTTTAACTATCACATCAAGGGCAAAATTGGAAGTCAACTATAATTTAATACGGAGTACTTCTTTTTTTTACACTTGGTCAAAATTGGAACTCTTTTTGAGAACGGAGGGAGTATAATTTTATATTATAAAAATATGATATTTTAAAATTTTATTTCAAAATTATTCGATATTAAATTTATATCAACACTTAGGGCATGTTCTTTAGAACTGAAAAAAAGAGTTAGATGTTGGAAAAAACTAGAACGGGAAGAAACTGGAAGGAATTGGAAAAAACTTCAAAAAATTGGAAAACCTAACAAAACTTTAAAAAAAAATTATTTTAGTGTATTTTTATATTATTCTCATTCTAATTCTTGTTGTTATAAATTATTATAATTATTATTATTATTATTATTATCATCATCATCATCATCATCATCATCATCATCATCATCATCAAAATAATTCGATATTAAATTTGCAAATAAAATAATTTTAAAAGAGATCGTACTTTGCACGTCCTTCTAAATGTTGCAAATAATTTGGAATGGAGAAAATAATAAATAAATTTGAACGTCAACAAATGAAAAATCAAATGTCGACGGAATGAATAGAAATTAAACAGACTTTGTAAATTTATTAACCAATTTTGGCGTCCCTGCTTACGAAATACGGTGTATTAACCACTTTTTTTTGCTGGTCTTTCAAGACAGCGTTTTATTTTTGAAGTTAACTTTGGAAAGTGCTTTCACATTAAGGGTCTGTTTGGGAATGACGTTAGAAATTAGCGTTAGCACGCTTTGAAAAAGGTTATCTACGGACAACGTTTAGCGTTAGCATTTTCAAAGTAATCTGCAACGTTAAAATTTTATCCAAAACGCCAACGTTAATATCTAACGCTTTCCCAAATAGGCTCTAAGAAAAAGGAACAAAAAAGACAAGAGGACAATTTCCTAAAATTGGGGTGTATCAAGTCAATGATAATCATCAATTTTTATTATCGGGAAGGACTTTTGACCTTGAAATCTAGCCAGTTTATGATTCAGGACCTCTATAGTACTCCCTCCGTCCCAAAAAGAATGTTACGTTTTATTTTTTGCGCATCTCTTAAAACACTTTTATATCATCTCAAATGCCAAAAAAACTTTCAAAACAATTTCATCTTATAATAAAGAATAAATATGGTAAATTTTAGAATTTTTAGATGTGAGTAGCCGTGCTTTTTGTGATGCGCAAAAAATTGAAATGTAACATTCTTTTTGGGACGGAGGGAGTATTTCATTAGTAGTAAAATTAATACTCCCTCCGTCCCGGAAAACATGGGAGTTTTGGTTTTGGAGAGAGATTTAAGAGGAGTGTATTTTGGTATTGAATTTCCAAAAATGTCCTTTGATGTGATAGGTAAAAGTATGATTTGATGGATAGATTATTAGTAAAAAGATATGATGTGATAGGTAGGGTATGAAAAAGTAAGGGATAAAAGTGACTTTTTAATAGAAATGAGAAGTGTTTTTTGGGACGGATAAAAAAAGAAAAGAGAAAGATTTTCTGGGACAGAGGGAGTAATTTTTTAATTTATATTTGTCGCATAAAAAGAGTGATTTTTCTCAAGTTGCTTAACAATGTAGCTAAATGGAGTAGATTTTTCAACCTAATTGTATTATTTATTTAATTAGGTAATATAAGAAAATAATTTGTTTTATTAAGCATAATTAAAGAAAAGTCTATTAAAAAAGGACAACTCGAGGCACGAGGTAATAGTATGGGTGCCCCCTGTGGTTTACAAAAGGAACATCAAAACTCCCTCTACTTTCAAAAGTTATTTGTAAAACATACCCCTGTGGTTTTTAAATAGTGCACATATGCCCTGATTGCCCTCCTTCTAGAGTTCGAGAGCATGAAAAGTGATAGAGAAACAGAGAAGGACCCAAAAAGAGAAAAAAGAAACTCCTCGCCCTCGCTCCAATCACCAACAATCTCACCCAAAAAAAACTCAGCAAATTAAACGTGATCTCAAGCTCACTCGTCTTGCAACGAAGATCTGGCTCTCTACTTCTAGAGGCCATCCTCACAAAAACTGCTTCTGCTGGCTCAATACCAGTTCCTGTGCTCCAAGTAGCTCCTCGTTACCGATGATCAGCTTGCAGGAGATATTAGAGTGATAGATATATTAGAAAATAGAATATTACTATTCTTTACCTTCTTTATTACATTACTTCCTTATTGTAATATTATAATAATTCTTCTCCTACTTAGATTTGAATTCTATTTTGTAATTTATATACATGCGAACAATGTAGAATACGAAGTTTTAGGAAGTGCAGAAAAGGTACCGGATTCAAATTATACCCAGACAAACAACTGAATTTCATTGGACACCATCAGATTGAATTGTTTGACCTTGTTGATATTGGAAAGTCTGTATACTTGACTCCATTGCATGTACTTAGACACACTAGTGTTAGCCCCGTGCTTCGCACGGTCTCACATACATTTGAAATTTTTGATAATCTATAAATATAATTTTTTTATTTTATTTTTCTAATAGTGATAACATATGTTTTAAACTGGTGGAATATATATTGGTATGTTAATTTAAAAATAAAATGTTTTATACAAAATTAATGGTCATTCAATGAAGTACTAATGAAAATGGTTTTAATTAATAAAATATTATAATAAAAAATGGACTAATTAAATAATGATACATCATTAGAGAAGTGGCATAATGTCACTTGTCAACCATCAATTAAACCAAATTTATTCTATTTACTTTGTTGAAAAATATACGTGCTAATAAAATAAATAATGTAAAAAAATAAAATTTTTGAAGCAAAGTATTTAATTCATAAATATACATATGTGATTAAATTTATATAATCATTCTTTGAGAAGGTAATAAACTAAAATAAGCAGTGAATAGTATAAAAATAATCTTATATATATGTATGTGTGTGTCTGGACTTCTTCTTTGGTTCAGCGATTTCTCTCTTGTCCAAAAGTAGGAGCGAGAGTCTCCACCTTGAAGACAAATTGGTTTTTAAGAGGGTGAGAGTGATATGAATGGTCGATTGGTATATATATTTAACTAGTATTTTGACCCGTGCGATGCACGGGGCCGAACGAAATTGTTGTCGATTTTGAAATTTTTCAATGAAATATTTATTCCAAAATCAAGTAAATATATTTCTGTCACAAATTTTAATCAATGGAAAACAATGACAAATAGAATATAATATTTGAGAAATTGAAAGTGTACTCGAAAAAATATTTTTTAATTCCAAATTTTTTGAAAGACTTTAGTGTACACAACATTTTTTGTATCGTTGTAAGCGTTTTTATTTTCATCTAGAACCAATATTTTTAATCATGTCTTTTTCTTTACTCGTGAAACAGTTCTGAATTAGTTAAAAATAATATAGCAAAGGACAATGTTTGACATTGACTTTTGTTTATAGTCATAGCAAAACATAAGACTATTATATTGAGAATTCTATCAGATGATACCAAATTTAATTCAGGGTATGTAAACCTTTTTCTCCAACGCGATTTCTCGAAACATCAATTACATTGATAATGTTCTTCCACATCTCTTTAATGATTAATCTTTTACCAATACACAATCCATATGTTTGTTCAATGTTCTTCAATAACATAATCGGTACCCCCTTTTAAAAACTATTTTATGGTTTGAATCCCCTAACATTTGATTTCATTAAGAAGAATTGAACTGTTATCTAATTGTCTTCAACAACTACATCTAAATATGTTTGGCATGAAGAATGAGAACGTAAGTACTCTTTTTTTACCTCTTAGAATAAGGGATATGACAAATTCATTTGTCATTTAACAAATTCGATTGTGGGTGCTAATAATGCACTATCCTCAAAAAAGAATAATTTTTCATGTTCTCTAATAGGTTTGGATAAGTAAAGTCCAATATATACTCTTGAGGGGGTAACTTGTGTCAAGCATCAAGAATTCAAGCGGAATTTCAACGTCAGCAGTTTCATCGATCACTTGTTCAAGTTTTCCATCTTTGACTTTGCTTATCAATACAGAAAAAGATTATGTGCCCCTATCAGTGCAAGAGCGTGTAGATAAATGCAATCTCATATTCTTAGCTAACCTATAAACTGTACATTACAATCACATTTGTGAGAATTGGTGGTAGCACCCACAATTTCCTCTCTCTACGCTATGAGTAGACCTGAAAGAATTTGGATAAAATCACCTCTGATTATAGCTGTTTTCCCTCCAAATGGTTCATTTATGAAGTTATTATTAAAAAATCTCATTACATCTCTCATTTTTCCGAAAAAAATTAGTGGGTGACTCATGGTACTTGTCACTAATAATGTGACGAACAACTTTTTCAACAGATTCCCACATCTTGACTTAACAACCTCTTTCATACCTTCAATAAATTCTTTATCATCGGTTAATAACCTCAATGCTTCACATTATTCCTTGAATGCATTATGTAGAACATTGTTAACTGTCCTCTATTGCTTATAATTTGTACATCCTTGTTGGACATTTAATACTTCTCAAGTAGTATAACTCTCTAGTTTCTGTAAGCACGTATTGTAGTCTGCCTATTGACAGTCGTTGTTGCCTTTGAACTATTTCCACACTTTGTGGTTGTACATAAAATATTCTCGAAACTCTTTGCATATGTCAAATTTTATCCCGCATTATATTTTGTATTGAAAATCATCCAAGCTTCAAACATTGAGGCTTTATCAATAATTTCTTTGACAACATCTTTTAGTTTTTGTTGGTGTCTAAAGGTTACGAATTTTAGCCTTGGGTTATAAAAATTCAATCTCAGTACTGATCACTACCTTTGTTGTATATCAAAAGAGAGGATTATCCAAGAGGCTTCACATGCAGATACGTAATGACAATCGGAATACTTATTTGTTTTATAATACACCATAATATCAACAATGCCAAAGTTAGATTGGGTAACTCCAACAGTTACTTTATTTAGATCTTTATTTACATATTTAAAGAGATATTTGATTGAATTAGATTTATTTGAATGTTCAATGTTGTTTGATCTTGAAACCTCATCAAGAGTTGTGGGTTGTATGTCACAACAATTCGATTATCCAACTCGATATTCTTTTTCATTATATTGTGGTGACCTCTAAGGTTCTTCTTTTGTATATCAGGTAGTTATTCCCATCAAACGATGTCTTATCAATAAATTTTTTGGGAAAATGTTTCATAAATTTATCATTCTCCATATATAGAGATCTAGGATCATTTATGCTACATGGATCATTACGAACTCATAAAATCTAGGATATTTATCTTTATTATGAACCTCTACACATGTCACACGATCAATTGACTCAAGCGATTGAAGGTTATCCCTCTAGCATAACCATATTAAGATATGTGCATGAAGCAAGCTTCTCATTTGAAATTCAAAAGAGTACAAACATGCACAAAATCATTACATTCAAATGACAATATTTTAAATTGAATGTCCATTTAAATTGTTTTTTATTATACAATATCAAATATTTAAACAACTTAATATTTTTTATGTTATATACCATTTAAATTTCACACACACACATACAAACACACACACACACACACAAAATCTAGGTTTACTAAATTATTACAAATATATAATTCTTCTCACCCCTGAATTCAAAAAATATACGACAAAAACATTGGTGATTTTATTATTCTTCTCCCCTGCATTTATTTAACAAACTTAGATTTCCGATCTTGTAATTTTAATATAAAAAAATCATGATTCTTCTCCGTCAGATTAATTTACATTAACAGAAATATATGATTTTAATTTCTATGATGCATTAATGTGATTCTTTCTCTCCTTGGCCCTTTGCACTAATTAAAAATTGACTCTTTTTTCTTGTATTATTAAAAGTGTGAAAACATAAATTAACAATCATATGATAAGAAATATAAATTTTACAATACATTAAAAATATAATGATTATTCTCCCTCGTATTATTTCAAAAATTATGTGAATGCAAAAAAAATTTAGTGATTCTATGATTTTAATGAAATTTTACAAAAACTATTTCACAATTTTTATTCATTTTTTTCTTTCTTTTTTAAATATTCAATCATTTAAGTGTGTGAAAGTATTTTGGTCAATACATAATGTTTTAAAAATACAAAGAGTTACAATTTAAAAAGTATATTTCTCTTTGATGTTGTAGTTTAACCTAAATCTTATTTACTTCTGCACATAAGATATTCTTCGTACTTCTCCTTAAAATACTGATTATTCTTGCATCTAAATTTTAATTGTCACAAATCTTCACGCGTTTCTCGACCTCCAAATCTTAATTTTCCTTATAGAAATATTTTTGTGAAAATCCATGTTATATCGCTTCATCTCTAAGAATATCATTTTTTTTAAATTTCTTTATATGATTGCAAAAATGAAGAAAAGAGAATCGAGCCATACTTCATCCATCTTTTTTATTTTCATGCATCAATATAGCGAAATATCACCTAATATAAATTTATAAATCTTAAGTTACATCTTAAATATGGTAAGTTACAGTGCAAACCTTCTTTGATTAAAATAATAGGTCAAATTAGAAAGATAAAGTACAAAAGTCAAATTAAATAATCCTGCTAAGTAATACTCCGTATGGTTTAAACACTTAATATATATAATTTTAATATAGGGATTAAGAAATATTTGTTATTTTACATCACTATTTAAATCCTTTATATATATAAAGCAGAGTCGGAGCTATAAGAACGTGACATTTGGCAGAGCTAAAGCACGACATGTGGCGAGCTGATGTAGTGACATTTGGCAAAGTTAAAGGGCGACATATGGCGAGTTAATATGTCGCCCTTTAACTTTGCCAAATGTCACTACATCAGCTCGCCACATGTCGTGCTTTAGCTCTGCCAAATGTCACGTTCTTATAGCTCCGACTCTGCTTTATATATATAAAGGATTTAAATAGTGATGTAAAATAACAAATATTTCTTAATCCCTATATTAAAATTATATATATTAAGTGTTTAAACCATACGGAGTATTACTTAGCAGGATTATTTAATTTGACTTTTGTACTTTATCTTTCTAATTTGACCTATTATTTTAATCAAAGAAGGTTTGCACTGTAACTTACCATATTTAAGATGTAACTTAAGATTTATAAATTTATATTAGGTGATATTTCGCTATATTGATGCATGAAAATAAAAAAGATGGATGAAGTATGGCTCGATTCTCTTTTCTTCATTTTTGCAATCATACAAAGAAATTTAAAAAAAATGATATTCTTAGAGATGAAGCGATATAACATGGATTTTCACAAAAATATTTCTATAAGGAAAATTAAGATTTGGAGGTCGAGAAACGCGTGAAGATTTGTGACAATTAAAATTTAGATGCAAGAATAATCAGTATTTTAAGGAGAAGTACGAAGAATATCTTATGTGCAGAAGTAAATAAGATTTAGGTTAAACTACAACATCAAAGAGAAATATACTTTTTAAATTGTAACTCTTTGTATTTTTAAAACATTATGTATTGACCAAAATACTTTCACACACTTAAATGATTGAATATTTAAAAAAGAAAGAAAAAAAATGAATAAAAATTGTGAAATAGTTTTTGTAAAATTTCATTAAAATCATAGAATCACTAAATTTTTTTTGCATTCACATAATTTTTGAAATAATACGAGGGAGAATAATCATTATATTTTTAATGTATTGTAAAATTTATATTTCTTATCATATGATTGTTAATTTATGTTTTCACACTTTTAATAATACAAGAAAAAAGAGTCAATTTTTAATTAGTGCAAAGGGCCAAGGAGAGAAAGAATCACATTAATGCATCATAGAAATTAAAATCATATATTTCTGTTAATGTAAATTAATCTGACGGAGAAGAATCATGATTTTTTTATATTAAAATTACAAGATCGGAAATCTAAGTTTGTTAAATAAATGCAGGGGAGAAGAATAATAAAATCACCAATGTTTTTGTCGTATATTTTTTGAATTCAGGGGGTGAGAAGAATTATATATTTGTAATAATTTAGTAAACCTAGATTTTGTGTGTGTGTGTGTGTTTGTATGTGTGTGTGTGAAATTTAAATGGTATATAACATAAAAAATATTAAGTTGTTTAAATATTTGATATTGTATAATAAAAAACAATTTAAATGGACATTCAATTTAAAATATTGTCATTTGAATGTAATGATTTTGTGCATGTTTGTACTCTTTTGAATTTCAAATGAGAAGCTTGCTTCATGCACATATCTTAATATGGTTATGCTAGAGGGATAACCTTCAATCGCTTGAGTCAATTGATCGTGTGACATGTGTAGAGGTTCATAATAAAGATAAATATCCTAGATTTTATGAGTTCGTAATGATCCATGTAGCATAAATGATCCTAGATCTCTATATATGGAGAATGATAAATTTATGAAACATTTTCCCAAAAAATTTATTGATAAGACATCGTTTGATGGGAATAACTACCTGATATACAAAAGAAGAACCTTAGAGGTCACCACAATATAATGAAAAAGAATATCGAGTTGGATAATCGAATTGTTGTGACATACAACCCACAACTCTTGATGAGGTTTCAAGATCAAACAACATTGAACATTCAAATAAATCTAATTCAATCAAATATCTCTTTAAATATGTAAATAAAGATCTAAATAAAGTAACTGTTGGAGTTACCCAATCTAACTTTGGCATTGTTGATATTATGGTGTATTATAAAACAAATAAGTATTCCGATTGTCATTACGTATCTGCATGTGAAGCCTCTTGGATAATCCTCTCTTTTGATATACAACAAAGGTAGTGATCAGTACTGAGATTGAATTTTTATAACCCAAGGCTAAAATTCGTAACCTTTAGACACCAACAAAAACTAAAAGATGTTGTCAAAGAAATTATTGATAAAGCCTCAATGTTTGAAGCTTGGATGATTTTCAATACAAAATATAATGCGGGATAAAATTTGACATATGCAAAGAGTTTCGAGAATATTTTATGTACAACCACAAAGTGTGGAAATAGTTCAAAGGCAACAACGACTGTCAATAGGCAGACTACAATACGTGCTTACAGAAACTAGAGAGTTATACTACTTGAGAAGTATTAAATGTCCAACAAGGATGTACAAATTATAAGCAATAGAGGACAGTTAACAATGTTCTACATAATGCATTCAAGGATTAATGTGAAGCATTGAGGTTATTAACCGATGATAAAGAATTTATTGAAGGTATGAAAGAGGTTGTTGAAGGTATGAAAGAGGAATAATTTATTGAAAGTATGAAAGATTTTTTAATAATAACTTCATAAATGAACCATTCGGAGGGAAAACAGCTATACTCGGAGGTGATTTTATCCAAATTCTTTCAGGTCTACTCATAGCGTAGAGAGAGGAAATTATGGGTGCTACCACCAATTCTCACAAATGTGATTGTAATGTAAAAGTTTATAGGTTAGCTAAGAATATGAGATTGCATTTATCTACACGCTCTTGCACTGATAGGGGCACATAATCTTTTTCTGTATTGATAAGCAAAGTCAAAGATGGAAAACTTGGACAAGTGATCGATGAAACTGCTGACGTTGAAATCCCGCTTGAATTCTTGATGCTTGACACAAGTTACCCCCAAGAGTATAGTGGACTTTACTTATCCAAACATATTATAGAACATGAAAAATTATTCTTTTTTGAGGATAAGGCATTATTAGCACCCACAATCGAATTTGTTAAATGACAAATGAATTTGTCATATCCCTTATTCTAAAAGGTAAAAAAGAGTACTTAAGTTCTCATTCTTCATGCCAAACATATTTAGATGTAGTTGTTGAAGACGATTAGATAACAGTTCAATTCTTCTTAATGAAATCAAATGTTAGGGGATTCAAACCATAAAATAGTTTTTAAAAGGGGGTACCGATTATGTTATTGAAGAACATTGAACAAATATATGGATTGTGTATTGGTAAAAGATTAATCATTAAAGAGATGTGGAAGAACATTATCAATGTAATTGATGTTTCGAGAAATCGCGTTGGAGAAAAAGGTTTACATACCCTGAATTAAATTTGGTATCATCTGATAGAATTCTCAATATAATAGTCTTATGTTTTGCTATGACTATAAACAAAAGTCAATGTCAAACATTGTCCTTTGCTATATTATTTTTAACCAATTCGGGATTTACTCATGGTTAGCTTTATGTTACTGTTTCACGAGTATAGAAAAAGACATGATTAAAAATATTGGTCCTAGATGAAAATAAAAACGCTTACAACGATACAAAAAATGTTGTGTACACTAAAATCTTTCAAAAAATTTGGAATTAAAAAAGATTTTTTCGAGTACACTTTCAATTTCTCAAATATTATATTCTACTTTGTCATTGTTTTCCATTGATTAAAATTTGTGACAGAAATATATTTACTTGATTTTGGAATAAATTTTTCATTGAAAAATTTCAAAATCGACAACAGTTTCGTTCGACCCCGTGAGTTTGATTTTTTACTTGATTTACTTGATTTTTTCTAGTATAACTTTAATATAAGAGTAAATTCCATAAAAAGCTCTCAGTTATAGATCGTTTTACATATTTAGTCCCTACATATCAAATTTTACTAATTTAGTTCCCAATTATTATACAGTATCATTTTTCACAAATGGTCCTTTGTTAAATACTCAACTAATTTAAAATTTAAAATTTAAAATTTAAAATTTAAAATTTAAAATTTAAAATTTAAAATTTAAAATTTAAAATTTAAAATTTAAAATTTAAAATTTAAAATTTAAAATTTAAAATTTAAAATTTAAAATTTAAAATTTAAAATTTAAAATTTAAAATTTAAAATTTAAAATTTAAAATTTAAAATTTAAAATTTAAAATTTAAAATTTAAAATTTAAAATTTAAAATTTAAAATTTAAAATTTAAAATTTAAAATTTAAAATTTAAAATTTAAAATTTAAAATTTAAAATTTAAGATTCCTAATTTAAAATTTAAAATTACTAATTTAAATATAATTTTTTTATTTTTTTAAATATCGAAACATCTACTCGTATTTGAAAACAAAAATCTTTACAATTTTTTTAACATTACGTAAACAGCGCTAGCGTTTGAATCAGGTTTTAAAACACCTAGGGCTTTAATTTGATTTGGATTGTTCTATGGTAAGAAATTTCAAAAGTACAATTTAACTCAATTCATATATACTCATATAATTTGAATTCCAATTTCGTGTACCAAACAGAGATTAGTGTATGTGTTACTTATCTTTTCATTTAAATACCCACATTTGACTTCTATTTTAGTGATTTATACCTTGTATCTTGATTCTTGCATATTGTTGTATTAAGATTCTCATTCAATCTGGTTTGTAATGTTTTTCTCCAATTGTGCAATTTCATCATATGGCAATTCGCTGAAGAAGATGTTGATACTCGTAGAAATTTTGAATTGAAGAAAACTTCAGTGATCAAATGGCAATGCAAATTAGACGCATAAAGTACTTCAGTGAGTAGAAGAGTAGGGGAAAGCCGAACTTTTCCATGTTTGGTTGCCTCAATGCTGGAACCATTTACGAGATTTATTTTACAAGATGGTATGGCTTCAGTGTCATACATTTGTGACAAATCACTTTTCATGTGGTGAGGTGCCCCACTTTCGATCAACCAATCATTAGAATTAATATTCATACCATTGTATTGAGCAGCATTTGATGGTTCGAGCAAAGAGATTAGACGGGCCATTTGATCGCTGAGGTTGGAGCCATAATACCGATCTTTCTGAAAACTTCATAGTAAAGACTTGCGGGGTGATTTTTCCAACAATAAAGAAATTGACACTTTAAATTAGAGCATCGAGATGATCATTAATTATATTAGTCCCCAATGGGATTTTGAAAGAACCATTTGGTTGTCATTCTAATGTGTAAGTGCCCACCAACTTGAATATCATATCCTTAGGATGGAGGGTATACATGTTTTTTACACTATTTTAATTGCATCTTCTCTCTTTCACATCAGATTTTATTAATTTCATACTTTGTACTTTTTTTACTGTAACTCTGTAAGCGAGGGTGCACATACGCTAATTTTCCAAGTTAATGCAACCATTTTTTAAATTAAAAACTTAAACTCATAATATAAATTAAATTTAAAAAGTTTTAATTATTTAAACAATTAATTTAAAAAAATAAAATTTAAATATTTAATTAACATGGTAACAACACGATAAGATTTCATCGCTTTAAATGAAACTACAAAACTAAATAAAAGAAAATATCAACCCAAAATATAACAAAATAAAAATAACAATATTAGAAAAAATAAATAAATTACAAGGGAGTATAGTTTGACTTTTGAGACTGATAATGTGAGATATAAAAATGGGTGTGAACAAAATATTGGTTGTTTTTGTAATATATATATATATATATATATATATATATATATATATATATATATATATATATATATATATATATATATATATATATATATATATATATATATATATATATATATATATATATATATATATATATATATATATATATATATATATATATATATATATATATATATATATATATATATATATATATATATATATATATATATATATATATATATATATATATATATATATATATATATATATATATATATATATATATATATATATATATATATATATATATATATAATGTTGGAATTTTTGGCATTTTTAATAGGCATTAAATGGACCAACTTGGGTATATTTATCAATAGGTCCACTAACGGTTTTAACCGTTAATTAATGGACGTGTGTTCTCTTAAATGAGATAAATGTTTTGATAATTTATACGCCAAAAATGGTAGAGGGTGAATGAGAAATTGATTCTCAGAGTTAACCCGTTAATAAAAGAATATGGTAAGGATTGTAATTTTTTTTTGTAATTTTACTGAGCCAATCTTCTATTATTAATTTTACGTATTGTTTAAAATTAGTTCTTTTTACGAAGTTAACTGGCCATTAATCTCCAATTATTCGGGACAAATTTTAAACGGAGCATAGCGTAACGGACGTGTTAATGGCTAATTAATCACCATTAACACGTCATTATTGTATCACAAATGCCATGATTAATTCCACTGGTTAATGGTGGGAGTTACATTTTTCCTAAACTCCTTAATTATAAAATCAAAGCTCACTCCATCATTTCTTGTGGTGCTTCACGTGAGAAACAAAAAGGAAAAGAAAGAAAATCTTTCTTGTTTATTTTTTGAGAGAGCTCTTGGTTTTCCGGCCAAATTTCCGGCAATTCCCTTCAAAGTTTTTGGTTGCCAACGTTCCTACGTTGTTCTTGTTCGTTGGTGTGTGGTTGGTCCGTACAATCTCCACACACGATAGCGGTTTTATCCTGGGAGGAGAGTGCCCACGTTTTTCCGGTACGGTAGGCGGGCACTACTACCTTAAGGACAGCTCCGGTGACTCCGCTGTCCTTCCACGGTGTTGTGTTTTTGCAGGTTCAGTTCATAAAGACCTCGCTGCATTCTGTCCTAGTGCATAACGTCCTCGCTGTCTTGTCCTTAATGACCTCGTACAACAAGGCCGTTTGAAGATATAAAAATTTATTTTCAACTTTGTTTATTTTGTAATATTCTGAATAAATTATAAATTCAGAATTATATTTATTTTTTTATTTCCGTGGCCGTTCATCTTCCCCGTCCGTTGTAATCCGTACAAAAATTGTAACATATAAAAGTTGTTATTATTAATATAATTTTATTAAAAGTAATATTCTTGTTAAATACATAAATAAAAAGGAGAGAGAAATCAAGTATGCTTGGCAAATCGATAGACTCTCTAATTGATTTAATTTGGTACCAAATGAGTAGGGATTGTGTTATCTTCTATACCAAATTGCCACATAGATCATTTTTTGTACCAAAAGAAAACAGATTCTTTATTTATTCTTAATTTAGATCTATACTCTAGTTTCCAATTAAGATGACACAACTAGTCAACATATTGGATTTATCTCTATGAGATTTGTCTCGATTCTGATATTAGATATCAAAACAAGTTTCATTTCGTACCAAAGCCCAACAATAATTTATTTTAATCAAAATAAATTTGTTTAATTGAATAATAATTCAATAATAATTTTAGGGTATGTTTTGGGGTGTTACAATTTTAGGGTATGTTTTGAGGCGTTACAAAAACACGATAATGGAATCCAGGAATCCTACTTCCTTCACTCATATTTTACTGTTAAAATTGATAGACGAAACAAGTTCGTATAAACGTTCACACGACGAGATTTTGAACGATGGTTATCTCATTCGGTCTAATACTAGTATAATTGGTGAAACTGAACCAAAATGAAGTAAAAGGACACAGATTTAGAAGTCCTTTGGTCCTGATTTTTTAACATACATGTTGGAATTTGAATCAAGAATTCTGTCATTTCTGATAGAGAGCAAACCTGCCATTCTGACATGTTCATTAGAAAAGGAACCATGAATATATCATGAAGCAGTAACTTCGTCTGAAGGCCCTCAATGGAAAGAGGCCATTGAAAGTGAAGTTGATTCTATTTTTCATAACCACACATGGGAGTTAGTGAATCTACCTCCGGGATGTAAATCATTAGGTTTTAAGTGGATCTTTTAGAGACAAATGAAACCAGATGGTTCCATTGATAAGTACAAACCATACTAGTAATTAAAGGTTACAATCAACGTGAAGAGTATAATTACTTTGACACACATGCCCTTGTGTCTAGGATATATTCCATTAGGATGATACTTGCAATATGTTCTTTACAAAAAGTACATGAAATGGATGTGAAGATAGCTTTTCTTAACGGGGATCTCAAAGAAGTGATCTACATGCAGCAACATGAGGGGTTTATAGTTCTCAGTCGGGAAAGGAAGGTCTTTAAAGTTGTTATGTCATTATATGGTCTTAAATAAGCGTCAAAACAGTGGCATAAAAAGCTTGACCTAGTAATGACTAACTCTGGCTTCAAAATTAATGAAGCAGACAAGTGTGTCTATTTAAAAGATACGTCCCAAGGGTATGTCATGTTAGGTCTTTATGTTGATAACATATTCATAGTGGGTAGCAATGACAAGATAATCAAGTCTACCAAAGATATGTTGAGCTCGCGGTTTGACATGAAGGACATGGGTATGGCTGAAGTAACTCTTGGAATTAAAACTGTAAGAAGACATGACGATCTAGCACTGAGCCAATCCCATTATATCGACAAAATTCTTGACAAGATCAACAAAGATGACGCTAAAGTAACTAAGACATTGTTGGACGTCAATGCACACCTGGCTAAATACCGAGGTCCCAGTAACTCTTAAATTTGGTATGCGAGAGCTATTAGAAGTTTGATGTATCTAATGAGCTACACTCGACCTGACTTAGCATGTGCCATCAGTAAGTTGAGTAAACACACCGGCAAATTAGCAATCCGAGTGGTGATCACTAGAATGCAATTGTATGTGTGATGAGATAACCACAGTATACACGTGATTATGGACTATGGTACTCAAGATATCGAATGGTGTTCGAATACATGGATGCAAATTGGATATCTGATGGTAAAGACTTGAAATCCACAAGTGGATATGTCTTTATGCTAGCAGGTGCAACAGTATCTTGGAAATCCTCAAAGCAGACGTTGATTTCTAGGTCCACCATGAAATTTGAGCTCATAGCTTTAGATAAATTTGGTGAAAAGATGAATGGCTATTCCACTTCCTAAAGGACATTCCAAGATGGGATAAACCGATCCCACCAGTTTGCATCTATTGTGATTGTTAATTAACAATAGGACATGCAAAGAGTAACATATACAGTGGTAAGTCCAGACATATTTGCCGTAGACACAAATTCATTAGAAAACTTCTCACAACTAGAATTATCACAATTGACTACGTGAAGTTAAAATATAATCTAGCGGATCTGCTAACCAAAAGATTAACAAATGTGTTGCATGAGAAGTTGGTAGCAGGAATGAGTTTGAAGCCCTTGTACTAAGAAAATCCTATAAAAGAAAACCCAACCTGGCTAGTACCCAGGTTCAATGGGACAACCTACTTGTAAGATGAAGCGTTGGTCACTATGGGGGCGACACTCCCTGTTAGACCCTTCCATTCCTGTTTAAGACAATGGTTCCCGAAAATGATGAGGCTAGCATATAAATAAACTTTAATGATTCTTGAACATTAGAGATGGTGGTCTTATTGGAGTAATCGGGATACTCTTAGAAGAATCACCTATGTAAGAGTGAAGTGTGGTCGCTTCGAATGAAGAATTTAGGCCTAAATCTTCTAAATACTCTTGCAGAACTAGGCGTGTCTCCCACAAACAAAATGGGCACAACCATGAGAACAAAACGATGTTTGGATTGAATCTGTGTATGGTATACTCTCGTTTACACAAACGGCAGTACAGTTTAAAGACATCACGTTCTACTAAACAGCCTGTAAAGAAGGTATACTTTACAAGGGACATGTTCAGATGTGGAGACACTTGCCAGTTCTTTGCAGGTTTTCAAGAGTGGGATGTTGTCGACCCTCCCCCGCCCTTCCCCATCAATTTTTCATTCATCTGGAAGATTGTTGGAATTTTTGGCATTTTTAATAGGCATTGAAGGGACCAACTTGGGTATATTTTTCAATCGGTCCACTACCGATTATAATTATTAATTAATGGGCGTATGTTTCTTAAATGAGAAAAATATTTTTATAATTTATACGCCAAAAAATAGTAGAAAAGCGGGTAACGTTGTTGATGAAGAACACTTCATAGAAGCTACAACAACGTAGGGAAGCAGTAAAAGTTCTGATTAATATATTTCGTCCAATTTTTTTTAAAGTTATTATTAAAATATGATTGTAATTTCAATTTCAATTTCAATATGACATTGTAAACTCAAAAGTATTAACTTGAATATTTAATATATTTCAAATTGGAATTTTATTTTACCTGATTACTTTACCGTTTTACGTTTTTTTTTAAATGTTACATTATTTAAAATTGAGAAACAACATTAAAACATTAAATTCAAAAAATAAAATAACTGAAACTGGTACGGCAATTGGCCCGTGAACCGGACCCGGACCGTGCTGTCAGCCGCTAGCTAGTGTCAGTTACGATTCTCCGAGTAAGACAATCAGATTCTTTTCATTTATGATTGTTTATGGTTCTAACCCTCTCACTTGAGCTTCGTCCTATTATTACAAATTTGAGAGAATATTGGAGCAATAAATGAGAGAGTCAATGCAAGGATCAACAAAGGAAAATAGTCCACTTCAAACCTTCAAGATTCATTATAGTCCGTTTAACTTTTTTTCCTACTATTTCGGTTAACATTGATTAATGCAGTACTTGGTTTAGATTTAAAAATCTAGTTTTAAAATTTTGGTATTAAAAATTGTTTTAAAAACAAAAAATTTTTTTTGCTCAAACTCTGCAACATTAAAAAATACAACTTAGTATGAAGCTTTGATTATATTATCCTTTATTCCTTTGAGGTTGCAGTATTTGATTTTATCATAGCTTCAATAATGTACTCCCTTCATCCCACTTTACATTTTTGTTGATCCTAAATTACTTTGCACTTTACCTTTTATTCAAAAGTGTATCCAAAAAGTGTATCCAGTCAAATTAGGCAGTGTAAAATGAGGCAAAGGGAGTAAAACACACTAACACACTATTGAGTGCAATGTGTACAACAACAAAAAAAAACAGATACTAATTGAATATCATACCAACATCATCATCATACAAGTGCAGTTTTACTATACATATGTAAAAACAAAAGCAAAAAAAAAAAAAGATTACCCCAACAAAATGACATCACAAGAGCACCATGGAGTGGAAGAACCAAAAGCATCAACCTACAAAATTGCTGACCAGACCAAACCACAACCGCATGCGAACCAGCCCCAAATCAAACTTGAAATCTCATCTTAGTCTTCCGGTTCTTCGGTCTCTTTCATTGGGTCTATCAGAGCTTCCATCCCCTTTCTTGCCACTGCCTTTCTTTATTGTTCGAGGTGAAGCCATGGGCCCGTCCTGAGGTACTGTTTGGGAGTCGTCATCGCACTTTTGCATGGCCAGGTAATTAAGGGCAGTAACGACATCTGCTATGGCGGGGCGCAAGTTGGGCTGCTCTTGAACACACATTGCTGCTACTGCAAGAGCTTGGTACAATCCCCTCAAAGGGTATGCCCCTTGGAGCCTTGGGTCTACCATCCGTGTGAACGTCTTTCTGTCTTTGAACAGAGGTTTCGCCTGTTATCCAACACAACATACATACAAAGTTGAGCAAACCATTTGTGCAACATAACATTCGATCATCTTGTTACTTGTTGAGCAAAAGTAAAGATCCCACTTGAAGATTAATAGTAGATAAAAGTATTCTTGTTTTTCTTTTAACTGAAGAAATGACACGCTGAATGAGTAATTAGCTTACCCAAGCAACAAGATTCTGCTCTCCTCCAACTTTCGAGTCTTCAATCGCTCTCTTTCCAGTGATGATCTCCAAAAGCACAACTCCAAAGCTGTAAACATCTGATTTAACGGTCAATTGTCCGGTCATGGCATATTCAGGAGCACAATATCCATAAGTACCCATAACTCTGGTAGACACGTGTGTATTGTCACCTACTGGCCCTAGCTTGGCCAGTCCAAAATCAGACAGCTTGGGGAAATAGCCCTCACCAAGCAAAATGTTTGCGCATTTCAGATCGCGGTATATTACTGGCGGGCTTGCCTTGTCATGTAAAAACTCCAAACCTTTTGCAGCTCCTGCAGCAATTTTCATCCTTGTACTCCAACCCAGTTGTCTTTTTCCAGGTGTAGGATCTGCACACAAAAATGGGTTGGATTCAATCTTTTTTAGCTACGAGTCGAACAAGATAAAATGGGTTGGATTCAATCCATCTTTTAATCCATAGTTCAACTCATATCCATTGTGACTCAATTATATGTAAACACCATTGAATTCTATAATTCCATATGTGCCCATCTTTGTAAAACTAAGAAAACATAATGAATGATAGTAGGAGTATTCCAAGCGACAGATGTGAACCAGACACGTGTATGGAGAAGAGAGAAAGGAGTACCATGAAGATGATCTTCCAAAGATCCTAAACACATGTACTCATAAACCAGAAGTCTCTGATCACCATCAGCACAATAGCCAATAAGATTTACAAGATTGGGATGATGTAACAGGCTCAGCATCAACACTTCAACCAGAAATTCGCGGTTCCCTTGCAGTCCATTACGATCGAGTTGCTTTATGGCAACAATCTACATCCAATTCAAAGAAGAAAAAATGCATAGATAAGTTCGAACATTTCACATTCAAAAAGAAAACCTAGCAAACTACCAGCCTCAAAGGTCATTTCACATTGAATAATACAGAGTAAACAACATTGTGAAGTAGCCAAAGAGTTCATCTCTGTGTTTTCCCACTAGCATTGCTCCCAAGTCATAACACCATCAAGTTTTTCTATTGCAAGTGAATCATTAATGTTTTTTTTAAAATTCATTTCTCTCCTATACTATCCAAACAACAATACTAAGGTTCCATGGGAAAATGGGAAAGAAAATATAGTGAGAAACAAAGGGAAGGCCTTGAAGTAAGGAATAACTTCCACTATGTTGGGTTCAAGGAATTTGAAGGGGAAAAAAAGAAAATGCGAGGGAAAACAAAATTTCTGGTTTGGTTAGAGAGGAAAAGAAAAGCAAAATTAGAAAGGAAAAAAAAAAAAGAAAGAAGAAAAGAACTAGAGAAAAGGAAAACAATTTTCCTTCCCTCCCAAAATCCACAAACCAAACATAGGGTTATGGGAAAAAATGGTAAATTGAAATACAAATATAAGTAAAATCTCAATTAAATTTGAATTCGAATCGAATTCCCCAAGAATCTTTTCTCTCATTTTCCACCTTCCAAACAATTCAAAACACAACTGTTACAATTTCCTCATAACATCAAGAAAACCTGGTTGGAATCAAGTCGCCCTCTGTACACCCGCCCAAAGCCGCCTTCTCCTACCAGACAATCGCCTCTAAAATTTTTAGTGGCAGCCGCCAATTCGCGGAATGTGAAAGTCTTTGCTGCAATTTGGTCAGCCCCTCCATCCTTCACAGATTCATCCCTCAACTTGGATCGACTCTTCCACTTGCCTGTAATAAAAATCACACAGACAAAAAAAACAACAGAATTACAAACAGACCCAGAATTCCATTCGTGAAGACCATGATGACCCAGACATAGATTGAGCTGGAATACAAGAAAGAACACAACTTTAATGGATTTACAGCAGAGGACATTTATAAAAGAAGAAATATTTGAAGAATGAGTTGAAAACAAGAGATGAAATAGTTACCTGGGGGATTAGGATTAGGATCAATTGCAGGAAGCTTGTTGTTGTGGTGGCTCTTTTTCTTTGGAGATTGGCCGGAGCATAGAAACCATCCCATCTCTCTCTACCTCCCTCCCCTTCTGCAAGTGGGGGGCGGCCGCAGAGGGAGAGAGAGAGAGGGGCGTAAAAAGGGTAAATCCAAACCAAGAAGGCAAGAACGAGTATAGGAGTTACAGTAAGACTGTAGATAGTGATGTGTCTTAACTCCAAAGATTTAAAATATGGTAGGGTACACCAAATGTGTATCCCAAATGTACACCACTCCCTTTTCTACCATTCATTTTATTTTATTTTTATTTTTTATTTTTATTTTTAAAATTTTTTACTTTTTTTTGTGGTGATGGAGGGGGTGTGGGATGTTTGGGGTACACTTTTGGTGTACCCTTAGCATTTTCCAAAAAAGTTACTTGGGTGATTGGCATGGTCTCAATGTCATCTAACATGTCTTTTTCCTTTAAGCTTTTTCTTTTGGGTCATGTTACACTTACACCAAAAATTCTATCACATTTGTGCACCGCAGTTATACACATATTTTGATGGTTTACACCAACACAAGTGTTGGTCCGTTAATAAAAATTTACAAGAACATAAAGTGTTGTTGCATTAATAAAATTTATTTTTACACCAGCACAAAATGTCGGTGCAAAACCTGCGATGTACAAAAGTTCGGGGTACAAATAGTTTTATCCTTTTCTTTTAAATACTCTCCCATCCCAAAATATTTTACAAACAAAACAAAGTTTTAATTTTTTTTAAATTTATTCTATTTAAAGATTGGTATAAAAATAAAAAATAAAACTTACATATTTAAAAATTACGTCAAATATTCTACAAAACAAGATGTAACAAGAATATATTTTGTTTTATCACATAATAAATCAAAGTTCCCAAATAAATAAAAAAATACGGAGTATTAACAAAATAAATTATCCTAAATAGGAGAAAACATAAAGAAAGTAATAAAATATGAGTTCTATGTATTTTTTTTAATAGGACATCACATTGTGCTAATGCGACATTGTATATGTGTGTTTTATTATCTTTTTTGATAATTTACATTGTCATGATTGATAATGTAAATGCATTTTAACTTTCGTTTTGAAAATATCAAAATAAAAACATGAAACTTCTATTTCAATATATTTTTAATGTTTTACTCTTATTTGAGTCTTTTTCCCATTAAAAAGAAAAAAAAATGTGTTGTTGAAATAAATGCAAATGAGAGAAAAATGTTGTGAAAATTCTGTGCTTTTTCTTTTAAAAAAGAGGCATTTTTTTAAATAAACGAAGAGAAAAAGTGAAATGTTTATCGTGAAAAGAGGGGTAAATTTCTTACCATTTCAATTTGTTGTAAAATAAAGTTTCACATATTAACAGATACAGTCATTTAAAAATAAAACATTGTGCTCAAAATTTACCGTACAATTTTCTTCTAAATATGGGGTGTGATTTAATAAAAATAAATAAAAAATAAAATGTGGAACATTTGGTTCATTTAAAGATGCGATTTAATAATTAAGATGTGATTTAATAAACATTTGGTTGATTTAAAGATGTGATTTAATAATTAATTTTTTCTTGAAATGATATTATAAGATTTGGTTCATTTAAAGCCTGTTTCGTGATTGCATTAGATATGAGTTTTGATATTTTCAGATATTAGAATTTTCTTTGGTGTTTGGTAAAATATACTCTCTCCGTCCTCCTGTATTTGTCCACTTTCATTTTTACACACCATCCAATGTACTTTTTTAATCCATTTTATCTTATAATTTGTATATTAAAAAATTATAAAAATTATATATTAATAATCTATATGTTAAGACAAATCAAACAAGATCACACATGATTATATTTAGGCTTACCCATTAAGAAAATTTGATGAGTCAAAGTGCTTAGATGAACAATTCCAAAAATCAAATGTGGACAAATACAGGGGGACGGAGGGAGTATAAAGTAATCAGAATTGATATTTCCAAATATCACAATCTGACAAACTTTATAAATTAAAGTTTTCGATATCACTCACATTTAGGAGATATTAATATGATGTTTTGATATTTCTTCAATTGTCAGATTGTGATATCGAAAACTTTAATTTGCAAAGGTGTTATGCGTAGCACAATTGGCTCCTAAGTCCCAACGCAATTGCAACGAATTGAACTCGGATCTTATCTCTTTGGCACGCCTTACTTTTCCAATTGCACAACACTCATCGGTAGTTTATTTAAACCATAATTTAAAATCCTATCACCTTGCCTCATCCCTGGCCCTAGGGCTGAGCGTGATACCGTACAGTATTTAGTCAAATCGATTCCGTACCAAATACTTTGGTTCGGTATGAGATTTTACATCGTACCGATCCTGATCCTAAAATATTGGTTCGGTATGATTTGGGATGAATATATATATATATATATATATATATATATATATATATATATATATATATATATATATATATATATATATATATATATATATATATTATATATATATATATATATATATATATATATATATATATATATATATATATATATATATATATATATATATATATATATATATATATATATATAGACACACACACACGTACCTAGTTTACACTTTGGAATGTACAAAAATTTTTTTTAAAAAAATGAAAAGTACATTCAAATAAAAAAAGATAAACAATTGAAAAATGAATAAACAAATGCAAAAAACACATCATATTTCACAAACAAAAGAGAACGAATGATAACAAAATAATATTTCAAAAATTTGTTAATTTTTTTATATAATTCTACAAAAAATAAAATTCAAATAAATGATTATATAAATAAAAAATTCTTTGTAATTTATCTACACTTGAACCAACTTTTCAAAATTAATTTATTTTTTAAAGAAGAAATATAAAAACATTGTTATTTTTATAATGTATTTGTATATATATTCGGTTCGAGATTTTTCGATATGGGAAGTTACCTCGTATCGATCCCAAATACTGGACCGACCATTCAGTTCAGTACGGTACAATTCTTTTTCGGTATTTTATCAATTCGATATTTTAAGATTCAGTAATCTCGTTTTTTTAAGAAATTTCGGTATGGATTCGGTACGTGGCCACCCCTACATGGCCCTGGGCTTGGGGTAAAAAGGAAAAAACATATACTCCGTATAAGATTGGAGACAGTAAAAAATCAATATATCCCATAACATTCCCATCAATTTACCCCATAACCAAACAAAAGAAAAAGAATATGATGATTCACCATCTCGTCCCTCAATACAACCCCAATGGAATGGGAAGTGAATTTCCTGAATGACCCTCTCCAACCCCACATGTAGGACCAAATGAATCCTAAATTTTAAAGACAATCTCTAGCAGAGGTATACTTCAAGGAAAATGGGCTTCCATAACTACAATTTAACAGCAATAGGAGTAAAATTATATGTTCCTATTGTTAAAATGAAGGCCTACATCAACATCTATTTTTGTTCACACAGACACGCCACTGTACCCACAAACATAGCTAGCGTGTCTGCGAGAACAAAAATAGCGTACGTGCAAACCTTGATCCAAACCGTGGTGTACATGTGACAAAGAAAACACGTTTGTGAATTAATTAATGCACCAAAAAGCTTCCCAAGTCTTGGGGAGATGTTTCAGGGTTTGGGGGTTCTTCTGGTAGGAGCGTCATGGTTGTGTTTTCCCTCGTACGTTGTGATGAAGGATTTGGGATCATCGGTCGCTCTCTCTACGTATTTCCTCACACTGCACTTTGGATTCGTGCACCTGTAGTAACTCCTGTCCCCCCCCCCCCCAACCCACCCACCAAATGTCAAAAACACTTGTTAGAGGTGGTGTGAAATACTCAAAGAGACGGTGGCATATAAAAGGTTCCTAAGTTTACCTGGGGTATGTGTTCCCTTTGACTACCTTCTGACCATACTTTCGCCACCGGTATCCGTCTCCCGTGGCTTCAGAATCTGCCATATTCCCAATACCAGCCTGCATCAAAATTCCTCCATCCTTCGCTTCCCTCCTACTTTTCCTTATTAACCAATGAGATCGTGCCTTAAGTCAGCATGGGCAAATTCGAAAAGAACAATCCGTTTTTAAGGGACTTTTAGTGCGTTGCCTTCTAATAATTGAATACTTTGTCGTTTATGACTTTCTACATACATTATGAATCAAATGAATGTGGACATAACGTATGTCTACATGCATTCAATTTTTAATTCGTGTAAAAAGTCACAATGGACAGATAGGACGGTGGGAGTACCTTCTTTTTCCTTTCAGATCATCATCGTCATCACCTACTGCTTCCAACAATCCTTGACTTCCTTCTCCGCACCTCCCGCTTGGGCCACAAGAGTTTCCCAGAGTAGAAAAGGCACCAAAGAGTGGTGGAGGAGTTCTACTAGATAACTTGGAGCTAAGTTTATCTTCATTTTGTAGAGGAGTAATTTGCTCACTCCACAAGACGCTATCATTGGAATGTGGTTGTACTCCATCTCTCAGGCTGTTGTACCTTGGACTTGGAAGGCAAGGCTTAGGATGGATATGCTCCCCATTGTACACAATTTCAGCAATCTCATCATCCACTAATAATCTTTCAACCTTCTTCTTCACCGGGCACTTTGGATGTGTACACTTATAGTAACTTCTCGGGTACTCACTTCCCTTAACTTGCTTCTGCCCGTATTTCCTCCAATTATATCCGTCGTTTGAAAGGTAGTCCACACTACTGCTCTGATGAAGCAACGACCACTCATCCCCTTCTATATTGTTCTGTGATGATGATGTCATCCTCGAGTGTTCATATGATTTGACTCTTTTTGACTCATCTCCTGCTTCTTTTTGCTGATTATGCGCGCAACTTTTCTATAAAGGAAAGAAAAAATCTTCACCTATAGTGTGAGTAGTGGAAAACAATTCAATAAAAAATTTGTTCCACACTTGCCATATTAAAGTTGTGAGGAACGGTTGTCGCGGGAGGTAGCTTCGCAGTGGGTTTGTATATGATGGTTGGTATGTCATCTAATTTCAAGATGTTGACACCAGAAGAGGAAACTGAGATGCCCATTGGCTCAGCCTGAAATAAGGCAAAAGTCAATAAAACAGTACAAATCATAAACGGTTGGGATATGAAACGAAAACTCTTTTAACTCCATGTATTATACCACAACCAACCCAATATCACCTTTCCAATAATACTGTTATGGATTCCGGCAGATTTCAGTCTTATTGTCTTAGGTCGGATGGCGGGTGTCCGGGAGCACCCACGGTTGGACGGTCCATTCATTGCACCAGAAAGAAGTTCAGGGAATGGCTTATAGGCAAAACAGCTCGGCCTTGTCGCTACTGGTTTGATCACAGTAATCTTCTGTACCTCTTCCATCTCCATCTTGGACAAATCTTCGTTTCAGTCCGGATTTTATTGTGGACGACTAAATCCGGAAGGAGGGAGCAAATTATGGCTACTCAGTACTAAACATTCAAGCATCAATCACTTCAAATACATTGGGTACCACATTCTCCATGATGAGATGAAAAACAAAAGCAAACCCATAAAACCAAATCAAAGTAAAAAAGCCAATACAAAAACGTTATTCTTTATAATTACTCCATCCTTCTGGATTTAGTAGTCCATTTTCAAAAAAATCTCACTTTTAAGAATTGAGTTTAAAATGTCAACTGAGTCCTTCAAATGAATTTGCCATTCATTCATGTCAACAATGGTCATACCTTATCGATAAGATATTTAAGACAATTTCTACCGTCCCCCCAAAACAAACTTTGTATATCTCAAAACTTTATTTGCCCAAAAAGAAGTCCTATTTCAGAAAAATGTGTTTTTGTTCATTAAATTTAACAACAAAAATGTTTGAAACAAGAACAATTAAGATTTAGACTTCTTTGTGCATTTGAACAGAAAAGGGTAAATCTAAATAGGAAAACAATATTTTGGGAAAATGTTAGAGCACATCCCACATCGGAAACTCCAAGATTAAAATAATCGGTATATAAGCTCTAGAGTTGAACTAAGTAATCGATTGGATTCAATCTTTTAATGTGATTCAGCCTAAGTGTCTTATTGCCCAATCAAATGAAATGTACTATTTCCTTTTTCATCTCTCCCAAAATAAACTTTACATTTTTCCCATTTCGATTTCGGGAAACGAATACGTAGCTCAAAATATTTCTCTCTAATCTAAACTGGTTCATTAAATTCTGCGAAGCCGAATTGTCAATTTCTTTATGGGACTGAGGGTGTAGAAAGATAAGCAACATAAGGCTTGCTCAAATTTTGCCCAAAAGCAAACCCTAAAAAGGAACCAAAAGCAAACATTTACCAAAAACTTTTAATAAATATAACATGCATGCAATTTTATAAGAATTAGTACTAGAATCAGACTCACAATGAGGCCTTCACACTCAAATCAGCTGTAGAAGAATCCAACTTTACCTGCCTTACAGAGAAAAATCCAACTGGAAAAAAAGAGAGGAAGAAGAACATAATGATTACTTGAACCCAATCAAGAAAACAACAAAATAACAGCTCAGTAATATATATATCAGCAGAGAATTTCAAGATTAGTTAATTGATTATTTAAAAATAAAATCACAATGAAAGGATAAATAAACCTGAGAAAAAGACTCCTGAAATGCTCTTCAAAATTAATGGCATAAGAAACCCAGAGGATTAATCAACTGATTTTTTTTTTCTTTTTGGTGAATTTGGGACTGCGAAAATATGTTTTGGATTTTAGCTTGGAGCCTTGGGGAATGAGGAGTGAGTGGCAAAGGAGTGGCCAATTCAACTCTGTATTTTTTTTGGCTTTTGGATAAAGTTTGTGACTCATTGCCCTCCTGTTCTTACATCATTTTCTCAAACTAACCCCCACTCCCCCTTTAGGGTAGAGTTGGATCAGAATGAAATTGGTTGATTATTTTGAATTCATATAGAAAAAGCTAGGAATATACCAAAATTGAGTTATCTTATTTGTACACCAAGCAAACACAGACAAATATGGATACTTAGTGTCTGTGAATCACAGACACTAAGTGTCTCTATTTGTCTCGTGTACGAATGGGTTACATTGATGTACTCCTAGCATGTCCTATTCATATACTATCTCTAGTTCTAAAATTAAAATATTAGTTTGATTATTTTCAAAGTATAAAAGAATACTGAAAATTGAAAGAGATATTGATGAAATTTTGATTAAAAAGGATAAAAAAGTGAGTTAGCACTCATTTTGATCTATGTATTCACGAGTCAATTGTGTCGGCGTTTCAATAACACAATTTAACTAAACTTTATTAGATGAACTAACTTGATTCATATTTTTTGATATAAAGCCTAAATTGATACTGCCCAACATAAGTGCACTTATTACAATGACAAAAATAAGTATTAACCCATAAAAATGTTGTAAGAATTTCGAGGATAAAAACAAACAAAAACGAAAATGTGATCTAAATTTGAGAACGGAGAGATGAATACATTCCGTATTCGATTAAAAAATATTCTGTTGTATCAAATTGACACAGTGTCAAATAGTTCTTTCGTTTCCATTTTGATTACAATTTTATTTTCTCTTCCTCTCGATAACTTATATTTTCTTGTTACATATTGTTTTGTAAAACTTTAGATTTAGTTTTTAACATGTAACTTTTATTTCTTATTAAATACTTTGTACTAATTTGTAAATAAAATGACTTCAAAAATTATGGAATTTTACATCGTAATTCCCATTTTGTAATCAAAATAGGCAAATTCTTCCGTAGACCTAAGGTTTGTGCTCATTTTATGGACCTTGACGTATTTATAGCATAAAAGAAGTGAACCTTTTACAAAATACTACCTCCGTCCCAGTGTATTTGTCCAGTTTGACTTTTTTGAGTCAAACAGGATAAACTTTGAACTCCAAATACTCTCAATTTATATTACATATTAGCATAATGATTTTGAAAGTTATCAATACGATAAATCCAATAAAGTCATTTTTGTGTTAAAGTACATTATGTTTTTTACAATAGAGTCAATTTCATCTTGACTCTATTATGGTAAGGGTTTTGGATCTTATTCATAGTGATTTATGTGACTGCATAGTACCCCTTCTCTTGGAAATAAAAAATATGTAGTCACTTTCATAGATGATGCATCCAGATTTTGCTTTGTCTATTTGCTACATGCAAAAGAAGAAGCCCTTGATAAATTTAAAATTTATAAGCAAGAGGTAGAGTTACACCAAAGTAACTTGATTAAAATTCTTCGAACGGATAGGGGAGGCGAGTATTATGATCCAGTATTTTTCCAAAGTACTGGTATAATACATCAAACAACTGCCCCTAAGATGGTTGAAGATGAAATTGACTCTATTATGCAAAATAATACATGGAAATTGACTGATTTACCTCCCGGGTGCAAACCTCTAGGATGTAAATGGATCTTCAAAAAGAAAATGAAGGTTGATGGAAGCATAGATAAGTTCAAAGCGAGATTGGTCATCCAAGGCTTTAGACAGAAAGAAGGCATTGATTTCTTTGATACCTATAGTACATTATGTTTTTTATTTAATTGAAGCTCAAAATTTATCCAGTTTGATTCGGAAAAGTCAAAGTAGACAAATACACTGGGACAGAAGAAGTAGAAAATATCACATGTAAATCTGTGAAAAAATGTGAGAAGATCATATTTTAAACGTACATCTTGTGATCAAATAAGCATCACTTATCAAAATAAAGACGGAGGGAATATATACCTATATCATTGATTAGACTAACTCCAATGCTAGTAGAGATTTGGAATTTCAACTCAACTTTTTAGCTATTATATCATCAATTATGCCATCTCTAACCCACGATGGAAGATGTGTTCGGAATTGTATTTGAATGTTTAAAATAAAAAATAAAAAAGGGATTTGTGAAAAAGAAGAGAGCTGTCGAAATGGCATGAGAATGACAGGCGCCTGGGAAATTGATGAATAAAAGAACGGACTGGATCTCATTTCGTACTATTCCCATTTTCCAATTTCTTTCTCCAAATTTTATTCTCTTTCATTTATCTCCCTTTTGAATAAAAAAAGTTAAAAAAAAGATGAGCCCCATCTCGAGAGCTCCCCAGAACCGATCAGAATGTTACTGAGAGTAGGTAATTAAACTTTGATTACGGATTGCTAGTAAATAGTGGAGTCTGTACCCGTCTTTTTATTACTCCTTTCGTCTTTTTTGAATCTTTCCAATTTGACTTTCAAAGTTAATTATTTTCAAACTTTGACTATAAATTATGAAAAAAATACATTAAATTATATTACTTCTGTTTTTGAATATTTTTCCAGTTTTGACTTTTTTCGGTTAATCATTTTCAACATTTGACATATATTTAAATGAAATATATATTGTTTATTAATTAGACAAAATAATATTTTGAAAATTTTTGATATAATAAATATAATAAAACTATTCTGTATCAATATCTAACATCATTTTAATTAATTTGAAATCAACGTTTACAAATTTTGACTGAAAAAATCAAAAGTAAACAAATATTCAGGGACGAAGGAAATAATAATACTTCGTATGTGATATCAATAGGTTTATTTTAAACCGTAGTTTTGAAATATTACATATTTATTTTGAACCGTAGTTCTAAAATATTAAAAATATTAATGGTCAAAGTGTAATATTAAAGGATGTGAAATGGGAAGATTCTAAAGAGATAAAAGGAAGAGAGCATATTTTATTAAATTTTAGAATCCTCGTATCCCCCATTGGAGATAGTTTAGAACGAAAATTTTACACTAAATAGGACTAAAATATAAGTCATTTTCAAATGTAGGATTTATCAATGATCCTTATTGATAAATAAAAACATACGGTCTTATATTGAGAAAATCATTATGCTTTAGTCTTATTTAGATAAAAATTCTCTAAATGATAAACATACACAATAGATTGAGATAGACCAACGAGAAAAATAGACACAACAAATCGAGATAGATGAAGTAACAATTTCAGTACGTTCGGATACAATTTTGGGCTTGTTTGGTAATAGCGTTAGCGATTAGCGTTAGCGTTTTGAAAAGGCTATCTACAGGCAGCGTTTAGCGTTAGCGTTTTCAAAGTAATCTGCACCGTTAAAATCTTATCCAAAACGCTTACGCTAATCTCTAACGCTGTTCCCAAACAGGCCCTTTAGCATTTTGCAGTGGAATTTTGTAAATGTTATCTAACCGAAGTTTGTAGGATAATATTTTCAAATTTAATTTATACCATTAAAATTTATTCAAAACATTAAACGAAACATTGACTCCAAACATATGTGCAAGGCAATGTTTGACAACTAACACATATTTTCATTCTTTTATTTCAATTTCAAAATTTAGATTCTTGAATTTTTTATGACAATGAGAAATATATAGATTTGGAGTAGAATTTGTTATGAATCAAAGGAATTTTGGGTGTTGCTATATCCACCTCATTTTGGCTTTATCACTCCATTAATGTTAGATTGACAAGTTTGCCCACAAAAATACAAAAGAGGAAATTTTGTTACTCCCTCCGTCCAAAAATATTCTTCCCACTTTTTTGTTTGGTCCGTCCGGAAATATTCTTCCCATTTTCTTTTTTAGTATATTTTTTAAGGATAAATTTCAATAATACCTTTCTATTTTATCTCTAATCTACTTTTTTATTACTTTTAATAAGAAAAGGAGATTTAAAAGTTTATAATATGTGCATTTTTGGAAATTTGGTATTTTTTTACTACTCCTTAATAAGCGTGCCAAGTCAACCCGGGAAGAATATTCGCGGACGGAGGGAGTACAAGACTTCTTTTAAGGGCAAAATTATGTATTTAATATAAAAGGAGTAGATATATCCAAAATGGGGATTGATAGCAATACCCACGAATTTTTCTCAAATTTAAATCCAAATTTAGATTTGAAATCCAAATTCAGATTTCCAAACATGTCGTAAGATATTTCTAAGAGTGCAACTTTCTCACTAAAATATTTATTACTTTCTCTGTCCCATAAAGATGTTCTTATTTTGACTTTTAAAAATTTTATTGGAGTGATACTTTTGTAATCACTTTCCAAAAGTACACTTAACGTGATGGTAAAAGTACGATGTTATGGATAGATTATTAATAAAAAGGTATAATTAATATGTAGATTAAGATTTAGTAAGGGTAAAAGAGTTTGGTCAGGTTTGGTCAGGTTTGAGACTTCCTGTTCCGGGGTAAACTATTACTCCGTACTAGAGCTATTCAGGTTTGGTCACTTTGGGTTCAGGTCAATTCGGATCCAGGTTGAGAGCTGTATATTCATGACTTAGTGTCATCGGGTTCAGGTTGACCCAACGTGTTATGACTTTGATTTTTAAAATTTACTAATTCGTATTAACACTTGCATTTTGCATTGAATAAATTTAAAATATCAAAAAATATATATTAAATCTATTATATCATTTTATTTTAAATTCTAAAGTAATTTTTAGATATATAAATCAATATAAAAAATTAAAAAATGCATAATTTTTGGAAAAAATGTAAGATAACAATGCAATGCCATTAAAAATTTCGCTACGAGTTTTAAAAAAAATAATCATAACCTAATTTTTATACTCGAGTAACATTGTATTTCATAGTATAATATATAATTTTAAAAAACTCTTACATTACCAGGTTGGTTAGGTCGGGTTCAGGTTCGGTCGGGTTTGACCCATTTTTAGCGGGTCATTTCGAGTTCGGTCAACTTCGGGTTCAGTCATCAAAAATCAATGTTCAAAACCTAGTATTTTTGGGTCGGGTTTCAGTTCAAAAACAGGTCAGAACATTTTTTGCCAGGTGTAGTCCGTACCTCGTATAAACTATACAATTGGTCAAAGCAATATACTACGGGGTAAATTGTAATTAAAATACTTGTACCCCCAAAATTGCACCCTAAGTTATACACCGGGTACCTTCATTTTGTGTCAGTCTACTGTTTGGGCAATGATTCACACATACACAAAATGCTAGTGTAAAATAATTTGATCGCACTAGTATATTGTATCAGTGTGAACAATCAAAATGTTAATGCATAACTTTGGTGTACTTTTAGGGTAAATTTCATTGATTACCTCTAGCATGGTTGACCTTTTAAAGCAATACGTTAATGTATTTTTTAAATAAACAATTTGGGTAGCTAACACTTACTGAAGTTATGTGTACATGCCTAAAAAAATTAGAATTTAAAAGGCCAAAATTCATTAAAAACTATTTAGAGTATATTTCGTGTACGTTTGAAAAACACAAAAATAATAAAAAAAACTAGATTCAAGAAAAATATTGTCTGCTACAAAGCCTGTTTCTCACACATTGCTTTAAGTGAGTGTTTCTCTGTGCTTATAAGCTAGTCAAAAATGTTTATCTGTTATTTTTAACTCATTAGTCAGCTCATGAGGTATTATCTGTGCTTATAAACTGACGTATAAGCTACTTACAAGTCAGAAAAAAATAAGTATATCTTGCCTACTTTTTAAGCCAATCTTTTAGTTTTTTGTTGGAATGCCTTGAATTCTAACCCATTTGACTATTAAACAATGGCTGCACTTGGTTGGAAAGTGGCTAGAAACTAGTTGGAAAGTGACTGGAAACTATCTGGAAGGTGGCCTTGACAAATGGACAAGTTGGTGGCTAGTTGGGGAGGTGGGCAACTGTATGACAGCAGTGTTCTAGGTTGTCAACAGCTCACTTCCCACTTGATTTAGGCAGCCAAGTTGGCTTCCATGTGTCCTTATATATAGGTTCATTTGTAAGGCATTATTAATAATTAAAGTTACCTAGAAATTCCCTCTGTAATCTCTCTCCTCAATAAGTACAAGATCTCCTATATTTTGTTAGGTGGACGTAGCCAACATATTATTGGTGAACCACATTAAATATGTGTGTGTTTGTTCTTTTGTTTCTTTATTCTTTGTTATCTTTCTTACACCCGTCATAACAAACCGGTATCAGAGCAAGGGTAATCGAGATTTGTAATTTGGTGAGAAAGATGTCTGTTTTGAACGTAAAGGTCGACAAATTCACAGGGAGGAACAACTTTAGTCTATGGCAGATCAAAATGCAAGCTTTGTTGAAGCAACAAGGCTTATGAACGCCATTATCAAAGGAAGTTAGGGCTGACAATGCTGAGTTGGCTGCCTAAGAGGAAAAGGCACATTCGACTATCATGTTATGCCTTGCACATGATTTCATCACTGAGGTCGCAGATAAAGAAACTGTCGTTGGTCTATGGTTGAAATTAGAAAGTCTATACATGACGAAGTCTTTAACCAACAAGTTGCTTATGAAGCAACGTCGGTTCGGTCTGCGAATGCATGAAGGTACCCCTCTTAGAGACCATGTGGATAAATTAAATACAGTTCTTTTAGAGTTGCGTAATATTGATGTTAAGGTAGAGGATGAAGATGTTTCCTTAATTTTATTGGTTTCACTACCATTGTCGTATGGGACTTTCGTACAATCTTTCATCATTGGGAAAGATATTGTGTCTGTAACGCTCCAAAACATGCCCTAGAATTTATCAATAAATAATTATTCGATTAATCAAATTTATTTTGATTAAAATAAATTGTTATTGGGCTTTAGGCCGCTACGAATTATGTTTTGATATCCATTATAACAATCTGGATAAATCTCATAAAGATAAAATCCAATATGTTGACTAATTGTGTGGTCTTGATTGGGAACCTGAGTACAGACCCAAATCAAGAATAAATGAAGAAATTATTTATGATGTGAACTTTTAAAATGATTTATTGTAATAAATCATGATAATAATTGATATGAATTAAATGTGAGAACCTTTTTTAATATAGGTCAACTAAATGATTTTCGACTATGTCAAAGTCAAACATCCAAAAATATGATGTTGAAAAAAAGTATTGCAAATAAATATAAAAGTTATATCGTTGAATAGAATTCGATTGTCTGGTCGCAACGGTGCAAACGGAATTCAATTCGGAGAAAGTTAGACCAAAAAGTGTACCCCGACTGGAACAAAATTGGTCCCAATCAGAAAACGGCGTGTAGATCCATTAGAATCGCCGTCCTGCACACTAAGGAAATTCTACGTAGAAATGAGTCAGCTACCAATGTCTTCTTCCCCTTCTCTTCTCTTATATAAGGATACTCAATCCTTACCAATTCTGCACCAACCTTCTGGAAATTTATACCATTGTGTTCATAAGAGTGAGGAGAGCAGTCTGGTGTTGTTGGTTGCCGCCGAAGTCGCCGGAGTTGGGAGTAATCGTCGTCGGAAGTTTCGCCGGAAAATTCTCAAAACCTTCGATAAGCTTCGAGGTAAGCCCGTAGATATATCTAGTGACTAGAATGTTCGTATAGATCGTTTCTACGTTCATAAACGGTCGCTTGGTTGAGTTTCGTGTTTGACATGCTTGAAAAACAAAGAATCATAAACCATGAAATTGATGTTAAAACTATGAATTAATAATTCCAAAATGATCTATGAACCTTGGAGAACATCTCTATATAGTTTTGTTGAAGTTCGGTAACTAAAAATGGTATTTCTGAAAAATGGACCGAAGGTTGAAGAAGATGAACAGTCACCTGAAACTACCCTGTCTAGATCGATCATATGGCTTGGATCGATCCTATGGGAGTAGTTTTTCACATCATGGATCGATTCTAGAGGGCTGGATCGATCCCCCGAAGTTCTGATCCGAAAATTTGCCCGAAATTACTATTTTCGATCTCTAAAATCCTATTTTTGATACCAATTAATTATGATCATTATAAAAATGTTTTTTTTCACAATAAAAATGATGCTTTTAACAAATAAAAATGATATGTGATGCATGACGGTAAGTTTGGGTGTTAACACTCGAAACTATGCCGCTAATTGTTATCAATTATTATGTTAATTGATGATTATGATAAATGAATATTGTGGATGATTATGAATAATGAACCTACTGATTAAAATGAATATTTATGATTTAATCACTAGTAAAATAAATACCTTTATAATTATGAAATGATTCGTAGTGTTAAGGGTATCTAGAAGAACTCTAAGATATACCCATTCAAAGAATTGATGTTAAGGCTATCTAGAAGACCTCTAGAATAGATCTCATATTAGTATGGATTTGTGGAACATGAATATTCAGTGATTGAATAAAAATGTAATAACGGAATTCGTAAACCAAACTGGAGAATCACTTGTTTGGAAGTACTTTGACTCAATGATGATTAATCACTGTATTGTTGTTGCCTTAAACTAATTATAGTTTAAGCGTCTGAGAATTTTTATTTGCCTTAAACTAATTAAAGTTTAAGCGTCGGAGAATTAATGTCTTAAACTAATTAAAGTTTAAGCGTCGGAGAATTATTGCCTTAAACCAATTCTGGTTTAAGCGTCGGAGAACTATTGCCTTTAACTAATTATAGTTTAAGCATCTGAGGATTGTTTGCCTTAAACTAATCATAGTTTTAGTGTCTGAGAATGAAATTATGATTTGGCTTTAGACTAAGATTAGCTAAGAGTGTTGTTATGATTTGGCCTTAGACTAAGATTAGCTAAGAGCGTTGTTATGATTAGGCCTTAGAATAAGATTAGCTAAGAGCGTTGTTATGATCTGGCCTTAGACTAAGATTAGCTAAGAGTGTTGTTATTATTTGGCCTTAGATAAATAATAATTTAAGAGCATTGTCGAAATAACATCTGAATTGAATAAAATGTGTTAATATGACTGAACAATATCAAAACTGTGAATGTTTGAAATGAATATTGTGTGCATGATATCAAATGATTTGATTGTGAATTTAGATTCAGTTTATATGGATGTTTGACGCATTAGATATGCAGCTTTACCGCTGAGCGTGTAGTGTGTTTTATTTGCTACACGCAGGTAAACAGAAAGATTAATGTGATCCTGGCGGCAGATGGGGCGGGATTGTCGGGATGGATGTGACAAGTTTGAAATGATTTATGATATGTCAATATTAAATCCGCTTCCGCAATATTGTTGAATACTCCGTACTTATATGTTATGAAAGATACTATTGTGATTAATAAAATGTGTTTGAAAAGTTTTAAATTTTTACGATTTCCAACTTAAATACTTTAGTCCGAAAGGGGCTGCAGACCTAGACAGATTAGGGTGTTACAGTGTCTATGGAAGAGGTCAGATCGTCTCTCCATACAAGGGAGCTGCGCCATAAGTCGACTAAAGCAGGAACAGACAATTAAGCTGCTCGATAGATAGCTAGTGGAAGCAAGGGACATGGACAATCGGGCAAGAAGAAATTCAAGAAGCTGGGTTCCAAGGCTCCAAAAGCAAATGATGTTTGTAACTACTGCAATGAGAAAAGGCATTGGAAGAATGAATACCCGAAGAATAGAAGCAATAGATGGAGCAAAAACCTGGATCTGGATCTGCTGCGATAGCGATAGATGGCACCAATTTCGAAGAGGACATTGCTTTGGTTGCAGAACAAGACACACATCATGCAGATGTGTGGGTCCTTGATTCTGGGGCGTCCTACCATATATGTCCAATGAGAGAGTGGTTTTCAACCTATGAGCAGATAGACAGGGGGAAATGTGTCTATGGCAAACAGCTTAGTCTGCAAGGCGATTGGAATAAGCTCGATCAAGATTCGGACTCATGATGGTACATTTTGCACCTTGAATAAAGTTAGGCATGTTCCACTTTTGACACAAAATCTGATATCCTTGACTCGTGTTGACAGTAAGGGTTTTAGTTTTGAAGGTAAAGGTGCAATTATGAGTGTCTCCAAAGATTCGAAGGTGGTTCGAAAAGGTATTAAACAAGGTGCCTTATATCTTTTACAGGAATATGTTGTTTTTGCATCATCTGAGATTGATAAAGGTGATGAATGTCTTATGGTAAGGTGGAGGTTCCATATAAGAGTTTGAGACTATCGATTACCTGGAACAATCATCCAAATCTCTTTCTGCACCTCAGTGAGGTGATCTACGCCCAAGGAGGGAACGATCTGGGTTGGCAGTCTGGGCTTCAAGTGGAGCCATCTGGGACACTAGGTTAGTGTCATATGTTTCTGTCCACGTTCTATGAAGATCCATTTGGACTCTAGGTGGAGTTTGCATTTCTTGGTGTTTCAGCTTGAGTTATCCGTCCCAGGCGTGAGGGAAACCAGTTTTAGTGTGTCACGACACTTTTGAACTCAAGTGAAACAATCTATTTCTGTATCTGTTTTTTGGTGACATCTGTGTCCTAGGTTGGACTTCTAGTACCTATGGCACATTTGGTCACTTTTGAGAGGAAATCTGCTAAGTTTGCACATCTGATTATGGTGCTTTTGCTGTCTTTTAAAGAATGCAAGTCAAGGTGGACATTTGTTGGAATGCCTTGAATTCTAACTCATTTGACTAGTCAACAATGGTTGCACCTGGATGGGAAGTGGCTGAAAACTAGCTAAAAAGTGGCTGGAAACTACCTAGAAGGTGGCCTTGACAAATGAACAAGTTGGTGGCTAGTTCGTGAGGTGGGCAGTTGTATGACAGCAGTGTTCTGCGTTGTCAACAACTCACTTCCCACTTGATTTAGGCAGCTAAGCTAGCTGCCATCTTTCCTTATATATAGGTTCATTTGTAAGGCATTGTTAATAATTCTAGTTACCAAGAAAATCCCTCTGTAATCTCTCTCCTCAATCAGTAAAAGATCTCCTATCTTCTATTAGGTGGTCGTAGCTAACATATTGTTGGTGAACCACGTTAAATTTGTGTGTGCTTGTTCTTTCGTTTCTTTATTGTTTGTTATCTTTCTTACATCCGTCATAACACTTTTTTACCGGATTATTTACAAAAAAACCTCTCACCTTTTATAATTATCCCTAAATGACCAATCTATCATTTAAATCATTTTATTTCCACAAAAGAATGTTTAACTTATAAACAACCTCTAAGTTAAAATTGCTTGCCAGCAATAAGCCAATAAGCACCGGCACACAGAAACGCCCTCTAAATGTACATGTAATATTGTTTTTATTACGGTTTGAAGTACGTTATATTGCGAGGAGGAAAAACCCCAAAATTTTGTTGATTGCACATCATCATATATCATCGAACCTGCTGCTGCATGCCGCCATCAGCGTCCTCACCAGTGTTGACCCTTAGTTTCTTCTTTCTCTTGTCCTCTCCATTGCAGCCTGTGCGATCGTGACCAATAGAATTCTCTGTCATCTTCTTTGGGTCTTCAGCGTTTTTTACTTTTGACATTCTCCCACTACCGCTCCCAATAGCCTGAAGATCAAACAAAGAAATGTAACGAGCCAATGGAATAACTTTTAGATATAGAAAAATGTTTTAAAAAAGGAAGAGAAGAAAATGATATATGCATTCTGGGAGATAAAGGTAAGGCGATAAATGAATTAAATAGTTTTGATTCGATTCGTAAATTGTATTCATTTGTACTGATAAATGTCGAATTTGGATACTATTGGAATAGCTTAGTCAGTTAGTTAAATAGTTGTTATAGGCTTACCCGGTGGTTAGTTTTTTGTTTTTCTTCTTGCATCTGCATGCCATAAGCAGCAACACGAATTGAGTGTAAGGGCTTCATGATGAAGACATTTCCTCTGATGGTGTTGTGATCTGAGTTGAGTCCCATTAAAAACCGAATAAACCTTTGTTCTTGTTCGTATTTCACGATTTCTTGTGCTGCTCCACATGAACATCTTGGCAGATTGGATACCAATGCCAATTCATCCCACCTTTTCATTTGTTGTGTGCAATATCCCACAATGTTTGAATTCCCTTGAGCAATGGAGCAAATATCTTTTTGTAGTTGGTACAGCCTTGCCCCATTGGATTGACCAAATCTGGCATCTAATTCTTCCCCGAGTTCAGCCACAGTTTGAGCATAGAGTATGCTATCCCCTATTTTCTTACATAGAGTATTGAGAATCCAAGATGTAATCATATCATTACATCTCTTACAAATGCTAGCTCGTGAAGAAGAATCTTCTGGTTTCTTGAGTTTACCTTGGATGAAATCCAATTTTTTGTTGGTAGAGAGCTATTTTTTCCAAGAACCAAATCCTTCACCTTCAAATTCCTTATAGATTCAGAGCAATCCTAGATGATCACAGGGATGCAGATGGAAAGGATCGGAAGGATGGAAATGATCATAAGGTATTCAACTCGGATTTGGTGTGCTTGAACTCAAATTTGAAGAACTTGATGCGTTGTAAAGGGACGAATCAGAGATTATATGAGAAGAGGAAAGATGAAAGAAGCTAGGGTTCACAATCAAGGAACTTCAAGTTCTGTTACCGTGTTGATTTCACATAGAATTGTGAAGAATAAGAAGAAGATTGATGAAACAAGTCGCAAGCTTCTTTCATTAATGAGGAAAATTACATAATGAAGGATATAAGGCTACTGAGTGTATGAAGGAGGAAGAAAAACAGAAAACTAACTACCGGACAAGCATATAACAACTATTTAACTAACTCACTAAGCTATTCCAACAAATATAGTGCCCATTCGATAATCACTTCAGTGTTAAGGAAAATCAAAGGCACGGAATTTTTTTATGGCCTGTTTGGGAACATGGATTTGGATTTGAAATCCAGATTTGATCCAAATATCTTGTTCGGCAATCCAAAGAATTTGAATTTGATTCAAATTCTTTTAATTATCAACCAACTCAATTACAAATTCATACCCAAACACAACCTTAGGAAAACTATTTGATTGAATTTGAATTATAGGATTTCAAATTATAGAATTGAAATTCAAAAATTAAAATGAATTCCCATATCCAAACACTACCTTAGGAAAATCAGATGCATGACATATGAGACCGGTGGGGCTTAAGCAGTACTGTGTAGAGAAATGAAGGACTTACGGCGCTACTGTGGCATCTTCTCCACACATGCTGCCACAAGTTCTTAAGCTCATTCTTCCTCATAGGTTTCACCAGGAATCCAGCTGCACCTTTTGACAAGCACTTCCAAACCAATCCTATCGAATCCCCAGAAGACATCACTGCAATTACATTAATACAGAGATTCAGAACTTCAACCAAATAGTTTAAAAATTATGCACAGAATGAGGAAATGAACGATATAATTTTCGTGTGGAATACAAATGGGTCAACTACTTACTAATGACAGGAATGTGACGGCATGTGTTGTGGCTCATTATTTTGCAGAGAAGATCTAAGCCCGACAATTGCGGGAGTTCAACCTCACACAACACCAGATCTATGTGCTGCTGCTTCGCCGCATCTTCTTCTTCTAAGATCTTCCATGCTTCGTTTCCATTTGCAGCTCCGATCACTGCATTCCACGGTCCATAAGTGTCAAGTTCAATCCAATTACAACATTTTATGTACTCCCTCCGCCTATTGGCACTTTCGCAAAACGAAGTAAAATTTCAAATTTTTCAATTCATTTTATTTAAAGATTGATATAGAAAAAAACTTTGTATTTAAACAAAACTACATCAAAAGTTCTAGAAAATAGGTGGCAAGAATATTTTATTTGATCACATAATCAATAAAAACGCACAAATAAACTCCTCTTGACTCCATCCCTTTTGCCATTATATCCGAATGGAGGCTGGCAATAGATTCCGAGTCAAACATGGTTGGGTTCATCCCAATCTCTTCAACAACTTCCATGTTCGACCCACGTCCAGCTTCAATATTGTAGATATACAAAAACTAGTCCAAAGTTTGTTTTTTTTAAAAAAAAAAAATCACTTCATACTTTGGCTCTGTGTATTTCTATTTCTAAATTATGTGATTCAAACTTGATCCAAATATGAACATTTAGGGGTTTGAGGCTACAGCCTGCTGAAATGGAGCAATCTAAGTAACTAACCTTGGTAATTGCAATTCACAAGCAGCGCACTGACGATATGCCTCGTGGAATCGTCATCCTCCACCAGCAAAACCCTAATCGACGTGACACGAAGAAACCTCTCCCAACAAATCGCCGTCGCAACCCGACTCTGCCGCTCTTGCAGCGCCGCGCTCTTCCCCGTACTACCAGCCTCCGACTCGCCGCCGTCCCCAGTCGTTGCGATTTCCCCCCTGTCGCGGATCTCCGTCTCTGAGCCCTCCCAGTTCACCGTCGGCGCCCTGTCCTTCCCTTCCGCCATTGCCGATCATTGAAACACTCCCTGTTCACTCTCGGAATCATTGTAAAATCCAGAAAATTGAAATTTACGACGCTGATTAAGATCAATCCATCAGAAGTGAGGTACCTTGGGGAAAATCAACAATTTAATTCAAGCGAGGAGGAAATTCAATTCAAGCGAAAAAGAAATGCACATCATATTTTTTGATGATGAGAAACATTAGTCTGTGCAAATTGTACACATGTCTAACAAGTGTCTACTTTCATTTTGTGTAATAGTGATGTTAAAGTAATAATTCACACATGCACAAAATTTCGGTGTAAATTTTTTTATCACACAAGCATTTTGTGTCAGTATGAACCATCAAAACATTAGTGTATAACTTTTGGTGTAACTTTGAAATATATTTTCTTAGTATAATTGTAGCATGGTTGTTGGTACAAAGGTGGATTCCTCAAAAATTAGAGTTCATAATATTTAAACCAATTTTGTGAAAAAATACTTTTAATTTAAACCAATTTTGCACTCTGAAGTGACACACAAAGATGAATTTGCCAAATGCAAACACCCTCTTAGAGCAACTCCAATGGTGGGAGGTATCTTAGAGAGGTATATATCTCATTTACCTTTTCAAGTGATCAATTTTACCTTTTTAAAAGGGTGTAACTCCAATGGAGGAAGGTAAATCAAAAGACAAAAGAGTGAAAAAATCCATCTCCATACATTATTGGTAAAAAAATTGGTTGATTTACCTTCTTAAATCAAATTCCAATTATTAGAAAAGAAAATATACATTCTTAAAAAAATCATGGGGAGATAAATTTGAGGTTTGTTGCCTTTGTTTCTTCTTGATTAAATTTTTTAATTTAAAAATTTTATAAAAATACAACTCATTTATTGGAAAAAAATTAGAATGTCATTTTTGAAATAATTAAATATATATTATGTCCAATTGCACATGTAAAATTATAAATATTCGAATAGAAAAAACTTAAAAATACAAAGTGCAAAATTAAAAACCAAAGTATCTTTTTTTGTTAATTCTTGACTCATTAAGTTTTACAATTACAAAGATACAAATTAAAAATTTATGATAATACATTCAAGCAAAAATAGAATAACTAAAGTAATTGATGAAATAAATTTAAAAGGTGGGAAAAGTTGATATACCTCCCCAAATGAAGAAGGTAAAGATACTTCTTCAAAATTGAAGAAGGTATAATGCCTCCTTATTTACCTTCTCCATTGGAGAATAATTTTTAATGAAAAGAGGTATATATCACAATTATTTCTATTTACCTTTTCATATACCCCTCCCATTGGAGTTGCTCTTAGCGTCATATTAGAGCATGTGTAATGGTTTATGCCTCTCGGGGAATTTTCTACCGTGGATGATATGTCACTATAATCCTTTTCAAGGCTAAAATGGTGTAATGGTTCATGGTCGTTTCATGCCCTTCACTCATTACTTAATTACTCATTGAGTTCCTAAATATTTGTCACACTTGTATTCCCGATTCAAAATATCAAGTTTTTTCAATTCATTTTATTTACATATTGGTATGGAAATAAAAAATAAAATTTACATATCAAAATACTATATGAAAAGTTCTTCGAAATAAGAGGTGTCAAGAATATTTTATTTTATCAAATAACCAATGAAAACGTAGAAATGAACAAAAGTTCCTGCGACTGCTGAAAAAACAAATGTTGTGAATATTTTGGGACGGAGGGAGTACTATTTTTGTTTATGAGTGAGTATTTGTTCATTCTTAATTTTTTTTCCAGAAAATCATGATCGATTTCTGACATATAATTAAATAAAAAATAGATGGATATTACTACGTAAAACAATATTTTGAGAAAATTTTATAAGATAAATGTAATAAAACATTCTTGTATCAATATCTAATATAAATTTTATTCAATTATAGTTAAAATTTATTAATTTTAACGGAAAAAAAGTCAAAACTAGACAAATATTCTGGAATGGTGATATTTCTTTAATTTGACTATTTTTTACTCAAATATTTTTAGATAAAAAAGCGAGTCATTTTCATATAGGAGTAGAAAAAGTATCATTAATGTTTTATATATGGGCAAGGAAAAACTGCTAGTATATTGGTTTCCAAATAAAACAGAAAAAGACTAAAGTTGTAGTAAAACATTCTAAATATATCAAAATAGAAGTTTTATATTTTTATTTCCGAAATATGAGTTAAAATACGTTAACATTACCAATCATTACCATGTAAATTATCAAAAAAGTGTAGTAAAATGTACATGTACAATGCTACATTACCACAGCTCCTATTTAAAAAATAAAAATATGTAATTCCCATTTTGGTATTTTCTCTATGTTTTACTCCTATTTAGGATAATTTGTTTAAAAATTACTCAAATTTAAATGGGTAACATGGTAAAAACCTGCTGCACCTTCTAGGAATTAGAACACATCTCTCCCTATTTTGACTAGATTAACGTCTACTGGAAATGTACTTAAAAGGCATTACGAGGCGCCTAAAAGGGGTTCCACGCCCTGGTACGCTGGGTCTTAGAGCATTTACAATTGGGGCAATTCTCATGTCGCCCAACTCCTGTCGCATCAGCACTCTCCTAATTTTCAGCTCCGCTCCAAAATTGTACATGTTATTGCCCTCAAAAATCCACTTATCCGTTTCTTTTACATCATTCATCCTTTTAAATTAAAAATTTATATAAATTTAATACAAATATTTGTTTTCAACAAACGAATATGTTTTTTTTAAAAGGATAGAAACAATTAAAAAATTAAAAATAAGTGAATAGAACATTAGCTTACGAAATACGGAGTACTACATTAATAAAATCAGAAATTTAACATGCTAAAAATTAAAATTACAAAAACTAAAAAATAAAAGTTCTTAGAAAATAAAGACTTAAAAAACAATTGAAGTTTAGATGTTTTGAATTAATTAAGTTGAAAACTAAAAAAAATAAAAAATAAAAACAAAACCTGGAGGGGCGCGGCGGACGGGCATATTGGACGGCCGCCTGTCCAAAAACACCAGAAATCAGGTGCGCCTCAGCACCAAAACTACGGTCCTAATTGTAATTGTTTTTCTTGGCCAAGAATTAAAAAACTTTTGAAAAAATAAATAAATTTAGGTCTGTGAATTGTAGGGTTCCTAATTAAAAGAACCCTTCCAAAAATTCTCTATGGCTTAAGGTGAACCTAAGCCAAAGAGGGGGTTTGGAAATAATTTTCAACCAGCAATAGACGCGCCTCGGTTAATACCTCACTAGCTGCGTCATTGCCCCAAGCGCAAAGATGGGTTTTGAATAGGGTTTGCCGTGCTTTATGTAGCTTCTTTCTTTTCCAGTTGATCTATTGCGTAAGCGGTGTGGGATTATAATGGTAGAACTAATGCAGTTATCTTATCATTAGTGGACGATAATATTCCCTATACTAGTACCACACCTCAACAAGTAGTCTAAAAGAGCCCTCCCCTGGGTGAATTTTTTCTCCATTTTATTCCAATTTGTTCCAACTATGGAGTATAAATTAAAAAATTATTTATGTGCATTATTATTACTTTATTGCTGTTACTTCGTATTATTTGCCAAGAATAAAACAATAAAACAATTCAATTGTATTTAGAGTGTTGATGAATACTTGAAGAACTACTTATGCAGTCTTGAAACTTAAAGGACTATATTTGGAGATTGTTGAATATTTGAAGACTATTTATGAATTTTTAAAACTTGAAGGATAAATTGTGCATATCTTACAAAGTTGAAGGACGAACGATGGATTTTAGCATAAATTTTAAGAAAGATCATATAGGAATGGAAAGATCATTGTATTTTCCCGCGATTTTAGTTTATGGCCGGGTTGGATAGGGATCCTTTTTCTTGAAAATACTCCCTCCGTCCCAAAAAGATTAGTACATATTGACTTTTTGGAAAATTAAGGGAGAGATATTTTGGTGTTGACTTTCCAAAAATACCCTTGATGTGATGGGTAAAAGTATGATGTGATGGGTAGATTATTAGGAAAAAGGTATGATGTGATAGGTAGGGTATGAAAAAGTAAGGGATAAAAGTGATTTTTTTAATAGAAATGTAACGGACTTTACGAGATGAAATTTTTTCGAAACGTGTCGGACTTTTTGGGACGGGGGGTATTATATACATCTCTCTATATTGTATTTTTTTGTTTGTAGTTACCGTTATTCAAAATAAACATTTTGAGAATAAGTTTTAAAAACACAAAAAGTAATCAAAAAATAAATTGGTTCCAGCCTCAAAAACTGAGATTCTTAACCCAGGACCCTTTCCAAGCGGTTCCGATCAATTCCAATTGCCAAACGATTTAGGCCCGATCCCAAAATCTCTGGTTCTTATTTGAATTGGAAACTTGTCATCCCCTAATTCTAGATGTATGCACACATATTAAAGGGTGTTTGACAGTGCGCTGCTTTTAATAATTTAGCTTCTGTTTTGAGTGAAAGTGATTTTACTCTGTTAGGCATGTCAGCTTCTGCTTTTCACCACCACTAATTTGTACATAGAACACTGTTTCAGAGAAGCAGGTATGAGGTGCTTTTGCTTTCAGCTTTTGTGGAAATCACTTTATCCACAAATTAATCACTCCCAAACACCCTCTAAGTCGATATTCAAAAGTAGAGGAAAAATCTATTTTCCTTTTCACATAAGTTAAAAAAAGGTAAATTTGGGAGATAGTGTGAACCTAAAAATATGAGGGAGGATGTTATAAAAACCAATATTTAAAACGGCTATAAAATCTAAAATGACAGGAACTTTAAAAAGAAATGGTTTTTTAAGTTAAAATTTTGAGAATGAACATATCTTGGCATTTATAGTCAGAGGACGGGACGAAGAGCATCTCCAATCATCCAATTTTGGCTTGCTAAAAGCTATGATATAGCAAGCCAATCATTTTTTTCATCTCCAATGATTGTGTTATATTATAGCAAGCTTGCTAAAGAATAAGGTTGACTTGCTAAATATAACAAGTTTTCCAAAATATAGCAAACTAGAAGTTGTAAAATGGATTAGCAACTTATGGTTGGAAAATGAAACAAAAAGTTGCTTGCTATATCACTATTCACTTGCTAAAATATAAAATTAGCAAGCCAATATATTAAGCATGGTTGGAGATGCTCGAAGAGACCTCTTGGGCACAGTTATTCGTTATTAGAGAGTAAACTTTGATTTGGGGATTAAAAAAATTATTTAAATAATACTCCCTCCGTCCCGAAAAACATTTCTAGTTTTGACTTTTGGGAGGAGAAAATATTAAAGTTTGACCAAGGTTACGAAAATTAAAACAAATTGGACTCGGGAAATGTCAAAATAGATAGAGCATAGAAGATAATTGAGGTGAGTTTGGTTAGATTTAAGAACAATAAGCAAAATTCTGTCCATTTAGGCAAAATAGAAATTTTTTATGGGACGTGTAAGAAGTAAAAATCGAAATGTTATAAGGCGCAGAGAGAGTAAATAAATTTAAGGCTCTAAATTGTAGGGTTCTTAATTAAAAGAACCCTTCCAAAAATTCTCTAAGACTTAAGCGGAACCTAAGCCGAAGAGGGGGTTTGGAAATAGTTTTCAACCAGCAATAGACGCGCCTCGGTTAATACCTCACTAGCTGCGTCATTGCCCCCAAGCGCAAAGATGGTTTCTGAATAGGGCTGGCCGTGCTTTATGTAGCTTCTCGGTTTTCTAATTGATCAATTGCGTAAGTGGTGTGGGATTATAACGGCAGAACTAATGCTTATCTAATCACCCTATACTAGTACCACAACTCAACAAGTAGTCTAAAAGAGCACTCCCGTGAGTGATTTCTTTTTGTATTTCTCCATTTTATACCAATTTTTTTCCAACTATGGAGTATAAATTAAAAATTATTTATGTGCATTTTTATTACTTTATTGTTGTTACTCCGTATTATTTATCAAGAATCAAATAATAAAACAATTCAACTGATGACACAATTTAAACATCTAAAAAAATTCTTATATGCTCAAGACAAATTCCAATTACCATTACAGGATTTGATGTTATAAATACCAACGATAGGGTCGGACCTCAGGCAGGTCAGAGCGGGGGACAGAACCGAACCTCATAAGTTTACGAGGCCCCAAATATTTTATAGTAATAACCTAGAAATAAATTTTTAAGTCCAAAAAAATACTCCCTCCGTCCCTCTTTATTTGTCCATATTTGACTTTTGGAACTGTTCATCTAAACACTTTCACTCATCAAATTCTCTCAATGTGTAAGCCTAAATATAGTCATATGTGATCTTGTTTGATTTGTCTTAACATATAGATTATTAATATATAATTTTTATAATTTTTTAATATACAAATTACAAGATAAAATGGATTAAAGAAGTGCATTGGATGATGTGCAAAAATGAAAGTGGACAAATACAGGCGGAGGGAGTATTTGTTATTCATAATTCTTCATATTAGAAGATAGAAAATTGAGTAAGTCTAAAATGACACGAGTACTACTGGTGTCATTTGCTTACAACATATCGTTTGGGAATACCTAGGATGCCGCATTCGTAAATATGGTGGTTCATATCCCCTTTCACCCTCCTCCTAAACCCCCCAGCCACGCCCCACCCCAGTCCCCCACTCCTACCCCCCACCCCTGCCTCCCCTCCCGCCCTAATCCCAACCATGGAAGTTTGTCAGGGTAGAGTTGGGGCGGGAGGGGGCAGGGGTGGGCTGAATTGGGGGGTTTAGGGGGAGAGTTGGGGGTAGAAACTGTCATTTTTAAAAACTGGACACGTTAGGTGTTCCAAACAAACTGTGTAAGTAATTGGTGTATAAGTAATTAATGGATTTTAGACACTCGTTAGAAAAATTATTGTACAAGATTACTACTAATACTCCCTCCGTCCTATAATGATCTTAAAATCCCAAGTTTTTTCAATCTATTTTATTTAAATATTGGTATAGAAATAAAAAAACAAACATATTTAAAAACTACATCAAAAGTTCAACAAAACAAGTGGTGACAAGAATATTTTATTTTATCATATAGGCCATGAAAAAACACAAATAAATATAAATTTTCGTGAAGTTGGAATAGTGATGTGGGAAGATCATTATAGGACGGAGGGAGTACTATATTAACACATTTGTTTGGATGATGAGAATTTAATGAGAAGAAGAAATTTGACTTTCCAATGTTTTTTCTCATCTTTGGATTGAAGAGAAAATAGGGTAAGAAGTGAAAAGAGATAAGAATGGAAGGGAGAAAGTTTTCTTCCCTATGCAGGTGAGAAAATGGTACAATAGAATAGAAAAGTAGTATAATTACTTAATTACCCTTATAACTGTACATTACTACATTATCACATAAGGATAAAATAGTCATTTTCCATTATCAAGATTTCTTTTCTTCTACTTTTCTCTCCAACCAAATAAAGGAAAAAAAACATCGTTTTTCATCTTTTACCATTTTCTCTTCATTTTCTTATCAGCCAAACAACATACTTTCTCTATTCCTTCTTCATTTTCTTTCCTCTCATATTCTTTCCAATCATTTTCTCTCCTCATCCAAACACTTAAGGTACTTTTATAATTTTATTTATAATATTTCTTTATATACAAAACATTTATTGTTATATTTATTGCATTTCGGTTTTAATCAAAAACATATTTTAACATTGGCAAATTCTTCCGTGGACTTAAGTTCCATGCTCATTTTATGGATCTTAGTGTATTTGTAGCATAAAATAATTGGACATTTGCAAAAAAATTCACATGCAAGCTCATAAAAAAAGTAAGAAGGACAACATTTTAAATGTAAACCCTAGAACCATGCAATGTTAAGTATCACTAGCTAGTAATTCTTTGTAAGATCTATTTTTTCTATGCCTGAGCCTTAAAAATCTTAGGAACAGGCCTTGACCACGGATGTACGATGTAGATGCATTTAGGTGAAGCACAAAATACATATCTGAAAATATTTAAAGAGTAGAATCAAACATCAATATAACAGAGGCTCACAAAATTGTATTATCACATGGCACATTTTGTCCCTACACTACTATTATTATTATTATTATTATTATTATTATTATTATTATTATTATTATTATTATTATAATATTTTAAGGTAGGATAGCATCTCGTAAGAAAAAACTAGCTGATGGATATTGGGTCGGTAAGCCCAACAGTGAGGCCTGATGTGTTTTGTGTATAGTATTGGGGGATAATGGATTATGGGTGGCCCAATCGTCTATTATTCCTAATCATATCTTTTGCCTTAAGTTTGTTTTGTGTTGTTGCAATCAATACGTTCTCATACCATGTCAAAGTTTACACAAACTGAAATTTGATTAAGCACACACAAAGAATCTAGTAACACTATTATTGTCTCATACTCTTTATACCTAAACACTAGTATGATATTGACTATTTTTTGTGAGCTATCGACTATACTAACACCATGTGCAATGTTGAGGCAAAAATGAAATGTCACACGATGATATGGAACATTTCAACTAATATAAAATAGTCCAACCATCGTGTGACAAATGAGTAGAGTGGCATGTCATGTAGTGGAAAATCATTTTTTGATACTTTCTAAATTTTCTTTTTACGTATTTTAGTAATTAAAAAATTATTTTACTTATATATCTTTTTATATAAATATATGCAGGGGCGGATCTACATGTATGAATACGGGACAGTCACCCCCAGTCAATTTATTTTTACTTTGTAATATACAGTATTAAAATAATTTTTTGTTGAGAATGAAAAGAATGACTCCGGTAAAAAATTAGTTTGCCCCCACTGACAAGAAAATCTTAGTTTAAAAGTAAAAAATAATCATTTAAAAACATATACATGTAAAGTATTTGAAATATCATAATTATATTATGTTATGATATATTTTATATTTTATTTTTCTACTTTAAAAATATTTTTTTAATTTGAATACTTGTTTGAAATTAAATTTATTTATTTTTCACATTATCAAACACTTTAAAAAAATCGGGAGTGTCACTCTTGAACCCCACCATACTTTTTAGTGTGTAATTGTCCCCGATCATATTTTTTCTGGATCCGCCACTGAATATATGTACTTTAAAAAAAAGATTATTGTACAAAAAAAAGAAGAAAGTGCATTGTGCAAGGTGACACGCCCTTGCCACCTTGCGACTTTATGTGGCAGGGCGAGGCGCTGCTCCTCCTCGCCGCTACTCCTTGGCGTTGGTGATGCCCTAATGAGGTTAAAGTAGAATTGGCAACTGAATTTGTTTTATTTTGGGTCAATTTTGAATTGAGTTAATGTTGGTGATTTTAGTGTCATCGGTTATTTTGTGTAATTGGATTAACTTAAGATCGGATAGGAATTTTAATAGACGTTGTTAACGAGTTAGGAGGTGCCAAGTGCACGTTCGTTCAACGATATTAGAAATTCTACGGCAGGGTCCGGGGGCGGCAATCCTCAATAGCGGGGTCCAAGGGCCCTTGGTTGGGGCCAATAATTGGACATTATTGCTTTGTAAAAATCTTTCCGTTTTTGCCAACGGAGTCCAAAAATGTTCAAAAATTGAACGTTCAAAAATAGCCCAAAAATCGCATGCAATTCTTCGCTGTATGGAGGCATCTTCACAAGCGTATATGTGTGTCTGATCATGGCTTTTCATTTCTATAAATATAGAGACATAGGTATGGGTTGAGAGACGATTTTCGAAGTGCTTGTTAATTAACGCATCATCCGATTAAAGTATTTTGGTATACCTTGAAACAACTTTAATCTGATAGCATTTACACGATTCGTTAAACTATCAAGTCGTAATTCTTGTTCTTTGTTAAGAGCAATACAACTCTTTACTAATTCGTGGCACGATGGCGAGTAAGCCGATAAATCCCTCCATGTCTCTCTTTCGTTATCTTTCATCTCAATTGTTTGGTAGACTCCTATAGAGGTTGTCAATGACACTTCAATGATCAATAATCCCCTTTGTGATGCCCTCCTTGCAAAGGTAAAACAATGGCATAAATACGTCAACATTGAATCAAATACAGGGCCTAAAGTTAGTGTCTCATTGTGGGCTAAATTTGGAATGGGCCATAGTCCATCCACCCATCACAAGCCACTCACAAACTTGAATATAAACATAAAATGTTCTCCTTGCTACAATATATATGATCATATAAATTTCAACCCCAAGTAGAACAAATAATAAACTTAGTACACCATTACAGATTTTAGTCTGGTGCATTTTTTAAATGGGAAAAATGGCACTCCCAAACTAACTTAAGCTATTTGGTACAACACACTTCTTTTGAAAAATGCATTTCTGGAAATTCAACTATTTTAGGCCACAGCAGTTAATTGGCTGGGGGACTTCATGTTTGGTTGTTATTTTTTTCATTAACTCAGTCGAATAAATAACGGGCAAAAATGTTAAAACATGCATCAAGGCAACCAATGGGTTGAAAATCTAGGCAGCAGCTGAGAGTTTGTTGTCCTCGTGTTCATCGAGGTTAAGGACTTCCAACAATTTCGGCCAGGATTCGGGTATCCCTCCGGGCAAATCAAATTCCAAGAGCTTCCCTTGGCTTCGATAAAAGTCTTCAACCGGCTGGCTCTGCAGAGGTCAAAAAACATATTAACGACCATATTGATCCATGACAGGGAGAATATTTAGAACATCATGACTTTAAGATCGGGGAGAACCCTGGGAAGAAGGGAGGTTGGCTGGAGAAATCCATAAGATTCAGAGTCTATTTGATAAGAGTAGATTTAGCTTAAATGGATGAAGTGACTAAATATGCTAAAATGCACTCCCTCCGTTCCATAAAAAAATTGTCTCAAATTGATTTCACGAATTTATTAAAAAAGTGTAGTATGAAAAGTGTGTTGCTAGCTAGCATTTATAGGGAAAATATCGAGAACCTCATTTTCTTTCTTTAAAAGAAATGAGACACCTATTTGAGACAGATTGAAAAGGAAAGTGAGACAATCATCTAGACAGATGGAACGTTTAAAAAACATTTTATTCATAAATTAATAAAATAATATAAAAAATGGAAGGTCAATATGTCAATTCCTTTGATTTCAGTTCATTTTCCATTGTCAGCTAGCGCAAGATGTGGTCTCGAAGCAAAAATTTAGTAAAAGAGAACTTTGACGTAATAGTCGATTATCACTTGGTGTAAAAGGGAATACACACTCAGATTTCATATGCAAACTCAAATCATGCTTCAATGCCAAAGAAGTAATGGCCTCATAGACAGAAGCTTCTCTTTAATGTCACTCACTTTGTAGGATTGCAATGAGTAACTCTCATTTTTATCACTGCCAAATACTTTTTTTAAAGTAGAAATTAAAGAAATACCTTCTCGTAGTACACAAGAAGTCTTTCCTTAACAACGGCTTCAGTATCATCATCTCGAATGGTTAGCTTTGAAACACATTGCGGAGGGGGGAGTAGTGGGGCCATGCTAATTCCAGGACTCCCATTTTCGCCCTTGACATTAATAGATGCCACATTGAAATTCTTCCCGCATTCACCACAAATCCTTCGCCCGAGACATTTCTCAACTAATACACTTTCTGGAAGCTTGAGATTAACAACCAACTCTATGTCTGTCACATCATTCAATATTTCCTGTTTGTCAAAAAAAAGGTTAGCCATAGTCTATGTAGCAAGGAAAAAGGGTCTTTCATTTCAATAATTAAGATGTTGCACTCTCCTCCAAACCAAAAGCTTATTAGTCCCACTAGAAAGTGAAAAAAATTACAATGATCATCCATTGATGTTAGAAATCGCTTTGGTAAGCCTTCATAAGTTGTAATCAAATGCATGGGTAATGTAAATTTACACTTAAAATACACTCCCTCCATCCTATAAAGAGAGTCGTGATTCCAACCTTGTTTTCGTCCCAAAAAGGAGTCCAATTTGAACTAAAGATTTCCTTCATATATACTGTTTAAATACGACAAACAAGTTAAATGTGTTACATTTAGTTAAACCTACAAGTCAATTCTAAAACTGATACTATATTTAGCGATTTCCAATGTCTTACTAGATTAAAAAATTGTAGAATCCTGAAATTGGGTTCTTTTTATGGGATGAGGGAGTAGATGATAACATTATACTATATATTGCATTACAGTTAATCAAATGCTACCTTCTTGTGCATCAATCACAATCTCAATTCAACAACGAAACATCTAGATATTTTAAAGCAGGTTAAACATTTTCTACCTATTCATGTCCATAATATCAAAGAACATTTTGAGTTTCTAACTATGTTTAAGCAATCCTCCAGTGTGACAAGGCTCTATAACATATACATAACAGAGATGAGACATCATAAACAGAAAGGAATGTGATTCATAAGATCATATTGAAACAAAAAGAAAAATACTTACAGCTTGCCTCACTGTTCGAGGGAATCCATCAAGTATAAATCCTGCTTCACCCTTAGCTTCTCCAGCTTCTAGCCTCTTTGACAGTAAGTTCAGTATTATCTCATCTGAAACCAATTGCCCTTGGTTTACAATATCTGAAAGCTGATAGAACAGAAAGATGAAAACCAATTGAGAATTGAAAGATCAAAGACCAGAAGATTGCAGGCAAGTTGTGCACTTTCTTCTCAACATTAGGACAACATGCATTACATTTAGAGATTGATGTCATTTCATTATCCAAAAATCTAAGCTGAATTTCTACAAAAAGCCAGAGCAGACGGCCATAGAACATAATTTCTATATATAAGCTCATACAGAATGAATGATTACACAGACACTCACACACACGCGCAATTCATTTATACCCATAGCACATATTTTAAAAATGGGAACTTTGATAATGGAAATTCACGAAATTGGTATTCATATGATCCTAAACTAAATATAAACAATAGCTTGGAAGAAAGGGAAGGTAGGCATACTTGTTTAGAGAGAGGGCCAGATGATTTGAGCTCTTCACGGACGAGATCGCCGGTGGCAATATGCGGAACTCCGAGGAGAGCAGACAGGCGGCTGGCGTAGGTCCCCTTTCCGACGCCGGGGCAGCCGAGAAACACCCACTGGATGCCTTTAGGCTTGGGATCTCGAGCCTTCGTGAGAGGGGAATCTGGGTAAAGTTTCGGCTTCACTGTCTCCGATGAGGCGGCGGCGGTGGTGGAAAAGCAGTTTCGTAGGAGGGAAGCGGAGGAGGTTGGGGATCTGAATAGGCGGTTCATGGCGGCCATTATTGATTGAATGATTTGGGAGGGTGTAGCGGCCGCGGCGGTAGGGGGCGGCGCGTGGGAGGAGGAGACTCCAGTGAAGCAGAGAATATGTGGGAGAATGGAGGGGAAGGGATGATGTGTGAGATTATAGGCTTTACGCCAAACGGGTCACGGGACCCACACACACCCAGGACCGTGAGGAATTGTCGGAAATACCCCTGTAATCTGTAATCGCGACGTGCAAATCTAGTGTCCACAGATTCTGCACATTGGCATCCTTCGAGCATATGCCAAAAGTGCTCCCGGAAATCAGTCAAATCCCATACAAAAGGGTAATAGAAATATTGGAAAATTTTAGGGGTTGGCAAAAAAACCGAACCAGCATGGTATTATACCGAACCGTAATGGTACCGAATGTATTTTTAAACGAGATTGATTTTTTTTATTACGAACCGAAACCAAACCGATATCAAATGGGATGGGACCGTGATACAAATATTAAAAACTGATTATCACGTATGGAACCGTTCAAAACTATATAAGGAATATCTCAAATAATTATTTGTCTACTTTATCTTACCGTATATGGAATACTTTGTATGATATTATTTATTTTTAAAATTCTTTCATTAATATTGTTGAAATTATATTTATTACTACTATTACCATTATTTTTTTAGAGTTATTAATAGTATGATATTGTATGAATTGAAAAAAAAAATCTATTTTAAAAAATTAAACTCGTCATCTTTTTTTTATGTTTATGATTTTTTTAAATTCGAAATCAATACTTCTATTTAACAAAATTGTACTTTTGTATACAAAATTATGCTTTTATTTTGATATTTTTTTAGTGATGAATGTTCATTTTTTGGCACGGTTTGAACATGGTTATGGTATTGTACCGTTCCGTTTCGAAACGGAATCGTACTGAATGGTTTTATGGTTCATACCGTACCGATATCGAACCGTTTAAATAAGAGCGATACGTGATAGGTTCCGGTAATATCACGGACCATCACGGACCGCGCCCAGCCCTAGAAAATTTGATGAAAATAATTCAAACTATCGCCTTAAAATAATATTTTAGCTGGTGGAAGTTGGGTTGTTAGCAAGGTAAGGAGTGCCAAGAGAGTAAGACTCGAGTTCGTTTTCTGGAAACTGTGTTAAGAGGCAATTATGTTAAGCATAGGACCTCTGCAAGTACCAAATGCAAACTCCACTATTTGCCACCAATTTACTATTAAAATTTAATTCATCTCCTTTCAGTGACCGTACGGCTGGGTCTAAGGGCCCTCGGGGATGAACGTCATCCTCTTTTTAACTATAGATCATTTTAGAATAATATCAATTATTGTCCTAGTTTTCTCGAAATAGACTATGCTTACCTCTAACTTATTGTAACAGTTTTTTGATAGAAATGTTGAGAATAATATTCCTACAAAAAACTATTGTTGGTTTGCTCAAAATCAAATAGTAGGTTATTTATAGTTTTCATGAGAAACAAAATTTTTGCTCCAAGTTTCATCCGCAAAAAAAGGAAATTATCTCAAATAATTCCACTTTTTCGAGTTCTTTAAAAAATAAACTCACTTTTCATTGTCCCGGAAAATAATCTTACTTTTCCTCATGTGTGCGAGTTTTGGGTCGCTGATAGGATGCTAGCGGTTGCTTAATGGAATTTTTAAAAAATACAAAGTACTTGTTTTCGCAAATAAATGAAAAGTGATCGAGGTTCTTTTAGGCAAATTCTTTTTTTAATTTTTTTAGTTTCTAACTTTTAATTTAAATGTATTTTTTAAAATTATTTATAAATAATACCGAGTTTAAGTATTTTTTTCAATAATCAATAATCTGGTAATAATTATTTTTCCCAAAATAATATTTCAAAAGTTATGAAGTTGCACAATAAATTATTCTACACAATGAAACTAATTTATTTACTTCATAACTCACTACAAATTTTTTGTAAGTTGCAATTATTTTCTTGAGCGACACTTCAAATTATTTTTTAATACTATACCATTATTATTTTTTTAAAAAATGACACTACAAAATTGTGAATATTTTTTTAAAATTCTGTATAAATAATAACAATCGTCGTTTATTTGTGAAAACAAGCATTTTCCCAAAAAATTCGTTAAATGGCCGTTAGCTTATTAACGTCGACCCAAAATTCGCACACATGCGAAAAGTGAAATTATTTCTAGTGACAGTAAAAAGTGAGATTGTTTTTTGAAAAACGTGAAGAGGTAGAATTATTTAAAATAATTTTTTCAAAAAAAAAAATTGTAGGTTATTTTAAAATAATATGGAGTACAAAAAACTAGAATATTTTATTACAAGGTATTGAAATTAAAGTTACGAAATATCGGTCTTATTTAATCTTTAATACTCCCTCTATTCAATAAACCATTCATACTTTGACTTTTAGCCAAAATAAGAAATGGTGAAATTGGGGAAAACTTTCGCACATTGCCCCTAGGATTTCACATGGCTTGTATACCCAACCCAAAAAAGAAAGATAAAAATAGGGTGATTTTCGGATTAGTGAAGCTCTTGAAAATTCCCAAATGGTGAAAGTGGTGTGTGACAACTCTGGCTTGTTTGACTTAAGTCATAAGTTATCTATTTTTTATATTATTAATGGTAGAACCTCTACCGTTAATCTTCGAGTTATTAATAATTCTTATATTTTATACTTCCACTCCTTAGATATACATAGTATTACATTTTTAGTTTTGAACACTAATGATATCATTATTCATTTTATACTCCCAATTGGTGAAGCTCGCCGGCATGATTGACAAAATCTGAAAAGGTGGCTCTAGCAAACTATTTTTTCTATTTTGTGTGTATTATATTCCCTCCATCCCAAAATATCTGTCACATTTTTTTTTCAACAGTCACAGAAACTTTTGTTTATATGTTCGTTTTCATTGATTATTTGATAGAATAAAATATTTTTGACACCTATTATGAATCTAGGCCTGCAAAATTATGGAGTAAGTTTAAATTCAAAATCTTTCTTGATTTTCTACTTCACAATTATTTTTACACATTTTTTCTAAAATTGTGTAAAAATTAGATGTGATGGTAAAATATTAGTGAATAAATATAATATGATTGATAAATAAAAGTAAGTTGGGTAAAGATATGACGCGAGTAATAGAGAGACAACATATGATACTGGTACAGAATAATTTTGTGTATCTAGCTTTTTGGTTTGTACATCTGGAACACAAGAGGACACTTTTTTTGTTTAAGTTTAGTCAAGTGTGCATATTGTGTAATGATGTAATGTAAATGTATAACCACTTTAGAAGATGATTTTTTTATTTGAATTTTACATCTTTAAAAATACATTCAAGTTCTATCGAAAAAATTGTTAGACGCCTCGCACACCTCTAGAGGGGGGGTGAATAGAGGTGTTGCCCAAAAGACTGGTTTTTTTGCGCGGAAACGTTCTTCACGAATATTCAACAAAAACAATGCACCACAAACAAAATAAAGTGAAGGATAAGAGCAATGCACACACGATATATACTGGTTCGGCCTAAATGCCTACATCCAGTCCCCAAAGGAATCGTGCTCAGGCCTTCACTAACCCGTCAAACTTAACGGAGTTTGACAATCCGAATACAACTCGAGAACTTGATTTCACAAACCTCTTATCTTACCACCGAAGTTTTGATTTCACAAAACTCAGGATTTCTTCCACCTAACATTTGATTTCACAAACCGTTCGGATTTCTACCACTTGGTGTAATCCCAACACCAAGAATACAAATCCCTTACAATAAAGTAAGAAAACAAACCGCAACCGAGTAATTCTCCCAACACGGAGTAGATTGTTGCAAATACAATGAAGTCCTTTAGAATATGACAATATCTCTCAAAGAGTCAAGCAATGAGGAAAAACTCAAGCAAGAAATGATTTAGCAATCAAAACAATTGCCTTGCTTGGATATAAGGAGGGGATTGGGTAGAATCTCTTTGGATATTCAAAGGATATGTTCTTCAAAGTGTTCTAAGTGTTCTTATGAAGATTATCACGAAAGTAGGTAGTATATAGAAGTTAGGGAGTGGATAGGGATGAAAAGCATTCAAAAAACTAGCCGTTTGGTAGTTGAAACTGTCGCCTTATTCGAATAATTCAAGAACTATTCGAATAGTTTGGATCAATTGCGTGGCTTGAAAAAACCAGTTCCTATTCGAATAAATGGTGATTTATTCGAATAAATCAGGGTGAAAAGCCAGGACTTATTCGAATAAATGGTGATTTATTCGAATAAAACCGGTTAATTTCAGTCACAGGAAAGATCACGACTTATTCGAATAAACTAAATATTATTCGAATAGAAAGGCAACTTCCCCACACAAAGGCTGATCTAAAATGTGTTTTAAAGGTAGGATGATAAGGGAATGAACCTTAGAGATGCCATACTCTTTAACACATAATCTAAGACCTAAAACACTACCCAACTAAGGAAACAACCTCTTCGGTCTCGTTCCTTCCACCGATGCTCAAGTCCCTTCTTCACGGACGGATATGAACTTGTTGTAGCTTTGATTCTTAGCCTTGATGCACAAAATGATGATGATATTTTGTCACTCTTTTGTCATTATCAAAACCTAAAAAACAATGGGCAAAGGACAATGCAAAAATACATATTCATGATAACACATTGTCCAACAAACACACAAAGGGGTCATCACACTTAGGGAGTGTAAATAGGGTCTAGATACATCAGAATAAGTTAAAATCCCACATTCACCTTCCATCAAAGGCATATAAAAGGACAAACTCTTCGATTGAGACGAGTCAAAAGTTGACCGGTCACTTTCCATAAAAAAGTGACCGGTCACATTTTGGGCGATAGCCAAAATATCACCTAATGTTATTAAGGACATTCCGGGAGACCAGAAAGACAGGTTGGGCTTAAGAAATGACCAGTCAGCCTTCGAGGAAAGGTGATTGGTCATATTCTTCTACTTAGCTAATGTTCGGCCATCCTCCCAAGCATGACAATCAGCATCAGAGGCCAAGGGACCACCCCGCCGCTCATCCATCACGAGGCACACAGTGAAAAGAATGTTTGTCATCTTGCAGGGTTGATTGGCTAGGTAGAATCTACCTTAAAGTCATTGATTGAACAGTGCTTCTTGGTTGTATTCATGGCAAGTCCATGATTGAATAGTAATTCCATTATGTACAGTGACTTTCCCACGAGCTTCCTATTTTGTCCATGGATGAACAGGGGAAGGTCACATATCCTCCTCTATAAGTATGTTAGCAATGGGTAGAGGAGGGGATCCAAGTTTTATCTCACTAAAAGTACACTTTTGAGACAGAGTAAGAAATATAATTCGGACTGAGGAGATTTACCCGGTCTAGGTCATACTTTGTGTTCTGATTGTGTGTTTATTAGTTATTACGAGTAGAGTGCGTCCAGGTCATATCCGGTCAACCCACCCAGCTATATTTACACCATCACTATTCACATGGTCAAACTTAAAACACTTTATTTACCTACTTTCGCTACTTATTTGATAAAATAATATAGTCTTGTTATCTCTCGTTTTGTAGAATTTTTAATGTAGTTTTTAAGTATGTAAATTTTACTTTTAATTTTACACCTAAAATCAAATAAATTGAATTGAAAATAAAATCGGTCAAACCTCGTAAACACAATTGTTGGTCTTCAACGAGGAATTCCTAGTAAGCGTAAGTCATCAGGGAAGATGGTTTTAGTAGGGAGGGAGTAATATGTTTTGGTGTGAATTGTTTTCAAATTTTTATTCTTTAGTCAAATTGACTATGCCATCTCGGCTAGACTTTTGTTTGGGATTTCCGTGAGCAGTCCTGGCATGTGCTCCCCCTGATGCAAAATTGCAAATGTGCAGTGGACATTAGAATGTTAGATTTGCACGTCGCGATTAGAGCATACACGGTAATACTTCGGTATAATACTTCCTTTGAGCATGCTAACTCTAGCTCAAAATTGTACCACATTTGTACACCAAAAGTATGCATAAACATTTTGATGGTTCACACTGGCATAAATTGTTAGTGCGTTAAAAAACATTTACACTAATACAAAGTGTTGGTGCATTAACAAAAATTAACATTACACCAATATAAAATGTTGGTGCATCCCTGCGGTGTACAAAATGGGATACAAATTTTTGGGATACAAATAACTTTATCCTACTTCCTCCACCCAAAAACGATTTCAGCCTTTATTATTTAAAAGTCAAGACAACTTTTATTTGTTCGCGTCCATTGATTTTTTGATAAAATAAAATATTTTTGGTACGTTTTGTTTTAAAGAATTTTTGACGTAATTTTTAAATAAAATGATTTTAAAAAAAATTATATTCAAGATTTATTAATTTTTTATTTAAAAATTTTATTTTTAAATAAAATCTAATTTATATTTTAAATAAAATGAATTTTTTTGGCACTTCATGTTTTATTTTCAATTTCTTGACAAATCTTTAAATAAAATGAAATTAAAAAACTTAAAATTTCATTTGTTTTATGCAAAGTGTAAAATATTTTGGGACAGAGAGTATTTAAATTTGTGATTTGCGTGTTTACTTTTATTATTTTTAACTATTTAAAATTATTTTGTCCTCCTTCAGTCCCAATTTTAATTACAATTTTTTCTCACTTTTCGATAACTTTTTTTATTTGTGTCTTTTCAATGATTATTTAATAAAATATAATATTCTTATCATAACTTATTTTGTTCTGTAGAATTTTTGATACAATTTTTTAATATTTAATTATTATTTTTTTTATTGATATAACGATTTACAAATAAAATTATTTAAAAAAATACGAGATTTTATCTCGCAAATACTAATTTGTAATCAAAATTGGAATGTAGGGAGTTTAATCTTTTGAGTTTTGACTATTGATGTGAATTGTTTTCAAATTATTTTTCCTTTGAATCAAATGGACTGTGCCATCTCGGCTAGACCACAGCCATGGCGGCACCTCTCTTTACAACAGCGCGAAACTACCGCAGCATCTTCGTCTTTGCCGGGAGCACTTACAGGAACTCGCTTCATCAAAATCTTAGCTTTTCTGTTAAATTCAAGCCCAGACCCTTCAATTTCTCCTCCCATCCTTCAAGGCTCATCATAATATCTGCAAAATCCACCTCCACACCCACAGGTACTATTTTGGCCTCCTTTTTCAGTGTAATGATCATTGTTGATGATGATGGCCACAATATTACTATTATTAATTTATGATGAGTTATCATTATTTCGAAACCATATTAGATAGTGTTTGAAAATTAGAGGAGTTTGGCCCAAATCTGGATCCATTTTTTTTAGATTTCAAAACATGTAATTTGGGTCAAATCTGAATTTGAAATACAAATTTAAGTTCCCAAACAGGCCATTAGTGTGTATTTTTTGTTGCGGAAAATAACGATAACGCGGATCAATCGAGAGTTGTATTGAATATTTTGGTTGTTCAATCCAAAATTCAATCGGATAAAACTCGAAAGTAACAAGAACGAATATGGGATTACTGTGAATTTTCGAACACCTTTCGACCAATGATTTCCGGGAATATATAGAATTGTGGTGGAGAAGAAAAGACGCGATCGCGTCTTTTTATCCTAATACGCGCGATCCTTCGCGCGAGACATTTAAGAAATCGATGCTATCCCAACGAATTTTTCTTTTAAAAGAAAATTCGAAAATAAAAATTCAACTGAATTTTTTAACATAGCACTTTGCCCAAAATAAAAAAATTTTGAGACCCCAGCCAGGGGCTCTACCCCTTGGACCCCGCAGGGGCTGCCGCTCCTTGAACCCTGCTCGGGGGCGCTGCCCCCTTGGAACCCCCGATAAAACGGGACTTTTATCCTAGCAAACTCAACGAAGCGTGCACTCTGCACCACCAAACTTCTTTGATGATTATTGGGATATCATTGGTCGTAGTTTTTCCAATTACACCAAAATATATAACAATTCTTTTGCATGATGTTAAGAATAAGTGTCGGGTATAACTCATCCAAAAAAACCCCTCTGATGTTTAATTATTTATATTCAGTTGATGTGAGGTAACTCTGGTTTTGAGTTTTGTGATTTGATGTGGTGGTTATCACCATTCTGGCCCTTTCTTATGTAAGGATGAGTACTACATTTGGAAAATCCAAGGTACTGCTATGAGTTGAAGGAGACAATTTGTTAAGAACAAATACTCCGTATTAAACTTTAGTTCGACTCATACATTTCGTGACCCAATCCATAAACACATTTTTGCTACTGGCGAGGCAGGAACTGAGTCACATGTTGCGAGTGAGGAGGCTATAAATGTGTTGGAGAATGTGGAGGTGTGTGATTTGGGAGGAAAAGCAGTTCCTATTTCTGATTTGTGGAAAGATAGAAGAGCCGTTGTTGCATTTGCCCGTCATTTTGGGTAAGCCATACACATATTGAAAAGAGCAGAAAACTAATGGAAAGATGTATTGAACTTTCTCCCCGGCCCTCTTTCTTTAAATGCAGTTGCGTGCTTTGTCGCAAAAGGGCTGATTATCTTGCTGCATTCAAGGTAATGCTTTGTGTGTTAACAAGGAAATTTGAAATCTTTGGTTTTAAGGCTGTATTTGATGGTCTATCTTCAATTTGATTATTTCTATAGTCGTTATATAATCATGAATAATGGCGAGACAGGTGAGTATATCACTATATTGTCGTGGGAAATGTTTTATTTGGGAGACTCTTTATGCATAGCAATACGCTGGACCCACAAAATTAGAAAATATAAATTTGTTCCGGAAAAATGACTTTCCGTCTTCAAAAAAAAAGAGGGAAATATTTTTGTGACAAACACTGAAAATCAGAAAGGAGATTTTATGCAAACAAAGTTTTAGTTAAGGCGGGTTATGACATTTGATTCGTTCTTCTTATGGCAGGATAAAATGGATGATTCGGGTGTGGCACTTGTCTTAATTGGACCAGGCAGTGCTGATCAGGTACTTATCATGATGAGTCTTGTGGATTGGCAAATCTGAATCTTTTAATACTTCATTTTTCTATGTACTTACAGTTTCATAATCCCATATCTTCCCAAATGAAATTTGTATATAAGAGAATGGCATTGCATCATGTTAATAAAAATTAAGATTCCAATTATATCGTTACAACTGTTCTTGTGGTCAACATGCTATCTAGTTTGACTTGTCATTTCTCTTCTTTCCATTTGTCATTGCTCTTTTACCCTACAACTAACCCATTATAATCCCCACCAAGTATAAAAAAAAGATGTTTTCATTAGACTTGATGCATTGATACATTTACTGCTAAAAACTTCAAATAAAAAAAGTTTAAGACATGAAATTTAATCTGTCATTTTGATGTAATCTGTTATTACCCAAAGCTAAACAATGTCAGAAATGACTCTTTTCTCTCCATTGGCATTGGACGCTAAACACATTAAGGTTACAAAGGTTTTATTTTATCTTTTCAGGCGAAGACATTTGCTGCACAAACTAAATTTAAAGGAGGTAAGCTTATTAAGGATTTGAATGGCTTCTTCTTCTAGTTGTTTCAATAAACAATAAATTGTTATTGACCCAAAAGAATTATGTTATGTACAAGGTCATTGGGTCACACCACAACCAAAACTCATCAGACAACACTCTTCACAAGCCATCCACAAACTGGCTCCCAAATTATCTTTGGTTGGCGGTCTATTCTGAATGCCAAACAATAAATGAATTTTTTTTGGAGGAATTTGATTCTTCTTGAGTTTCAGATCCATGGCATCCATGGTGTCTTAGTATATTTAGCCCGAAGTCATATACCTTTTCGGAAGAGAGAAAACCAATGCATCCGTAGCAAACAAATGTCATGCCCATTGTTTTCAAGTCGTCGACTAATCACCGACTAGTCGCCGACTAGTCGTCCGGTCGTTTTCTGAGTGGCGACTTGCATCTCGACTAGCGATTTAGGTGGACTGGTCGTCAGGGCGAGCAAAGCGACGACTAGTCGAGCTTAGGCAACGACTAGTTACTGACAAAAACCTACCTAATTTGACCCAACCCGATCCGACCCGGCCCAAATTTCATTAATTTTTTTTTAAAAAAAACTCCATAAAACATCGCCTCCCTCGGTTCACAGCACAATCACAGTCGACTTTAACCCTTCTCAAATCTCGATGTCTCTTTCATCGCCATCTTCCACAATGGAAGAAAATCGTCATGATGGCATAACGTTGGATGATGATATTTGATAAATCAAAACATGGAATAAAATAATTTAATATGTTCTTTGACTTATTTTTTGTGCATATTATCTTTGGTGGTATGTGGTTTTTGAAGATTGAAGGATATTTGTTTCTTATGTACCCTTCATTATGTGACTTTTATGTGCTACCTTTAAACATACTTTTGTTTTGGTAATGATATTTTGTCATATAAATACATATAGTTATCTTGGGTCAACGAAGATGTGTGTGTGTGTGTATAATGTTAAAAATTTCAATACTAATTGTAATTTGTTGACTAGTCTACGACTAGTAGGCCGACTAGTCGACTAATCCACTAGTCTTCTCTTTACCGACTCGACTTGACTTTTCGACTTAACAACCATGGTCATGCCATGCCACTTTATAATGCAAATGGAAGTGATACGGTCCAAGATAGCACCTGTTTAGACATTGTAGAAGATCTTAACCAAATTTGTTTAAATGTTTTCATATAACTGTATGTCTATTGCAGAAGTTTACGCAGACCCTAGCCATGCATCGTATGAGGCATTCGGATTCGTGTCTGGCATTTCGACCACATTCACTCCTAAAGTATGTAATCTTGTGCAGAAATTGGAATATCAAAACATAAAGATAACTTGCTGTATAATATAACTGCAGGCCGGTTTGAAAACCTTACAAGCGTACATGGAAGGTTACAGACAGAATTGGGGGATCTCTTTTGAGAAAGACACGCGAGAACGAGGCGGTTGGTATGTAATATTCAGACTACACACTTTGAGTATTGGTCTATGTCCTTTGATTCAATCTGATGCCAACATTCATGAAGGGTTCTTAGCCAAAGAACAATACTCTCTTTGCATTGATTTTAAAAAAGAAAATTATGGACACGGCGTACCTAATCATATTGTGCTGGTAAAATTTTCAGGCAACAAGGTGGAATAATTGTTGCAGGTCCCGGTAAAACTAACATATTGTACATCCACAAGGTGGGGTCTTATCGGACTTATCCTCCCCCCCCCTCCAAATGCTTTCGCTCTCCATACTAAGTACTCTATGCGTCCCAAAATAAGGTTCCATATTAAAATGGGCTCTCGGTTATTAAGAAAAATGGAATAGTTTAGTTGAGACTAATCACTTACGTAGAGCAAAGAGAAACAATAATATGAACCACATAATTCTTTCCTTAAAGGGAATGTAAAACGGATGAAGCCTTATTTCGTGCACAAGAAAACGAAAAACGGAATTTGAAACCTTCCACGAGATAGAGGGATTATGCAGGCAGGTATTCTAAATTGAACTTTGTGCAGGATAAGGAAGCAGGAGATGAACCACCAATAGAGGAGATCTTGAAGGCTTGTTACTCGCAAACTACTCCCTAATTGAACTCTTTCACCCGCACCAAAAAAGTATGTACTTTCTTTTCTTCATACCACTTTCTTTGGTCAGGGAGGGGTGTCTGTGTGGGTTCAATATACCATGCAATATCATCTACATCTATGTGTTAATGGTTTTCGTGTTCAAAATTGTGTGCCCAAAGCTGGATATAACTTGGTGTGATGTTTCCGTACATACATTTGGGTTATAAAAAAAGGATACGAACTATTTAAATTAGAAATCGTATATAAACGAACCCTGATGTTACACTTCTCCCCACCCTACAAAACTTTCGTCCTCAAATTTTCTTTAGGGGGGTTTATCAAGAGTTGTGAAATACTCCGTACAAATATTTAAGTGATTCAATTTTCATTAGTCAAAGTAAGTTTTTCAAACACTGTTTTAAATCTTTATTCTCTAAGACCAAAATGTAACTAATGTTATTGAAACCAGACCAGACTGCCGTGACCTGAACATGAAACCGGTCCGGTTCACAACGGGCGCATGCAGGCATCGAACCTGGGTCCTTCTAGGACTTGCTTACCTCTCCAAGACACCAACCAACTGAGCTGGTACTTGTTCAACATGCTGTGCAATGTGTTATATATTCTCTCCTTAATTGTTGTTAAACGGATTGTTTTCTATTATCTCCTTATTTTATGGACTTCCAAAAATTGTTCGAAGAAATAAAATGAACATTGTTTATTTTTTATATAAAAATATATATGAATCATTTAAACTTAACAAGTTATGATCATCTTTGAAAATCAAGTACTTGTAATATATACTAATTATAATTTAATACGTCACTTTTTATTTGTTTTTTTTATTTTTCTTGTTATTTCAATCAACGAAATATAATTCTAGAAAATTACATAGTATATAAGACCACATTAACATGTGGGAATAGGTATCGATATGTTGACCGGGTCATCAACTTTGGTTCGACCGGTTAACCCTTGACCTAATTGCTTTTCCGGTTAGACGTCCAGCCTGATTTTCGGCCCGATTTTCAAAACACATATGTAACACTAGAAACTTAAATTCATTAATTATCTCTACAAAAACTATGCCACATATATTTAACAATGAAGTAACTAACCACAAAAGCACAATCAACTATTGCGTCAACAAACAATTGAGTTTGAAAAGTTGTTTTTGTAGTAAATTAATTTGATAATAATAGACATTACTTCAAATTGGCTTTGCACTTTCCATTAATTTCGGGTTTGCCTTGTAAAAGTTCTAAAGAAAGTTTTTTTAAATTGACTTCTCCAATCAAAAGTAGTGCATCGGTGAAAAGTGAGGCCTTTATTTGTGCATCCAACTATCGCTTCTAGATGTTTTTTGTTTTTTCACTAACCCTACTTTTGGTTCAAGGAATTGAAAAGAAAATGGTTTCGCTCTTTTTTTCTCACCAGAATGAAAGGAATCCAATTTTCCTTCTTCCTACCTTATTTTGTCTTCTAATTTTCTATTCCTTTCAATTTTCTTCTTCCACTCTAACCAAACTTAAAAAATTATTTTCATCTCATTTTTTTTCTTTTCCTTTCCCTCTCAAGTTCCTTGACCCGAACATAGTGTTAGCAATAGGTATGCATTAGGCGTGTGGGAACATTTAACATGAATTGTTGTGAGAGGGAAAAATTGTAGAAGAGTAATATGAGAAAAAATACAAATATAATACGTGGTGATAGAATTTAGAAAGGGGTAAAGGTCATCAAATTGGATCATAAGACATCTAGTCTGAACCATATTTTGAATCTAACCAGTTGACCATTTTCAAACGGACCTCTATAAAACTTTAACAAGGCAAACCAAAAGAAACGGTAGCCAAAAGCCAAATTGGAAAAACGTGTATAACAATTAAAATGTAATTTACAAAAAAGAAAATAATAAACTTATTTTACTCAATTTCTTGTTGATGCAATATTTAATTACTTTTATATCGTTTTTAGGGAATTATATCGTTAATTATTTGTTTCATTGTTAACTTTCTCTATCCATCTCTCTCTCTTTATAATTTTATTTCTCTCTCTCTATAATTCTCTTTCTATTCTTGATTTTTTTTGAATTTGCCAACAAGTCTTCTATAGCCCTCTTTATTAGATAGCTGCTCCCATACAAGCTTGAGATTTGGATCCATGGGAGTATCAATGGGCTTACATTCTAGCATCCTCGTTTCTTCAAGGATGCCCAGAGCGTATTTTTTTTGAAAGAGAACAATACCATCACTTGATTGTGCAGCTTAGTGCCAAGAAAATATTTCAACTTTCCCAAATCTTAGTTTGAAATGTATTAAATAAATGCTTCTTTAATTTCACAACTCCTTTGTTACTCCCTGTAATAATAGTATCATCAACATAAACCACTAAATATATACACCCGTTAGAGGTTGGCTGTTGGTAAAAGACAGAATGATCAACATCACTCCTCTGCATGCCAAATGATTGAACAACATTACTAAAGCGACCAAACCAAGCACGCGGTGGTTGCTTTAAACCGTATAGGGATTGCTTTAATTAGTTTGCACACGAGATTATACTCCCCTCGAGCAACAAAACCTAGTGGTTGCTCCATATTAACTTCCTCCTGTAAATCACCATGAAGAAAAACATTTTTAATATCTAACTGCATCAATGACCGATGTCTCACCGCTGCCATGAATTATGTTTAGCAACTGGGGAAAAAGTATCCGTATAATTTAGTCCATATATCTGAGTTTAGCCTTTAGCAATCAATCGTGCCTTAAAACGATCAATGGTACCATCTGCACTAACTTTCACTGTGTAGATCCATCGGCATCCTACCACTTTCTTTTTTGGTGGAGTGGGACAAGGTCCCATGCCCTAATAGACTGAAGAGCCTCCATTTCTGTCATCGTTGCTTGTCTCCATCTCGAATGTAAAAGAGCCCCTTGAGTTGTTTTTGGAATTGGAACATCAGATAAATGAGAAAGAAGTAAAGAATATGAAGTGTTGGCACGATGATAGCTATGAAAATTATAAATGGGACATGGGTTAAGAGTGGAACGTGTACCTTTCCAATGAACAATTGGTAGATCCTCATAGTCTAGATTCGAATCAGAAGAAGATGAATTGTATGTAGACTTAACATCCTGAACCTCTTGAGGAGCACAAGGTCGACGATGATAAACCTATAATGAGGTTGTTGTGGAACAATATAAGGTGGTGGTGTGATAGATTCAATTGGTGAGTCTATAGTGTTAGAGTTAATTATTTGATACTGGTGAGATCGGTCCAAAGATTTGGAACAAACTCGGATAAATGAGATATCTCTTCTTGAGAATTTGGATAGTAGAAAGAAGATTTGATGAATGTGACGCTTGCAGAAACAAAATGTTTTTGTGACATTGGTGAGTAACACCGATGTCCCTTTTGGGGTCTAGAATATCCAAGAAAAATGCACTTAATTGACTAGGCAAACATTGTTAATTGTCCGGGCATAGTGTCATGAACAAAACAAACACTCCCAACCATTCGAGTTAGTAAGGAAAAGAGTTCTTTGTTTGGAAATAAGATGGAATATGGAATATCATTATTGAGGACAGAGGAAAGCATTCGGTTAATAAGATAACATGCACTAAGTATGGCATGTGCCAAAAAATGTGCGAGTGAATGAGAGTGTAGTAACATAGCGCGTGCAATGTCTACCTGGTGGCAGTTCTTTCGTGGATTGCTAAAACATCCCCTTGGATGCCATGTACTTGTATATGGATTACTGAAAAATTCTTTGGCATTATCACTATGAATGATTTTTATGGTACGACCAAATTGAGTTTGATTTTCCGCACAAGATTTTTGGAATATATCAAACAGTTCAAAACATTATTTCATTAAATATAACCAAGTATATCGGGAAAAATCATCAACAAAGATTACAAAGTATTGAAATCCCATTGTAGACTTAACCCTATATGGCCCCCACACATGAGTATGGACTAGATCAAACAAAGATGTTGCCTGTTTATTGACTCTTCTTAGAAAGGACTTATAGGCCAGGGTTGTTTTCAAAGATGACATGACTCAAATCAAAGCTAGGGTGATTGACATGGTAAACCTGTTACCATACGCTGTTGTTTTCCAAAATAAGGATGACCAAGACGATTATGTAAAGTAATTGTTGACTCGATAGACACACATGCAATAGAATCTGGCAAATTAAGAACAAAAAGTCCTCGAGACTCACGTCCTTTGCAAATCATCTTCCCCATACAACGGTCCCGAATAACCACAGAACTAGAGAAAAAAGGTTATTGAAAATTTAGGAGATTCAGTAGGTTTGATAACTAACACAAGATTAAAGGAACTTGTGGGAACAAATAACACTAATTTGAGTGGTAAAAATGTGTGTGAAAGAGTTGTTGCAATTCGCATAGCATGTGTTTAAAGTCCACTTGCTAGTGTGATTATGGGCAAGTTACCTTGTTTAGAAACATTGGATAAAACAAAAGTGTTACTGGAGATGTGATCAAATGCACTAGATTCAAGGACTCAAGTGCTTGATGTATTTGAGGCACATACAACGGACGAGCTTGGACAATATATGGATGCTTTAAATTTCTGGAATGATGCATACCTATCAGGTGATATCACAACCCAGGGTAGTGGATTTTGATGGGCTTTACCCCTTAAAAAGTTAAGTTAATATCGTGTGGACCATTGGCCCATATATAAGATATTAAACTGATAAGAGCAACTACTACATTTGATCTTAGTCACAAGGTCGAGAAAGGTATGCTTTTTTAAGGAGCACATATTGCTTCTTTTATAATATCTCAAAAGCATTTTTTTCTTCATACCGAAACGGTATGAGATAGCAAAAGGGCGTCATAACATAGCCAACCCTCTCTTTCATATTTTAATGGCTCTAAGCTTTTCTATTCATTGCGTATTAATTTGTTTGTTCCTCTTTTTATTATCGTTTTCCTTTTATGTGTATTGATTTACGTTTGTTTATCTTGTACTTATGTGTAGTCTCTTTTTTCATATGTTCCTAATTGATCTAGTATATGTTTTTAGTATAAAACTTGAGCTACCGAGAGTCATTATGATAAGAGCGTCATATGAATTTTAAGGTGTTTAATATGTCAAATTAATGGATTGTTAACTTATAACAGTGATTTTGACGGAATGTACCCTTAGAGTACATTACTAAAATTTTTAAATATCTCTTAAGTTATTTGGGATAATATGGTGCCCTGGTAGGTAGAGAGTATCCAGAGCAATTTTTTTGCTAGAACATTTGTTTAATTAAGTTCTCTCTACCCCGTCCAAAAAAATCTTTCTGCCTATCTTATCACATTATCACACTACATAGAATTTAAGCCACATATCCCTGGATTCCTTCCTCCAACGTGTCAGAAATTTCTTCAAGGATTCTCCATTCTTCTGGCGTATCGAAGCCAGGTGTGTGAAATGCTTCTTCGGGCAGCAATTCCAAGCTAAATGCTCCAAGAAGCCCATACCCAACTGGTCCCAGGTCTGAATCGACCCAAAAGGAATACCGTTGACCCAGTCCGCCACCGTATTATCGATGGTCTGGAAAAAACGACACATCAGGGCATCTATTGCATCCACGGCTATCATCATCTGCACGTAACTCTTTATGTGCTCTTGGGGATCCGATTCCCCATCATATCGTTTGACAAATGGGACCTTAAATCCCACCGGGTATGGTTTTGCAAATATCTCTGGAGCCAATGGGGTATTCATCCGGGTTGTAAAGACCCGGCCGTGGTTTAACCTCTGCTGCATCTTGGAAATCCCCCATTCCCAAATTGGGTTGGTCCATGCATTGAGACGCCGGGACCCGGACCTGGCTATGGGCTTCATCTTCTGCAACTTGTCTTGGCTCAGCCCGCGATCTGGTGCGCCGCGGATCTCGGTTAGATGATTCAACATGGCTCGGCTGGGGTTGTTCTCATCCAAGCGGGGCTTTCTCTAGATTCTCTTCCACTCGTGCACTGACCATTTGGCCTATAAACCCCACATCAATTGCCTCAAAGACCGAACCCTTGGGGTTCCCAGTCTTCACATGGCGCGGCTGGTCGGCTGCCCGATAAGCAATCGGGTCCCGAGTTAGCTCGTCGTACTCTCGGGTATTCCGGGCCAACTCTGCCTCGAGACGTATTTTTACTGCCCCTCTCTCTCGTTCAATCTCCTCCGTAGTGTGGAATTCTTTGCAGAATGGGGATTCATCTGCTCCGACTGTGTCTAAGGGATCTGCCTCGGGACCCCAGAAGGACCGGGAAAGGTCTACAATTTATCCATAACATTTGTCATCATGTTGGCAAGGTTGTTTAATGCCGCTTCCACGCTGCTAGGCTGTGTGGTGATCGGCTATTCAGGAACTCTTCAATGACGGCAACCGAAATTGATTAAAAGGAAGTATATATTTTTAAAATAATACTCCGGGTAAGATTAATGCAGTCGAAATTGATTAAAAATATATAAAATTTTCGGCACAGTATGTCCCCCAAAATCATTTATTGGCACCATTTCATTTTAAATAGGGCGGTATAACATTGTACCATGCCAAAACCATACCAAAAAATTCACACATTCATAGGTCGAAAATTAGATGATATGTGGAAAACCAAACTAACTAAAATAAAACACATATTTTATACCTTAAATATTAACTGAAGTTAATTACCCAAATGATAACTGAAGTTAAGAAATAATGCTAGTATAAAATAGCATTTTGGGGGGGAGGGAATTGATCATAAGAAAAGCAACACACCTAAACTTGGTCCGGTGGATGAGCATATATCCCAGCCTAATATAATGTGAAGAGTAACAGACATAATCCACCGCATTACTCCACATATATATTTAAAGTCTATACATGCCATAATGCTCTAGTATATATATGATATATATTTGGCATTTGATTAGATTATAAGAGTGTCTATCAAGTGCATGATATTATTATTATTGTTGTTGTTGTCATTATTATTATAGCTAGTAGCTAGGTCTATATATCAAGCAGTGAAATTGGATTGAAGAACCATCAACCTCCCACCATCTTTTCGAAATAGTTTCTGAATATAATACTGGCATGGATATTCCTAGCCTCCTCCTCAGTATCATAGTCTTGCACTGTTTTACGGCCACGTTTTGCCTGCAAATGACCAAATAGACTTTAGATGTAAGTAGTAGCTTTAAAACAAACATATATTCATACACACACCACAACATTTGTATTACTAAAACATTCATTTAAAACAGAAAACATCAAACAATTTATAATCAATCAATCAATCAAATGAAAGTAAATGTAACTGGGGAAGTTGGTACTTGCCAGCTGATCACTTGATGGAATTAGAGGCTTTTCTTCATCAACTCATGTTTCAACAGGTCACTGAGCAATGCCGGTTTGAGTGCTCGTCTCACCAGGTCGGAGTTGCACAGTTGCAGCAATGGGATTCAGGTGCAACTGCATGTAAAACAAAACGCGGGCTAAACTTTCACATTGCATACCATTGAATAGACTTGTGAAGTCTTGACAACATCCATAGCAGAGTTTTAATGATAATATTAAAAAAAACACCTTAAGTTTCAATAAACTTTCACTGAACTCTGAGTTCTCAACTTCATTGACCCCTGATCTCAATGAAGTTGAGAACTCAGAGGTCACTGAAGGTTTATTAAAACTTAAAGTGTTTTTTAATATTATTATTAAAATTCTGTTATGGATGTTGCCAAGACTTCACAAGTCTATTCAATGGTATGCAATGTGAAAGTTTAGCCCGTGTTTTGTTTTACATGCGGTTGCACCTGAATCCCATTGCTGCAACTGTGCAACTTCGACCTGGTGAGACAAGCACTCAAACTGGCATTGCTCAGAGACCTGTTGAAACAGGAGTTGATGAAGAAAAGCCTCTAATTCCATCAAGTGATCAGCTGGCAAGTACCAACTTCCCCAGTTACATTTACTTTCATTTGATTGATTGATTGATTATATATTGTGTGATGTTTTCTGTTTTTAAATGAATGTTTTAGTAATACAATTGTTGTGGTGTGTGTATGAATATATGCTTGTTTTAAAGCTACTACTTACATCTAAAGTCTATTTGGTCATGTGCAGGCAAAACGAGGCCGTAAAACAGTGCAAGACTAGGATACTGAGGAGAAGGCTAGGAATATCCATGCCAGTATTATATTCAGAAACTATTTGGAAAAGATGGTGGGAGGTTGAGGGTTCTTCAATCCAGTTTCACTGTTTGATATATAGACCTAGTTACTAGCTATAATAATAATAATAATAATAATAATAATAATAATAATAATAATAATAATAACAACAACAACAACAACAATATCATGCATTTGATAGACCTCTTATAATCTAATAAAATGCCAAATATATATCATATATATACTAGAGCATTATGGCATGTCTAGAATTTAAATATATATATATGGAGTAATGCGGTGGATCATGTCTGTTACTCTTCACATTATATTAGGCTGGGATAGATGCTCATCCACCGGACCAAGTTTAGGTGTGTTGCTTTTCTTATGATCCATTACCACCCCCCCCCCCCCCCCAAAAAAAAATGCTATTTTATAGGTAGCATTATTTCTTTACTTCAGTTAGCATTTAAGGTATAAAATATGTGTTTTATTTTAGTTAGTTTGGTTTTCCACATATCATCTAATTTTCGACCTATGAATGTGTGATTTTTTTGGTATGGTTTTGGCATGGTACAATGTTATACCGTCCCTATTTAAAATGAAATGGTACCAATAAATGATTTTAGGGGACATACCGTGCCGAAAAATTTATATATTTTGAATCAATTTCGCCTGCATTAATCTTACCTGTTTTAAAAATATATACTTCCTTTTATGCAACTTTCTTTTAATCAATTTTGGTTGCCGTTGTTAGACAATAATAATAATAGTACTTCTTGTAATATTGGTTATGGTAGTGTTTCATTATTAGTCAGCTTCCTAATCCTATTTGTGGTAGATGTTGTATGTTAGTTAGTTTCTATTCTCTATTCCTAGTTGTGTTAGGAGTCTCTCTTATATATACTCTATCATGTACTCCATAATTCAATGAGCAATATTATTATTCCAATATTTCAACATGGTATCGGAGCCACCGCTCTTGGTGACCTAAAAAAAAAAAAGTTCTTTGCTCCCGCCGCCGCCGGTAATTCCGGCGACGGCGGCTCCACCCTAATCACCTCTATTTTCTTTTTCTTCTTTATCCTCAAATCAACTTCTCCACTCAAATGAAAAAAAAAGAAAAAAAAAACCCTTGTTGAAATCACACAAAAAAAATATCAAAGGAGGAACTTCTCTCTTGCCATCTCCATGGTTCTTAAAAAAAACTCAACTCCTCACAGACTCTTTCAGATCATCCTATCTTCTCAAAAAAAAGAAAAAAAATTGTTGTTTCTTTCCAATTCACCATATCAAAATCTCTGACCCAATTTTTTTTTTCCCTCACCAATTCTTAACCTATTTTTTCTCTGAAATCACTCATTGTAATCATCAACCTCCCTTCTCTTTCTCTTCTATTGAACCAATAAAAAAACCAAAGTAAATCAGCACAAAAGCAAAGCCAAAAGGGAAAGTAGTGAAAGAGGAAATAAGACCTCTACAACTCACCCCTTCAAGAAGGAAATAGGGCATTGCCTGGATCCAAGAAAAAGACAAAAAATGTCAAGGATCTTCAGTCAAACATGCATCTCCAGTAGCCTTCTCTCTTCTTCTTCGACGTCAGCAGCTACAAGTGCACGTCAACCTTCTCTCTTCTTAACCGACGTCAGCAGCTAATAGCGCACGTCAATTTCTCTCTTCTCCAACGACGTCAGCAGCCACCAACGCGCGTCACACTTCTCTCTTCTCCAACGACGTGAGCAGCCACCGGCGCATGTCAGACTTCTCTCTTCTCAAAGTTTCCAGTTTCCATGCCAGCTAGTGTCCAAGCTTCCTCTTGCTTGAGCCAGAGTTCAGCTTGAGGAGGAATGTTAGACAATAATAATAATAGTACTTCTTGTAGTATTGGTTATGGTAATGTTTCATTATTAGTCAGCTTCCTAATCCTATTTGTGGTAGATGTTGTATGTTAGTTAGTTTCTATTCTCTATTCCTAGTTGTGTTAGGAGTCTCTCTTATATATACTCTATCATGTACTCCATAATTCAATGAGCAATATTATTATTCCAATATTTCAACAGCCGTCATTAAAGAGTTCCTGAATAGCCGATCACCACACAGCCTAGCGGCGTGGAAGCGGCATTAAACAACCTTGCCAACATGATGACAAATCTTATGGATAGATTGGAGACCTTTCTCGGTCCTTCTTGGGTCCCAAGGCAGATCCCCTAGATGCGCTCGGAGCAGATGAATCCCATTCTTCAAGAATTCCACACTACGGAGGAGATTGAACGAGAGAGAGAGAGAGGCAGTAAAAAGACGTCTTGAGGAAGAGTTGGCCCAGAATACCCGAGAGTGCGACAGGTTAACTCAGGCAAAGACTCGGGACCCAATTGCTCGTCGGGCAGCCGACCAGTCGTGCCATGCGGAGACCGGGAACCCCAAGGCTTTAGTCTTTGAGCGAATGACGCAAGGGAGAATACCGTGGAGTGCACGACTGGGAGAGAATCCAGAGAAAGCCCTGCTTAGATGAGAACCACCCCCACCGAGCCACATTGAATCATCAAACCAAGATCCGCGGCGCACCAGATCGTGGGTTGAGCCAAGACAAGATGCACAAGATGCATGTGCCTCAAATGCATCAAGCACTTGGGTCCTTGAATCTAGTGCATTTGAGCACATCTCCGGTAGCACTTTTGTTTTATCCAATGTTTCTAAACAAGGTAACTTGCCCATAATCACACTAGCAAGTGGACTTCAAACACATGCTATGTGAATTGCAACAACTCTTTCACACACATTTTTACCACTCAAATTAGTGTTATTTGTTCCCATAAGTTCCTTTAATCTTGTGTCAGTTATCAAACCTACTGAATCTCCTAAATTTTCAATAACCTTTTTCTCTAGTTTTGTGGTTATTCGGGACCGATGTATGGGGAAGATGATTTGCAAAGGACGTGAGTCTCGAGGACTTTTTGTTCTTAATTTGCAGATTCTATTGCATGTGTGTCTATCGAGTCAACAATTACTTTACATAATCGTCTTGGTCATCCTTATTTTGGAAAACAACAGCGTATGGTAACAGGTTTACCATGTCAATCACCCTAGCTTTGATTTGAGTCATGTCATCTTTGAAAACAACCCTGGCCTATAAGTCTTTTCTAAGAAGAGTCAATAAACAGGCAACATCTTTGTTTGATCTAGTCCATACTCATGTGTGGGGGCCATATAGGGTTAAGTCTACAATGGGATTTCAATACTTTGTAATCTTTGTTGATGATTTTTCCCGATATACTTGGTTATATTTAATGAAATAATGTTTTGAACTGTTTGATATATTCCAAAAATCTTGTGCGGAAAATCAAACTCAATGTTTTCCAATTCATTTTAAACTTAAAAGTGTGGTGAGCTTTGTGCATATATTCAGTGAGCTTTGCAATGAGAGTCAGTCAGCTTTGTTGCTGGGCATTGTGAGCATTTAACCATCCGATTTTGAAAAAAAATTAAAGTGTTGAAAAATCATGGTGAGCTTTGCTGTGGACAGTGGTGAGTTTTACAGTGATCAGTGGTGAGCTCCAACGTCATCTGACTGAAACATGTCATCTTACCATAAGGTGTCATGTCACTAGAGTCAATTCCTATATATATATATATATATATATATATATATATATATATATATATATATATATATATATATATATATATTATATATATATATATATATATATATATATATATATATATATATATATATATATATATATATATATATATATATATATATATATATATATATATATATATATATATATATATATATATATATATATATATATATATATATATATATTGGTGGTGGGAACCACCAATCTTGTTGTCATTCTGCAACCAGGTTGACAGAGAAATCGTAGTTTAATGTGTTCAAAGCTTTCAATTAAAACACCAATAATGGATTATGAAAATTCATGTCTAGGGTAAACTAGATATAGGAGAGCTAAGAATAAGTTATTTAAATGGAATGGAAATATTCCGATGTATTAATGGTATATTGCTTAGAATTGCCTACCTCTCCTCACGAATGGGGGAAAGTAATTCTATTGGATACATGCCTTACATACTTGTCCGGTAACTATTGTAATGGGCAAGACCCATATGGCCTTGGGTCCTTTACTACAAAAGTATAGGGAATAAGTTGTAATTGGATATCCACCATTCCATCACCTCCATTTCAATTCATACTTACGTATAATTTTGAGCCTAGATATGTTGGATCTTTTGGTACCTAGAGCTACTAGCTGAGGCCAAAGAAGATAACCCAGTGTGCAGTTCAGCCTGCTAAGGTGGGCGGATAGGGCCAAAGAGTTTAGCCCATCAAATTCGGGCCAGCCAGGCCCGCCCATGTAAATGGGCTAATAATTTGTTTCAAACTCAGCCCAAATCCTTATTTGCACAGGTCGAAACAACATATCTTGTCTTACAAAAGGAACTATTTTTAAATTAATAATATTTATGCATATTTGTTATGTAATAACCCATGAGTAATTTCCCTCCCAATATTTGTTGACGTTCGTGTATGTGAATTGTGATATTGCCTTTAGCAAAGGACAACTTTAGTTGCGTCAAGAGTGGATATATATATGTGTGTGTGTGTATGTATATATATATGTGTATGTATATATATGTGTGTGTGTGTGTGTAAAACCAAATGAAATAATTTAGCAAGTCAAACTATAAAGTTACAAGAAACAAAATCAATTCATAAAAAATGCAAGAACTTCAATGCTCTATATGCGTGTCTTTTAATTGTACATCTCAATAAACCAAAAAAATAATGAGGAGGAAGAAGATTAAGTAATAAAGAGATGTCGGAGTTTGGATTGATTTTTTAATGAATCAAACGAGACAAAGCTATCTATGAGAAATAGGATAAATATGAGTTATGCTAGTTAAGTTCGTTGATGAGGCAAATAGGATGATCACCCAAAACATCAACTAAGAACTATGTCAAATATATTATACTATAATCATTGTGTTAAGGAACCAACTAAACCAAAAGCTCAAACTTGTGGTTGTGGCCCAGAAATGATTTTTTTAATTCTAACATGGCCCCACAGGTGTAGGCGTAATCTCTTCTGAACCTTGCATGCGAAACCTTAAAATTTTTAAAACTAGGTAATGTTGAGGTTCGAACCTGTGACATCCAAGTAAAAAAGCCTTTGATACCATGTCAAGGCAAAAGCTCAAGCTTGTGTTCTAGGAATAATACTTTAACACATTGCAAAAGGCTAGGGCGTGAATATGAAAACTGTAGTAGTGTAACACCCCGGCCCCCACCCTGGCCGTAAGCGTCCGCTCATAGAATTGTAGAATGGCCTCACAAACCAAGACAAGTCTTTCCCGCGCACTTTGTCCTCACACATGCGCGCCCAAGGAATTTCTCAGAGGGTCACCCATCCTAAAATTGCTCCAAGTCAAGCACGCTTAACTTTGGAGTTTCTAGGTGATGAGCTCTTGAAAAGAAGATACACCTTGTTAGCATGAGTAGTACTATCAATCCTTTTGAGCTCTTCACATTCCCATGTTAATACGGGGTATTACATTCACCCCCACTTAGGAATGCAACGTCCTCGTTGCATCCTTTTTTAAACCCCTAGATCTTCTCAGCTAGGTGAACTAAGCTCTTTTTGACCCGTCACGGTCGCAGGGTTGTTGCTCTGATACCATTTGTAACACCCCGGCCCCCACCCTGGCCGTAAGCGTCCGCTCATAGAATTGTAGACTGGCCTCACAAACCAATACAAGTCTTTCCCGCGCACTTTGTCCTCACTCATGCGCGCCCAAGGAATTTCTCAGGGGGTCACCCATTCTAAAATTGCTCCAAGTCAAGCACGCTTAACTTTGGAGTTTCTAGGTGATGAGCTCTCGAAAAGAAGATGCACCTTATTGGCATGAGTAGTACTATTAATCCTTTTGAGCTCTTCACATTACCATGTTAATACGGGGTATTACAAGTAGAAGGATGAATCCGAAAAGAACTACGAACCAGTCAGAAAGAAATGGAAACCTAAACATAAAATGGAAAGGCAAATGAAAACATAAAAAGAACAGGAAGAGAATCCTCCTTGAAGGTGAATTCAAGAAGGTGAGCAATAGGAAAGCAGTTGAAAGAATAAGGCGTGTGATAGAGATGTTGGAAGGTTAGGGGCGTCAACAACCCCAATAAACAAAAAGAAATCAGTCATTTTCTGAGGAAGTATGATTTGGTTATCTTTTTTTTAAATTAGAAAGGAGGGGAGACCCCAGACTAACTCAGATGCACTCTACGAACAGCTGAAAGTGTTGTATCCTCTTCGCTTACTCGAATGAAGGTTTCTTACATGAATGATTGAGGAGATTGGGTTTCAATTCTCTTTGCAGAAAGTTTTGATCTTTTTTGCTAAAAGATGTTTGGGAAGTGAGTTGTCAGCCCAGACCCAAGGAAAAAAAATTGAAATTCCAAATAACTTTCCATATATGCACCATTGTCTAGGTTGTCTGTTTATGGTTATAATAACTTATTACTGTGGTTGTGTTGGGGTATCCCTCCTACATGGAGGAAGGAGTTCCTAAACAATACATTTGGTGTTAAAAATGTAATTTGTTTAGAGGTGGAGTAATATAATTATTATTATTATTATTATTATTATTATTATTATTATTATTATTATTATTGTTATAAAGAAAGAAATGGGTCAAAGTGGTGGGGGCTGCCACTTTGTAGAAAAGGCAAAAGCCTTTTGTGGCTGGTCACGGACACAATTGAGCAGCCGAACAGAGCAAAACAGAGAGGAAAAATGGAGTGAAACCGAGAGAAGGAAGAAGGGAGAAAGAGAGAGGTGCAGCCTGGTTTTGTGCTCCGATCGACGACCAAACGAGCTCCGATCGGGATGAAATTTTAGTATGTTGTTCCTCACATCCTCTTCTTCATATCCAACGGTGGGATTGTTGTTTTGACCTCTCGATGTCGGTAAAAACGCTCTGTTTCTCTGCTGCGTTTTTGTGTGGTTTTCTCACTTTTGAGTGAAGATTATTGTTGTTTGGTGTTCCAAGTTGTTGCTTGATAATTGTGTATACCTCTAATTGATTTAGAGAGGATTCTTGGTGTACCCACTGATTTTTCTTGGTGATTAGTGGAAGGCTTCGTGGTTTTTTCTCCGATTTGGGGTTTCCACATTAAATCTTGGTGTTCGTTTATCGTTTGATTGATTACTTGTTATCGTGTTTACTATTCTTGATCGGTCATATGATTTTGCCCATTTTGACAACACAAAGATGGGAAAATTATTAATTGCTTCCGCTAGAAAATTGAGGTGATTTTCCCAACAATTGGTATCAAAGCTTGAGTTATATTTTTGGTTGATTTTCTTGTGTTGTTAAAATGGAGGACAAAGCTGTTTTTGGGGGAATGATTAAATTGAACTCCTCCAATTATCAAAGTTGGAAACCCAGAATGGAAGATATTTTATATATTAAGGATTTGCATGAACCGATCCTGAATAAAGAGATGCCAAGCGGTAAACAAGAAGGTACTTGGAAATTGCTTAATCGAAAAACTGTCGGAATGATTAGGCAATTCATTGATGATAGTGTGTTTCAGCATGTTGCTAATGATACCAATGCCTATGAACTATGGGAAAAGCTCAAATGCATGTATGAGAGAGAAAATGCCCTGAATAAAGCCTCTATTATGAGAAGACTTGTGAAACTTGATTACAGGGATGGACATAGTGTGGTAGAGCATTTGAATGATTTTCAAGGATTGATTAACCAGTTGTCTTCTATGAAATTGGTTTTAGATGATGAATTGCAGGCGTTGTTGCTCCTCAGCTCGTTGCCAGAAAGCTGGGAGACCTTGGTTGTATCACTTAGCAATTCTGCTCCAGAGGGTAAGCTCACAATGGATGTTGTGAAGTCGAGTCTGCTGAATGAAGAAGCTAGGAGAAGAGATCTGAGTTCCTCCAGCTATTCAGATCAGGCTCATGTTGCTGAGGTAGACGGTCGTGGAAGACACAGACATAGGGACTTTGAATCCAGGGGGAGATCTAAATCAAGAAGCGAAGTGAAATGCTTCTATTGTGATAAACCGGGTCATAAGATATCTCAGTGCAGGAAGATGAAGCGAGATAAAGCCCAGCACAAAGAGGAAAATGGTCAGACTTCTGAGAAGAAAGAGGAGAAAGACACAGCAGCCCTTGCAGATGCAGATGATTTATTCTTCGTGTGTGATGACACTAGCTTTGATGTTGCTTTTCAGGATTGTACTTGGATCATTGATTCAGGTGCCTCATGTCATCTCACACCTCATCGGGAGTTCTTCTCATCTTACACTAGCGGTGATTTTGGCTATGTAAAGATTGGAAAGGGTGACAAATCATCTAAGATTATTGGGATGGGCACTGTTTGTTTGAAGACTAACACTGGTTGCAGGTTGACCCTCAGAGATGTCAGACATGTTCCAGAGTTTTAGTACAACCTCATTTCAGCTGGAGGACTTGACGGAGATGGTTATGTTAGCCGCCTTGGTGAAGGAAAGTGGAAGCTCACCAAAGGTTCTTTGATCGTGGCCCGAGGTAAGATAGAGAACAGGATTTACGTGATGCAAGCAAATATGTGCAGAGGAGATCAGAATACTGCGCCCTCCACGGAGACATCGCACAAAAAGCTTGGTCACATGCTTGAGAGTTGTCAGAGTATCCTCCCTGAAGGTGACATTCCTTTTCCTACCATTCAATCAGATCATGGGGGAGAAGATGGAGAGAAATGTTGTGGTGATGATGTTGCTCGTGACGGTGATGTACTTGAGCCACCTTGTATTGAGCATGGAGTTCTGCCACAGAGGGTTCCTCAAATTGGTATATTTGAGAGAGATTGCTACCGGGAAGAAGTGAAGAAGGTGCACCGACAAGAGTGGGTTCAAGCCAAGCGAGATGCGAGATGGAATTATATCCTTGCTTGATGGACGTGGTCATTCCTTGGTAAAGTTGCATGGAAGCAAGCGAGCACCCAAGAGCAATCGGGTGTTCAAGTTGAAGAGAAAAGAGTGTTGCTCACAACCTACGGATTTGGCGCAGTTGGTTGTGAAAGGTTTGTATGATATTTATCATCATTGAGTTTTACCCCCCATGTAGGTGTGAGGGAGAGATTTGTTGGGGTATCCCTCCTACATGGAGGAAGGAGTTCCTAAACAATACATTTGGTGTTAAAAATGTAATTTGTTTAGAGGTGGAGTAATATAATTATTATTATTATTATTATTATTATTATTATTATTATTGTTGTTGTTATAAAGAAAGAAATGGGTCAAAGTGGTGGGGGCTACCACTTACCTTTGGGGCTGCCACTTTGTAGAAAAGGCAAAAGCCTTTTGTGGCTGGTCACGGACACAATTGAGCAGCCGAACAGAGCAAAACAGAGAGGAAAAATGGAGTGAAACCGAGAGAAGGAAGAAGGGAGAAAAAGAGAGGTGCAGCCTGGTTTTGTGCTCCGATCGACGACCAAACGAGCTCCGATCGGGATGAAATTTTAGTATGTTGTTCCTCACATCCTCTTCTTCATATCCAACGGTGGGATTGTTGTTTTGACCTCTCGATGTTGGTAAAAACGCTCTGTTTCTCTGCTGCGTTTTTGTGTGGTTTTCTCACTTTTGAGTGAAGATTATTGTTGTTTGGTGTTCCAAGTTGTTGCTTGATAATTGTGTATACCTCTAATTGATTTAGAGAGGATTCTTGGTGTACCCACTGATTTTTCTTGGTGATTAGTGGAAGGCTTCGTGGTTTTTTCTCCGATTTGGGGTTTCCACGTTAAATCTTGGTGTTCGTTTATCGTTTGATTGATTACTTGTTGTCGTGTTTACTATTCTTGATCGGTCATATGATTTTGCCCATTTTGACAACACAAAGATGGGAAAATTATTAATTGCTTCCGCTAGAAAATTGAGGTGATTTTCCCAACAGGTTGAATTAGGACACTTTTTAAAATTCTTTAAGAGTGGGTTAACTTACAAGTTCTTTGCAGTAGCTATGACTTTGTATGAGTCTAGGATCTTACCATTTGAGTCTTACAATTGTCAACTCTCTTCTGTCCTTGACTAGGTTCTTGAGTTAAACAACCTTGCTTAAATTTCTTGGTTCCTTCTAGTGACAGGAAGTGGATATGATTTCTTCTTGGTTCACTCTCTGGGTTCCTATTAAAGTTTTCTCACAGATGTGGTCTACCTATTGTTTTTAGAACCTTTGCAAAATGTTTGCTTCAAAGATTTTAGAAGGAAAAGAAAAGAATATGTTTTTCTCACATTTTCCTCACTAAAATGGAAGGAATCTGATTTTCCCTTCTTTAAATACATTCTGCTTTCTAATTTTTGTTATTTCCACTTTTCCTTTCTAACCAAACAAGAATTTTCTTCTTCATTTTCTTTTCTTTTCCCTTTCAAATTCTTTTATCAAATTAATAGATTATCAAATTTTCACAACAAATTCATAACAATTAGCAAAAATTTCAAATTAAGATATTCAATTCTTCACATAACAAATTCATAAACAAATAACAAATTGTCATATTCACAACAGAAATTCAGAACAAATTCATAACAAAATTTATAAAGATTAAAGATTTTCAGATTTTCACATAACAAATTGTAAAATTATTAAAGAAATTCTGAAATTGGCATTTTTTACCTCCGTACCTGGACTCCTGGACCTGGAGGCTGGAGAGTTTCCGGCGAGGCGGCGTCTGGCGGGAAGCGGCTGAGGACTCTAGAGCAGTGGAGCGTGCAGGCGGGCGGCGGCGTCTGGCGCTCGGCAGCGACTCTCTCTCTCTCTCGGCGACTTACTGGCGTCTTTTAAAATTTTATTGGATTAAGTAATGTGAATCCCAATATTTATACACCAATTTGTACCCCGCAGGTTTGCACTAACATTTTACATTTTGTGTTGGTGTAAAACTAATTTTTTTAACGCACCAACACTTTGTGTCCGTGTAAATTTTTGTTAACGCACCAACACTCGTGTCTGTGTAAATCATCAAAATGTTTGTGTATAACTGTGATGTACAAATGTGGTACAATTTTTAGTGTAAGTATAGCATGGTCCAATTTTATTTTGTGCCTTTGTAGGTTTGGCGACTTTGTACAATATTCATTTATGAATAACGTAATACTCATTCTAAAACCTAGTAGTACTCATTTCCAAATAGCCCAGTACTTATTCTTAAATAACATATCATTCATAAAAATCTAAAATCTTGTTGAAGACCATACTGGAATTAGAACATACTTGGAATTAGATCTTCGTCTACCTGGAATTGCGGAATTGCAGATAGGAAGAGTCTTTTTCCCGATCGATTTCACCCAAACATGCCGCCTTCATCGCTGATTCAATTCGCCCTAACCTGCCGCAGATCTTACTTCTTCATTGCCACAGATTGATTTAGTCTGCCGCACTAGATTCTTGCCGCAGATCCATTTCATGGTTTTCATCTTCTTCATCGCCGATCTTCCTTTAGCCCAAATTAAACACCGGTTGTACGGTTCTTCCGTACAGCCGGTTGTACAATATAAATTGAGCTTGTCATAGGTCTCATCTTTTTCTCCTAGGGCTGGGGATGATTTTATTGTCTGGCAATGGTGTGGTCGCAGGGACGGAGGTAGCCATGTCAGTTCGAAGGGGCGGTCACAAATTAGGAGAAAATGAGGAAGACGATGGGTTCCCCCCGTGGTTTACAAAATGAGGGCCAAAATCCCTTCTATTTTTAAAAGTTATTTGTAAAATCTGTGGGGTTTTAAAATAGAGCACAGACGCTCATTCTTGCCTATTTTTAGACATTAAATGACATTTCTGCCCCTTGGTTTTTTTGTCTTCAAATTTCACTTTTTTACATGCATCTTTTTTTTATACAAATAAATAAAATAAAATATATGTCCTCTTTCTCAAATAAAAAATTTTCATTTATTTAATTTTCAAAAAAAATATTTTTTTAAAAAAATGTTACAAAAAAAAAGAAAAATTAAAAAATTAAATAAAATACGCTTTTTTCATTATACGTAAAAGTAAAATAAAAAAATTAGATAACATATACTCACTCTATCTCTAATTAAAAATTTTAACTTATTTGTTTTTTAAGAGTAACATAATTTTTTAAGGACTTTAAAAAATGAAAAACAGAAAAAATATATTTTTATTTCTTTTCATTACCTTTTTCAATTATTATTTTTTACTTTATACATAATATTTTAATTTTCTTTTTCTTTTGTACCGTTCTCTAGAAAAATCTTTTGTTTTCAAAAGTACATTCTAAAAAATTTTAATTTGAGACGGGAAGTGTATATTTTATTTTATATATTTGTATAATAAAGGAAAATAAAATTGGAAAAATTTAAAACCAGGGAAAAGAAAGGAGATATATATCATTTTTGCTTTAAATATTTTCAAATATGTATTTTGCGCATCCCCTAAATGCATTTACATCATAGATCAGTGGTCAGACTCGTTCTTAAGATTTTTAAGGCTTGGGGCATAAAAAAAGTGGGTCTTAAAAAGAATTACTAGCTAATAGTTAAAATATCTTTGTGACTAAAATTGAAATGCAATAAATATAACAATAAGAGTCCTTTTGACACACAAAATTAAGGGATTTCGAATTTAATTTGAAATTGAAATTCTATAAAATTTATTTTGATGAAATTGAATCCTCTAATTCCGATTCATTTTTGAAACTACCAATTCCAAATTCACATCTTTTTGTGCTACCAAATACTCCTCAATTTCTATTGAAACTGTTGTCCTCAATTTCTATTTCATAGTTTGATTTCTGTGTACCAAATGGAGCCTAAATGTTTTGTATATAAAGAAAAAATATAAATAAAAAATCAAAGTACCTTAAGGCTCCGTTTAGTACACGAAATTCAAACTATGGAATTGAAATTGGAATTGAAGACAATAATTCCAATTCTTCTATTTAGTAGAAAAAATATGTGATTTTGAAATTGGTAGTGCCAAAAATGAATTGGAATTGGAGAATTCAATTCCATCCAAATTAATTCCATAGAATTTCAACTTCCAATTCTATCAATTCTGTGTACCAAACGGGCCTCAAGTATTTGGATGAGGAGAGAAATTGAGTGGAAAGAAAATGAGAAAAGAAAACCAAGAGGGAATAGTGAGAGAAAGTTTGTTGTTTGGTTGATAAGAAAATGAAGAGAAAATGATGAGAAATGGAAAAAGACATTTTTTCCTTTATTTGGTTTGAGGGAAAACATCTTGATAATGGAAAATGACTATTTTATACTTATGTGATAATATAATAATGTAGAGTTGTAAGGGTAATTAAGTAATTATACTCTTTTTCTCTTCTATTGCTCCATTTTCTCACCTGCATAGGGAAGAAAACTTTTTTCCCTTCCATCCTTATCTCTTCTCTTCTTACCATATTTTCTCTTCAATCCAAACATGAGAAAGTATGAATAAAAAAATATTTTTTAGATTTAAAATGTGTGAATATCGTATTAGTAGTAATCTTGTAAAATAGTTTTCTAAAAATTTATTTCTAGACTACTCATCACACTATGTTCGGCCATGTCGGTGGTATTTACAGCATCAATGGTAATTGAAATTTGTCTTGAGCACATAGGATTTTTATTGAATGTATGAATTGTGTCATTAGTTGAACTATTTTATTATTTTATTCTTGACAAATAATACTAAGTAATGGCAATAAAGTAATAAAAACGCACATAAATAATTTTTAATTTATACTACATACTCCCTTCATCCCGCAAAAAAATTTCCCTTTCTTTTTTCATCCGTCCCAAAAAAAACTTCCATTTTCCTTTTAAAAAGTCACTTTCACCCCTACTAATTCTTAACCTACCTATCACATCACACTTTTTCTCTATTAATATATTCATCACATCCTACTTTATCCGTCACATCAAAGGACATTTTTGGAAAATCAACACCAAAATATACTCCCCTTAAATCTTCAAAAAGTCAAAACGAGAACTTTTTTAAGGGACGGAGGGAGTGGTTAGAGCAAATTGGAATAAAATGGAGAAATATTTTAAAAAACCACTCACAGGAGGGCTCTTTTAGACTACTTGTTGAGTTGTGGTACTAGTATAGGGAATATTATCGTCCACTAATGATAAGATAACTGCATTAGTTCTACCGTTATAGTCCCACACTGCTTACACAATAGATCGATTGGAAAACACAATAGTTCCACTGATGATTACATACATAAGCATTAGTTCTGCCGTTATAATCCCACACCGCTTATTCAATAGATCAATTGGAAAACAAAGAAGCTACATAAAGCACGGCCAGCCCTATTGAAAAACCATCTTTGCGCTTGGGTCAATGACGCAGCTAGTGAGGTATTAACCGAGGCGCGTCTATTGCCGGTTGAAAACTATTTCCAAACCTCCTCTTTGGCTTAGGTTTAGCTTAAGCCTTGGAGAATTTTTGGAAGGGTTCTTTTAATTAGGAACCCTAAAATTTAGAGACTTAAACTTATTCATTATTTAAATAATTTTTTTTTGAAATATCTTCGTCCAGTCTTATTACTAGAAAATGCCAAGATATGTTCATTGTCATAATTTTAACTTAAAAAACCATTTCTCTTTAAAATTCCCATCGTTTTAGATTTTATAGCATTTTAAATATTGGTTTTTTTATTACATCCTCCATATTATTGGGTTCACGCTATCTCCCAAATATCAATGACACGAATTTATCTTTTTTTTAACTTATGTGAAAAGGAAAAGAGATTATATTTTTCCTTACTTTTCAAATTCGACCTGTGCATTTATCGGGAATTAGGGGATGGACAAGTTTCGGCCGATTCAAATAAGAGCCAGAGATTTTTGGGACCGGGCCTAAATCGTTTGCCTCGAGCACCGTTGTTGGGTCACCGGAACTCCGTCGTCGGTCGCCAGAGTTGATCATCGTTGACCGGTAGTCCATCACCATATTCCACCACACACTCACCATATTCCACCATCACACTGGCCAACCGCACAAGGCTTTTAAAATTTAAGGGCCTCATATTTTTAAATTTGTTAATAATTTTAAAGCAAATTTATTTTTAAAAAATTAAATATGGCCTAAAATATAAGTTTTGGACCGGGCCAAATTTATTTTTTCATTTTTCGGGACCGGCACTGACACTGCCCAACTCCTATTAAGATGGTAAAAACAATGTCACTCATATCTAGAGATATTTCTTTTTTTTTATGTTCCTTTATCTACAAATTCCCTATTAGGACTTGTTCTTTTCAATTAAAAACAGAGGGAGGAATGGGATACTAAATATTCGGAAGGCTATAAGGAGTAGGAAGAAACAAAAGGAGTTTGAAAAGAATGGAAAAAATTTGAAGAAAATAGAGTTTGAAAATCCGAAGGAGTCGCAATAAAATAGATGCAATTACAAGAATTTTTTAAAAAAGAGTTATGTGGTTCACATTCACTCTCCCCTGCACGAATTTTATCCACACAACTTTTTCTTTTTTTTAAAATTCTTGAAAAGGGGAATCGGGACATTTCCCCTTTTCTTCAATCTCGACTTTTAATATGTGTAGTGCCATTCATACATTGGCAATTAGGGGACGATGACAAATATCAGAACTAGAACCTTAGGCCCCGTTTGGTACACAGAATTCAAACTTTAGAATTGAATTGAAGACTTCAATTCCAATTCTGGTGTTTGGTAGTACAAAAATTATGTGGATTTGGAATTGATAATGCAAAAAATGAATTAGAATTGATGAATTCAATTTTATGGAATTGAACCCCATAAAATTTCAATTCCAATTCTATCAATTCCGCATACCAAACGAACCCTTAAATTTTAAAATCAGGCCTGAATCATTCGGCAATAGAAATTGGTGAAACTGGAAAGAGTTTTAATTACGATTCAATGTTTTGGGGTTGGAACCAATTTATTTTTTGTTTTTTTTTGTTTTTTTAAAGCTTATTCTCAATTTGTTTGGGTTGAATCACAATAACTAAACAAAAAAAAAGTACTAGTATTTCGTTTGCTTATCTAATGGCTTTACCAACCCCTCCTTTGTGCTTATCTAATGAAAGGTGTTTCCTTTTCCTAATTTTTTTTTTTAAAAACTACTAATTTCAAATTTATTTATTGATCATGATGTTTTATTAGTTGTAATATATGAGTACATGAACTTAAAATACTTGGCAATACTTTTCGTAATAATGGTTTCATAATTTATAGGGAGCATAATCCAAATGTTCTTATCATCTAAAACGAGGGGAGGGCTGTGGCAAGAGAGGAAGGCGAGGTGGGACTGTGGGAGTGAAGATAATTTAAGTATAATCTTAGTATTGGAAAAAGTTGAATCCAAAACACACTTTGCAAATCTTTTAATTGAGACTAGAAAGATATCCCAAAATTCTACTCCCTTCGTCCCAATTTAAGTTGTTTGTTTACCATTCACATTGTTAAACTTACGTGTTTGGACTTTGGACTCAACTCGGCAAAAAAGACATCAATTGGAAATTCTAACAGAAGTTGCACACCTCAACAGACTGTGGGTAAACTTTATTTTCTTCAACAATGTACACACATATATATAATACAACATAAATAAACAAAGCAGTGTACATTCATTGATCAGGTGCAAAAAGGGAGAGAAATGGAGCTTTTTACATATATAAAGTACAGAAAGAATCTTACAGGTTGGGTGTTCAGACACCAGGCGTAGAAGATAGTCTTTCAAAAGCATCCATTCTTCTGAAGCCATCTGTGTAATGATTCCTTGGTTATCTTCAACCTTGGCAAAACTGTAGGCCTCCTCGTAGAAGAGTCCCGATGTAATTTCTCCGTGTTTGAAGCCTCATTTGCAGAACTCTTCTTGCTGTGATTTCTGCCAGTTTCGGTTTTGGATCCTGTCAAAGCAACCTCAAGACCCAAATCATGCTGCAAGAGTTTGATTATTGTTTCCCTGACTCCACTTTCATGCAGATCATCTCCCAGTACGATCTGCAGATCATCTGTAATTACATCTCCTGCAGATAAACCGATTTGAAATTACTGTTTATGCTTTTAATGTTGTAATCAACATAATATCTGATCCCATTCCATTCATATAAATATAGACTAAGCCCTCATTGAAATTTGAGGTCTTAAAAAATTGAAGGAACAATCGAATAAGCGGTAAGGTAAAATTTAAATCCTTCATTTTTATAAAAACCCAATGTATTTAGATACTCCCTTCGTCCCACTGGTTTGAATTAGACGGAGTTAAAGAAAAGTGTTGGAAAATGCAAGTGTGTGGTTTCAGTGAGTGAAATTTTGTGAGTCATGTGTTCATTTCTTTAAAGGGGAATTTACCTATATAGTACTAAAACATAGTGAGTTTCCTAATGTAGTACCATATGTTTTAATTTTCCAATGCAGTACCAGTGTTCAATGTCCACTGGACATTGTTCAAGCAAATGTCCACTGCCAGTGAACATTGTTCAAGTAAATGTCCACCTTCACTGGGCATTGTTCCCGCCATTGCGAGTACTATTTAGGGAATAAAAAGGTTTTAGGTACTACTTTGGGAAAAGACATGTTTTAGTACTATTTAGTGCAAATTTTACTTCTTTAAATGGGAATAAAACATGTATGAAGTTTTTCTCGGACATCCAAAAAGGGAAAGTAAGAAGATTTTGTGGGACGTAGGGGTATAAAAAGCCATTAAAAAACTAAGCCATCGGAAGTCTTTCGCTCCAAAATCCTTCAATCAATTCACCTGGGATTCAATATTTAGCTAAGGTTCAAACCTATATACTCCCTCCGTCTCCAAATTTAAGTTCCTATTCGCATTTTCACTGAGTTTAAGAACTAAAAAAAATGGAGTTCAAGAACTGTAAAAATTGTATGATTGAGATTGTGCAAAGTAGAAATAAATGAAATGAACCGGACAATTAGTCATCAAAAACAAAATGAAATTTTCATTTTGGGATGTCCCAGAGAGTGAAATGAGAAATTCATTTGGATAGAGGGGAGTAGGTCGCATCACAAGAGTGTGAATTAAGAAAGCAGAAAACATTGTTTTCTGACCTGGACTGAATGCCTCTTTGATCATTCTGAGCACCGCTAGAACCACTAAGCGAGCTTCAATCTGCAAATGCACAGTATGTTTAATATCGTATCAAGCAGCAACTCTGGATGCATAAGACAATCTGGAATCTGTCTGATGGGGGAAATCGGTTGAATCACTTAGAGCAGTGAAAATACAAACTAAATGATAACACACCATAGCCAGGAATAATTCTTTTACCAAAACTATCGGTTCTTATCCACACACCTTAGAGAGTTCCCGAAGATCAACGGATAGAGCATTACTCTTCTGCAACTTTTCAGCAACTTTCTCAAGAAGAAGACTTTCAGGACCTTGACAGGTCATATTCTTGTAAGCACGTTGGCCCTCCTTACGATGGGAATTCTGTATTACACCTTCGCACCATTCCTCAATCAGGTGCTTGAGATAGCGATCATCGGGTTTGTACCTGTAAGATTGACATCATAATAGCTGAAAGTGAAGAACAGCATGCAGCCATTGTTCTTTGTCAAATAGACTGTGTTGCCCTCCAAACACAGAACCTACAGGACCAAATATATAGTCCTTGAGTATGAGACTCCCCATAGTTCTGACGTTACATGGACTTGTATCAAAGGTATAATTTTTTATCACTCAGAATACGAATTTTTTAACAGCCCATAATTGTAATGCTGCTTCTACTAAACTGAATCTTGTCATTTACTTTTGGTACACCGCAGCCAAGTTAAATGATCTTATTTTGCCTGAAACCTCTTTTTTTATTGAAAATATAATCACACAGCCAAAATAGGTAATAAACTTAAGAGCTTTTAAGTACTTACCCAAATGAGCTGTCAACACATACTTGATCATCTCAGGCGAGTGCGTACTTGTGTCAAGAGTGTCTACTTTTTAGTAGTTTTTTTGAGTTCTTCTAACATAAATGACTTCTCCCCATAAACTTGATATTGTTTTTAAAACTTTTTTGCACCATTCACCCGCGACTTTTCATCAAGTGCATCCCCCCCCCCCAACTTTCAAAAGTGCACTAGTCCCTATACTTTTCCTGAAGTACGTGCCTTACCACCCCACCCCACCCCAAACTCTTTATAGAGTGCATGTTTTCTCACCGAACTTTCAAAAGTGCAACATTAGTTCCTATACTTTTCATAAAGTGCGTGCTTTCTCCCAAAATTCCAAAAGTGCAACATTAGTCCTATATTTTTAAAAATTGAGCATGGTTGAAACCCTAACACTGTTTGGTTCGTGGAATTCAAAAAGGAAAAGAAAGAGGTTTTCTCTTCTTCCTCACCAAAATGAAAGGAAACTCATTTTCCTTCTTCTTAGTGCATTTTCTTCTCTTATTTTCTTTTCTTTTCACTTTTCTTTTCTTTTCCTCTCTAACCAAATACGAAAAAATGTTCTCTCTCATTTTCTTTTCTTTTCCCTTTCATATTCCTCGAACCAAACATAGTTTAATAATTTCTATTGGTTGAACATCGTCTTTAACAAACTTTAATTAAAAAATAACTTAGTTTGCTGCTAACTACATGCATGTCGAAGTCTTCTCACGCCTCAGTTGACAGCTGTTGGAATTTGATGAAAACGCCATTGATGAGTTTTTCTTCAAGTTTGATTAAAGATGCTCTACTCAACAAAGATAAATTCCTGAAACCCTAATATATACAACTTCTTGAATAAAACCCCTAAAGGCCCTTATGTGTACTGTTTCTTGAAAAAAAAGAAAAAACTTCATCAATGGCTTCTTTATCAAACTCTAAGAGTTGTGTCACCGGAAGCGTGAGAAGAAGATTTTTGACATGCAGATTTATGTCCTCCAAGTTATTTTTCTACTTTTTACATCGTATTTATGTTTGGCTAAAGACATTGGTCAACTAAGAAAAATTATTAGGGTATCAACCATGCTTCCTTTTTAAAAATATAGGACTAATGGTGCACTTTGGAAAGTTTGGGGGAAAGCGCGCACTTTATAAAAAGTATAGGGACTAATGGTGCACTTTTGAAAGTACGGGGTGAAACATGCACTTTATGAAAAGTTTGGAGGTGAATGACGCAAAAATAACTCTTGTTTTTTAAGTTGAAGACGAGCACATCCATTCACATGGACTTGGCAAAGAAATCGTTATAAAGTTGTCTTCAATTCTTCTTGAAAGACTTCTGTTGCACCCATATTGACCTATCCAAATTTCCCGTCTCTAGTCGCTAGGGTCACATTACATTTCTCATTCACCTCTGTATGATGTGATTCAATGCTTAAATTGTGAACATCAAAAATCAATCAAAAGGTTGAAAGAAATGAAAAAAACATAACCACGACAACAGCAAGTTGTGGCAAATGTGTGGTGATGAGATGACATGGGGCGTTGGATGGAGATAAAAGGGCACTGGCCTAAGAAAAGCTCCATCGAGCTCACTATGGGAGAGTGTTGTACAAAAATCCAAGACAATTATCACATGATAGTAGATATCATATTTTTTGTAACACTACTCATATGATTCCAATAATGTCTCAATAGATCTTCAAATTATTTAGTGCATGTTTTCCCCCCCAATGATGATCTCCTTTTTCTTTTTCAGTTCACAAACCTCCATCTATGATCCCTAAGTCCTAATCCACCTCTGCTCCACACCCCCCCCCCCCCCCGCTCTTTTAATTTCTACTCCATTACCTGTTCCAAGTTACTTAGTTGTTCACTTGTTCCTGCTTTTCTTCTATTTCCTTTCAGACCTTTTCTTTTATTTCTTTTCCCTTCATGTTGTGTTTTCTTCCTAATATCAAAATAAACCTTATCTTCATGTAGATGGTTCACGTCAATAGAATCTACGAATTGTTTAAGAGTGAGGTAGTTGTCATGTCATTTCCACTCATATGAACATAGCACTGAAACCTACAAGATTACTATGGCCATCATATGCCAAACTTTTTCAAAGTATTTAATACTGTACTATCATTATCACCATAAATGATACTCCCTCTTTCCCAGTTTATTCCATTTTAGTCTATCCTTATCATGCATAACTAACTCTATTCATAGAAAGCATTATGTGGTTCATATTTTTTTCTTATGCTCTACATGAATCTCAACCACATTTTTCATTTACTTAAACCGCATGCCTAGACAAAGTAGGCAGAATTACTTGGGAGTTGGGAGATCTAGGCATTATCAAAACTAAATGAACTGTGTTACGAAATATGATTTATACGATCATGTTATATCTGCAGTCATGCGATATTTGTCGTGGATTTTTACACTTAAGACACATTCACTGAACTCGTGGCTGAGCTTTTTTATTGCAATATTGAGCACGATAACAAAATGGAAAAGCAGCACGATAGCAAAAAGGAAAAGGGAACGGTTGACCAATTTGGTGTAGGAGGGATGCGTGGAGGAGGGGGGCTTCTCCACAAATATCTGTTTCAGATATGGAACCCAAAGTAGAAAGGAATTTGAAGATGCAAAAGACAACTTTTTGTTCTGAGAATACTTGATAAAGATGGTAGTTGAAGAAGCAAAAGATGGATGATGGAGGTGGAGCATAAAAAAAAAGGATAATACTTGAGATATGGAAGAATTGTGAGTTTTCCTTTACTAGGAGAATGCCAAAGGGAAGGGGGTGATGGGCTGGGGGATGCTGGTGGTGGCTCAAGGAGGGAGTGTTGGAGTGAATTTAGCCACAAAAAAAATAATAGGAGTAAGGGGTACTTATGGCCAAAAGTGTAGTGACTATCAGAACAAACCAGTGTGAGTTTATATTTTAATGGGGTGCAACTAGAAAGTCCCATCAGGAACCAGCAAGTAACATGTGGATCAATCACTTGATTCACTTCTTTAATGAAATTGGATTCAAGGCTCCTACATCTGTGAAATTATGGGGTGATAATTAAGCTACTCTTCAACAAACTAAGCACATTGAAGTTGATTAGCATTTTCTTCATGAAAGGATACATCAATGTCTGAAAAGGTGAAGCAGAATGAATGTCATCAATGATTAATATCTAGATAATTTGTGAATATCAGGGAGCAATTTGAGATCTTTTTACAAAGGCATTATGTGGGTCTATGATCAAATACTTATGTAACAAGTTGGGAATGATTAATATTTATGAATGTTATATACTCCGTATTATGTTAAGAGTACTAATGTTACCATAAACCAAGTGGGCTTACCCTAATACTAGTAGGATTAATACCTCCAAAACCTAGACTTTATGTACAAATAGGAGTCGTATGTACTAATTAGAACAAGCTCTTTACATTATGAGATTTACCAGCTATTGAACTGTGATGCAGTGATGTTGCTTCTATGAGGCCAAATCTAGTAATCTACTTTTGGCACACTCTACAGCAAGCTGGTAAATGATTCTTTTTGTATTCTAATCCATGTTTGTGTGAAAAGAAAAATCATACTCCATTGTAAAAAACATCACTCTTCCCCTTTTTCGTCTGACTCAAAATAAACTTGGGAATGAGTGGCTGCCAACTCTAGTAATCTACTTTCTTTTTAAAGAAAGGAATGAGTGGCTGCCAACTCTCATCTCTCCTCTACACAAATTTTAACCATAAGGTTTTCACGTTTTAACACTTCTTTTAAACTCCATGAAACTATGAAAGTCAAACAAGGAAGATCTTTACGGGATGGAGGGAGTATACCAATGCGACTCAGATGCAATTGTGCAGAATGCTTTTTTGGGTTATTGAAGAGTAGAGATCAAGGGAAGGGAAATTTAGAATAACACAATTGTATCACTATCTTACCCAGCTTTCCGCATTTCCTGATATAGAGTGAGGCATTGTTGTACCTCCTTCAAAGACCCATATCTACTACGAGCTCTAAGAAGTGCATTATAAATTGCCTAAAAGAAAAATGAACCCATGTTTAATTCTAATTAAGATATGGCACCAGACAAATGGGAGCACGTATACGAGTCATAAGTCCAGAGAATCCTGACTTACCATGTTAGGCTTTATCTGACTTTTCTTCATTTCATCTAACAGCGAAAAAGCAACCGCCCAATATTTGTGTTCAACACTAGTCTATGAAAACAAGAAAGATGTTCATCATCAAAGAAATTCATATGAACATTATCACAACTGTTCCCAATGTAAAAAGTTTTATGCATTATGAACTCTGAACCTTGATAGCTGCGGTATAAACACCAAGATCAGGTTGAATGCCAGCATCATGCATGGATCTCAAGATCTGCACTGCATGGAGAGGTTTAGTATAGTTGTTAAACAAACATATGAGTTATTGTGTAATCCCTCCAGCTCATATTCATATGTCCGCTTTATTAAAAAACGCCTATTAAGAAAGTAACCGAGATGTTTTAATTAGCAGGGTATCATATGTCATCATTCTACTCTTGTTGCCCGGACTTAATTGTCTATTTTCTTGTATCTGGTTGTCTAGATTTAGTTGTTCTCTTTTTATGTCCAATAAAGATATTAAGATGAATTATCTAAAATATCCTTGAGTCATAGAGGGATGGCATGGGCTTTGTTGACAAGAATGAGTGAAACTCATTTGAAGGGCATATTTGACACTTTTAATTCATCTTTCAGAAAAGAGACATTTTTGAAAGTTGACAACTAATTTTCGAAGGAGTATTTCTTTTACAATATCCTTTATTCTTCTACTAAATAACCTAGTCCTAATCCTATACTTGTACATTCACATGGTCGTAAAGCCTCATGTCGGGACGTTTTATTTATTGGATTGTGATACTGTTGTTGTTAGTGTTACTGTCTTCTTAACTAATTGTTGGAAGTTTGGTAGGAAATGTATTGTGGAAGGGTTTGATGCCTTCCATAATTAGGAGATATCTTTTGCCTATATACTTTCTCCATTCTTTTTTAACTCTCTATTTTGATTTTTTGTGTCATACTTTGACTAACTATATAGAAAAATATACGATGAACTAAAAATGATACCATAACATTTGTATTGAAATTTGAAATATGTTTTTTATATATCATATTTAAAAATTCTAATATACTTTGAGAGATATTGTTGGTCAAACATTCAGCACAGAAAGTGAAATAGACACTTTGAACTACGATAACTCTTCTATTTCTCATAGAAAGCAACAGTAAGCACAGAAATTGAGCCAATTACTTTTGTTGAGGCGGTGAAAGATGTACATTGGCAGACGGATGTGGCTATGCAAGCAGAAATTGATGCACTTGAGTCCAATGGAATTTGGATGCTGGAGCACTTACCTCCTAGGAAAAGGCCATTAGTTCCAAATGGGTGTATGAGATCAAATATCGAGCAAATGACACTACTGAGTGATACAAGGCATGGGGTGGTCATTCTCGGAAACAGACAAAAATCATTATTGATTTTAAAAAAGCTTTTGCACCTACAACGAAAATGGTTAGTGTTTGTGCACTCTTGGCAGTAGGGGCAGCGAATGAGTGGGGGCTTCATAAAATGGATGTCCAACTTGCTTTTTTACGCGGTCATCTTGTCGGGAAGGTTTATAAATACCTCCAATCAGGATATTCTTCTCAACACACTGGATTGGTTACCACTTGCGCAAGTCGTTATTTGGACTGCATCAAGCGCCCCCGGTGTTGGTTGGTTAAATTGAGGTTTCCTTGCAACCTTATGGTTTCACTCAGTCTATTACTCCGTACATTCTTATGGTTCCACTCAGTCCAATGTTGAGTACTCACTTTTTATGTATATTTATAAAAATATGGAATTACGCATTTTAATTTATGTTGATGATTTGGTTATCACAAACAACAATGATATGTCCATTGCTGACTTTAAAAGATATCTTGGTACCTCCAAAATATTTTGTGGGTGTAGCAGTTACACGTAATTTTAATGGTTTGTTTTTGTGTCAAAGGAAATGTGCACTGGATAATTCATCTAGAAGGTCTACTTGAAGCACGGCTTGTGGGTGTCCCTATGGCGCAGAGCCATTGACTGGCTTTAGCCAACTACATTGGTTAGAAAGACCCAGAAAGATATTGTCATCTTGTTGAACTCATGATTTTCCTTACCGTAACTCGTTCAGAGATGGCTTATAGCTTTCGCACATTATCTTAGGTTATGGGGATGTCGCAGACAAAAACATTGGGATGCTGTTATCTAGGTCTTGAGTAATACTACATCTGTCTCAAACTAAAAGGCACACTTCAAGTTGGTTGAGTGAATTATTTTCAATTCAATTTATTTTGAAATTGGTGTTGAAATGAAAAATAAAATGCATATACATCAAAAACTACAAAAGAAGAGGTGACAAGATTTTATTTTTTGGTCAAACTATCGATGAAAATACTTAAGAAAGAAGATATAGTTTGATCTGTTTGATCATGTGAATAGTAACTATCTTTTGTTTTGTAATGGAGGATTATATCTTAAGTTTTGACAAGACCAAGGCTTTTTTCCCCGTTTCTTCTTACTCAAGACACTACAGGTATTGTGATTCCGATTGGACGAGTTGTTTGCTAACTCATTGTTGCCGTCACGGCCTACTAAATTCTTCCTGGGAAGTTAAGAAATGGCTTCTACGGTAATAGAGCTCAAATGGCTCAACAATTTACTCTTATCACTAGGCCAGTTTGCTCTCCATTGCACAGCAAATGAGATGTTCCATGAGTGGACCAAGCATATTGATGTTGATAAGTTGATTGTCACTTTGTTAGTGAAGTAATACGACATGGCAGTATGGCACACTTCAAACTGTTTATGTTCCTACAATGGCTCAACAGGCAGATATCTTCACTAAAGGACAGGGTACACCCAAGTTCAACATCTAAATCTGAAGAATGAATATTTTCAATTGAATTCTTATGAGAGATTACATGTGTATATATACAAGAGTTTCCTAATGACAATAGGAAACAATAATTAATACACCCTATACAAATATGGTAGCTACAATAGACATTAATATTAAATATAGTAAGAATATATTTAACATGCTCCCAACGGCGCCAACGAAGAATGCCGCACGCCTAGACAGTCTCGAAACTCGGAGAAGACCATGGAGGGTAGGCCCTTGGTGAAGATGTCTGCATACTGTAGGGAAGACGGAACATGGAGAACTCGTATCTGACCAAGGGCTACTCTGTCACGCACAAAGTGAATGTCAACCTCGATATGCTTCGTGCGCTGATGCTTGACTGGATTGGCAGAAAGATAGACGGCACTAATATTGTCGCAGAAGACTAGTGTAGAGCGTGTCAGAGGTTGTCGGAGTTCGAGAAGAAGATTGCGTATCCAACTAACTTCAGCGACGGCATTAGCAACAGCTCGATATTCAGCCTCAGCACTAGATCGAGAGGTGGTGAGTTGTCGCTTAGAGGACCATGAGATAAGGTTGTCGCCTAGGAAAATGCAGTACCCGGATGTTGAACGACGAGTGTCTGGGCAGCCTGCCCAATCAGCATCAGAATATGCCCGCATATGATCCGTCGGAGAGGGTGATATAGTGATGCCATGGGTAGGTGTACCATGTAGATAGCGCAGAACACGCTTCATAGCTGTAACATGTGGCACACGAGGATCATGAAGAAATAGGCATAGTTGCTGCACGGCATAGGTAATATCTGGGCGGGTGAAGGTGAGATACTGCAGTGCTCCCACAATGGAGCGATATAGAGAGGGATCTGGCGCTGGAGGACCGACCGTGGCCGAAAGCTTCCCTCGGGTGTCCACGGGTGTAGAGACCGGTTTGCAGGAGGTCATGCCGGCCCGTTCAAGTATATCATAGATGAACTGAGTCTGAGTGAGGGATAGGCCATGAGAGGTCCGCTGGACATTGATCCCGAGAAAAAAGTGAAGGTCGCCCATATCTGTCATAGCAAACTCCCCTTTTAGCCGTGCTGTGATCCGGTGAAGGAGGGCAGTAGATGATGCTGTGAGGACAATGTCATCAACATAAAGCAGGAGAAGTGCCATGTCCTGGCCGCGACTGTAGACAAACAAGGAGGTGTCGCTCTTACATCCACTGAAGCCAAGAGAGAGAACAAATCCTGTGAAGCGCTGGTACCAGGATCAGGGTGCTTGTTTGAGTCCATAAAGCGCCTTATTTAATCTGCAAACATAATGTGGGCGACCAGGGTCCTGGAAACCCGAAGGCTGAGTGGTGTAAACAGTGTCTGAGAGGTAGCCCTGCAAGAAAGCATTTTTGACGTCGAACTGGTGGATCGGCCAACCTCTGGACACGGCAAGGCTCAGGACAATGCGTATAGTGGCCGGTTTGACAACCGGGCTGAAGGTCTCGTCGTAGTCGATGCCATGGCGTTGATTGAACCCACGAACAACCCATCGAGCTTTGTACCTGGACAGTTCACCTGTTGGGCCAAGTTTGTGGCGGAAAAGCCATTTACCGGAGATGACATTTTGGTCGGGGGAGGGGGGTACTAGATCCCATGTATGATTAGCAATCAAAGCATTATATTCATCTAGCATAGCATTGTACCAGTTAGGATCTTTGAGAGCACTACGGTAGGTGGGTGGTATGGGGGAGATGGAAGCAACGGTGTTTAGGTTTAGGATTTGTTTGGGGCAAAAGATCCCGGCCTTGGCGCGGGTGACCATGGGATGGGAGGGGGCTGTCGGGTTTGGGGTGGGTTCATGCGGGGTGAGGGGGGTCTCGGGTAGGCAGGGTGATGAGGGGTGGGCCGAGGGAGAGAGAGAGGGTGTGGGTGAGGATGGTGTGTGCCGTGGGGGGGAGGGGGGTGGGGAGGGTGGTGTGTGCCGTGGGGGGGAGGGAGGTGGGGAGGGTATTTGGGGGGAGGGTGGGTTCGGCAGTGGGGAGGGGGAGGTGGGGTTACGGGGGGTGGATGTGGGGGTGGGTGGGGAACGGTGGTGGTGGGGCGGGACGCTGTCCTCCATGTTGTCGAGAAAATCATATGCGGAAGGAGAGGATTGAGGGGCGTAGGGAAAACATAACTCATCGAAGGTGACATGGCGGGAGATGATGATCTTATGGGTGGTGAGGTCGAGGCAGCGATAGCCACGTTGTGCTTCTGGGTAACCAAGAAAAATGCACCGAGCAGAACGCGGGACTAGTTTGTGGGGGGCAGTGGCAGAGAGGTTGGGGTAACAGAGACAGCCGAAGACGTGAAGATGTGAGTAGGGTGGGGGGTGCAATACAGAACTTCATGCGGGGTGCGATTGTTAAGGGTGGTGGTGGGGAGAATATTGAAGAGATGAGTAGCCATGTAGAGGGCTTCTACCCAGAAGTGAGGAGGAAGGTTAGCTTGAAAGAGAAGAGTGCGGACAGTGTTGTTGATTGTGCGGATAATGCGTTCTGCGCGGCCATTCTGTTGGCTCGTGTAGGGGCAGGAGAAGCGAAAAAGAATTCCGAGAGATTCAAAAAAGGTTGCAAGGGGGTTATTTCTATATTCAGTGCCATTGTCACATTGTACAGATTTTATGGTTGTATTAAATTGATTTTTAACAAAAGCATGGAATTTAACAATATGAGAGTAAGCATCAGATTTGTGGTGAAGGGGAAAAATCCATAAGTAATGAGAAAAGTCATCTAATAAAAGCATATAAAATTTAAAACCAGTTACACTAGGAACAGGAGATTGCCATAAATCAGTGTGCATTAATTGAAATGGAAAAGTTGAAATACGACTTGAAGACTGAAAAGGTAGGCGTACATGTTTGCCTAGTTGACATGCATGACATAAAAAATCTAATTTTGATTTAGAAAAACTAGCTAAAGAAGATGACACGCCATGGAGAACAGCGGGGCTGGGATGTCCAAGTCGTTGGTGCCAGGTGGAGAGATCGACTTGGGCTGAATTGAGGTGGGCGTTGGAGGGCGCTTGGGAGATGGGCTAGAGAGGTCCGTCACTATTGGATCGATGAATCACGGCTCCTGTCAATTTGCCCTTTACAGAGAAACCACAAGAGTCAAATTCAATGGTGCAATTATTATCACGAGCAAATTGACGGACAGATATGAGATTATGGATGATATGTGGGGAGATTAAGACATTGTTTAGGGTGAGGGGAGGGGATGTGGGAAGGGTGCCCTTACCAAAACCAGTAGTGCTCACTTTAGAACCATTACCAACAATAATATGCGAGGGAGAATTAATGTTTGATGTAAATACATGAGATAAAGTACCTGGATCAGAAGTTATGTGATGGGAAGCTCCGGTGTCCATGAACCAGTTGGGTGGGGTGGGGTGAGGGTGAGGTTCTCAAGGGTGTGGGCTAGGGCAGTGGGGTTGGGTGGGGTGGTGTAGCATGGCGGGTAGGGAGGGGTGTGGGCTGGGGGTGTGGGATTCGGGTATGGGCAGGGCTGGGTTGGGTAATGGGCCGGGTGGGAGAATGGGTTTGGGTTTGGGGGAGTTGGGCTGGATGTGGGATAATATGGGTTGGGTGAATATGGGTTAGGTGGATATGGGCTGTGGTGAAAGTGGGCCTGGGCTAGGGGGTGGGGCGGGTAGGGCCGAGGCCCAAGTAACCCGGGGGACGGGGAGGGGAATGTCCAGGGATTTGGGCCCGAGGGTTGCCGCTGGTTGCTGCCGCCACCACGACCTCGACCGCCGCCGCGACCTCTGCCGCGGTTGCCGCCTCCACTGCCACTGCCAAAGTTCCTGCCGCGTCCGCCGGAGCCGCCGCCATGTCCGCCGCCAAAGCCGCTGCTCCCAGAACCGCCGTAGCCGCTGCCTCGGTCCTGCCGGTGTCCGCTGCCCGCATAATTGCCGCCGCCGCCGGTGCTGAGTAGGGCTGTGGACGGCGCGCCGGCGGCATAGACGGCGTCGTTTTGCTGCTGTTCAACGAGGAGTAATGCAGACCGAACCTCCAAGAACGTCGGGAGTGGATTTTGATATTGAAGGAATTGAACTTGACCTCGGATGTCGTGAGGGAGACCTTGAAGAACTTGGAGGACGAGGGCATGTTCGGTGACAGGAGCATCCACATCATCAAGATACTCGGAGAGGTTCTTGAGAAGGCGACAATATTCGTCGATGGAGAGTTGCCCCTTCACAGTTGTACGGAAACGATGCTCCAGTTGCATCGCCCGGGCATGCTTATTGTCGTGAAAGAGATTGTAGATTGCCTTCCATAGGGCATGAGCAGAGAGATTGTTGGCAAGCACAAGATCGGAGACGTCATCAGTGATTGTGGACAGAATCCATCCCTGAATTAAGGCATCAAATTGATACCATTCAGCATCGTCTGCGGAGGAGGCTATGGTCGTGCCGTCGATGAAACCCTTGAGATTGAAGCGGAGGATCAAAAGACGAAATAATCGACTCCACTTTTTATAATTTGGTGCTGAGAGACTGAGTTGAACCGGGATATGAAGTTTGATGTTGGAGATGGTGGTGAAGGCAAGATGAGGAGAATTATTTGGAGAAGAGGTTTCGTTGTTGTTGGTGACTTTGCCAGATGAGGCGGAGTCGGCCATGGTTGCCGGGCGAAGAAGAATCCGACGAGGGAGGGGGGTTGGGGGCTTGGCCGAAACTCAAGAAGGAGAAGGAGAAGGGAAGCCGTGAAAGATTAGGGCTCCGATACCATGAAGAATGAATATTTTCAATTGAATTCTTATGAGAGATTACATGTGTATATATACAAGAGTTTCCTAATGACAATAGGAAACAATAATTAATACACCCTATACAAATATGGTAGCTACAATAGACATTAATATTAAATATAGTAAGAATATATTTAACAAAATCCATTATCGGCATTTGATTATTTGAAACCACCATGCTCCAGCTTGAGGGGGGGGGGGGGTATTGGACCTTAATGTTGTAGTCGTTGTTGTTGTTATTGATACAACAACAACATTAACCCAGTGCATCAAAGTATCCTGCCCATTGCAGGGTAAGGGGAACAGATGTACGTAACCCGACCCCTACGTATAAAACATAGATCCATGAGCGCCAAAAGTTTCATTGACTAATTGGTACTTCACTGCTTCACTATAAAAAAGACAATTTAAAGAGTCATTTTGGTTTATCCCATCATACCCCAAAGTCAAAAAACCGTGAATCTATAGCCACCAGAGATGATGGGACTCATTTCTATCATTGATATTCTTTCTTACTTTCTTTTTATTATACTCCGTAATTGTTAGAATTGTAGTAGGAAACATATTATAGAAGGGTTTGATGCCTTCCATAATTAGATCTCTTTTACCTATATACATATATAAAGAAAAAACATGGAATTGAAAGAGAATAGTGACCCTTGATGTGACCAAAAAGTAAAAGAGAATAGTGCTTGAAAAGTGGTGGGGTGGGTTGAAAGTGATAAAAGTAGAAAGAAAAAAAGGGTGATTTGATTTTGGGGGTGGAGTATTGATTTGATGTGATATAAAGTGATAGGTGGTGAAAAGAGAGTGTGATGGGTGTATTCCACCCAGGACCGGTCAAAGGAGGGGACTAAATAAGTTGACCGGTCAAGTCGACCAAACTGGAAAGGGAGACCTAAATCGCCAGTAAAAGGATGTTTGATCAAAAGCTTGACCGGTATACTTCAGATAGTATACCGGTCAAAGTGCATCATTACCTGATTCATTCTGATTTTCAATAAACTCATCCCTCAGGAACCACCCGGTATGGTTTCTAGGGTTGGAAAATGTCGGCAGAAGAGAATCTAAAAGGGCTTGGCGTGTAGCGACCCATGTCAGTGGAGGATCGCTGGAGATGCTGAAGGAATCTGTCCAAGCCAGTACGCGACAAGGGCACAATCTCCCTCGCAAGGCGACAAGGCAGCAAGAGGACGAAGGCCATCACTTCCCACCCTCCGAGAACGCGCCTCCACGTGGGTGCACGTGGCCCTGTCCCCCTTTGCCTAGTATAAATACTGCTCTAACTCTCAGAAGTAGGGGTCGGAATTCATTCTCTCTAAACTCCCTTGTAAAAGCACCCGTGCATTCTCTGTTATAATATAAATTGGGCTACAGGTGTTCCACCTAAAGTCCTACCGGTCACTCTGCGTGTTTTTACCTTTCTTACTTTACCAAATCAAGCAAACTATTCTAGACCCGGTCTAGTATAGTTTGACCGGTCAAGTAATTTACACCATCAGAGTGTAAACTTTCTTTGGGGACATTCCGATAACTTTTGAGATATATACTCCCTCCCTCCCGCCCAAAAGAGATTGCCATGTTACGATATTGACATTTTGATCACTTTTGTTTACTCAAAAAATTACTATGAGGTGACATCAATTTTCTAGGTGACATCAATTTTCTCATAGAGTCTCCAAGGTCCTATTTTTCAGAACTCACCACAGGTCCATAAATCTATTTGTATAGACCTGGAAGGCACTTTCAGATACCCCTGGTTTCGATGCCTGCTTTTATGTTCCAGCAAGGCGAACACATAGAATGGATTTTCTTATAACAATTATAACCCATTGTTCCCTTAACAAAGAATAATACTCCCTCCGTCCCAAAAAGTCTTTCCTGTTTACTATTACGGCCTCTCGATAACTCCAATTTGTTTGCGTGTTTTCATTGATCATTTGATAAAATAAAATATTCTTGTCGCCTCTTATTTTGTAGAGTTTTCGATGTAGTTTTTAAATATAATTTTTTTATGTGTTATTTCCTTACCAATTTTCAAATAAAATCATTTTAAAATCTACGGGGTTTTGCACGTTAATCAAAACAGGAAATTCTTTCTGGGACGGAGGGAGTAAATATTAAGTGTATAGCCCAGAGTCTCTATTTCCCAGCATGGATTGACGTAGTTTTTTAATATGCATGTTGTATTTTCTATTTCTATACCAATTTTTAAATAAAATAAATTTAAAAGACACAGATTTTACTCGTATTTCCAAGATTGTAATCAATTATGGGACGGAGGGAGTGTGTGTGTGTGTGTCAGATAAATATGTAGAAAAGTAAAGGTGCAGATCCTTTTTGTAGTAGGAGATTTTTTTACCTGCATTGCCCCCTGTACATTTCCTGAGCTTCCACATATGCTAATCAAAATGGACCAGCTTATATGGTTAGGAGAAAGACCCGCGGTTTTCATCTCATCCATCAAAGCTTTAGCTCGATGGTAATCAGTGCCACATGCCTTCATCAAAGTGTTATAAGTTGATGTTGTGGGTATAAATTCAATAGAGAACAGTTCTAGACTTGATCCAGAGGTGCAGTTTTGTGAGCTAGCACAATTTCCAGGACTGTGGTTGTCACTCATACTGTTGTCAATATTTCTCTTATAATTGTCCTGCAGCCTATTTTCTTTCCAGGACCTGAAAAGCCGAAAGGCCCTGTCATACTGATATGCTTCAACACAAGCATGAAGGACAGAGTTGCAACATTTTGCACTAGGTTTACAACCAGCCTGAAGCATCTCCTTGAACAACTGAATTGCTTGGTCTACAAGGCCTGAATTAGCACATGCACTGATCAATGATGACCATGTAATAACATTTGGAGTAACACCGGCTGATATCATGTCTTGTTTGATTTCGAGAGCCATTTGCCACATTTTTGCGTCTGCAAAGACCTAAAAAATTTAACAGAGGATTTAAGAATTAATCTGAGAATGACATTTGCATATGACAACATATAGTAACGTATGATCCGTATGGGAAAAGAATCTACAAGCCAATCCAAGCATCTGATAACAGAAAACTGAGCTTATTTTACATGGACGGATTAGCATGAGAGCAAGACACATTTTATACACATAATTCATCCGTCCCTAGAAAAAAAGAGTCATGTATCTAAAGTCTAAACTTATTTGTCCCAAAAAAAAAGAATATATTTGAACAAATGAAGCTAATTTACATTATCTTTGATGTTTTTACAAACAAAAAAAAGTGTTTCAACAAACAAGTTGAGTTTGTTAAATTTAGTTAAGCCAACGAATATATATAAAAGGTTGTTGCTAAATCCACATCTCATTCGGCTATTTCCACCCCATTTATATCAAATAGACAAGTTTATCTTTAAATGTTTAAAAAAAGGTGAGAGAGCAAAGTTGTCCATTTCCTATAAATGGATTGAATTCAGCCAAATGGGGTGTGTATTTAGCACTATCAAATAAAAAATGTAGTTGTATTTGATAATTTCTAATAGTTGTATGTTACTAAATTTCAAAGGATGTACATTCGTGAAACAAGACTCAAGGACAAAAACAGTGAAAAAGCAATGTCCACTGTGTCATATAATGCAAGTGTACTATATATATCCACTTGCTTTTAATCCATGGATACGCCTATGCATCTGCATTGAGGTCTGTAAAAGAAAGAATCCACCCAGGTACATTGAGATCTAAATCTTGAACATGGTTTCTTGATGCATTTGGACTCTATATACAATACCTACACAATAGCTACGGCCTCTATATACAATAGCTACAGACAATTATACCTTAATTAAGGTGCTGTACGTGAAGACATCTAATTTCAATGCTCCCGTCAATTCCAAAGATTTCACGTCCTTGTAAATGTTTTTGGCTAGATCAACTCTTCCAGCAAGACAGCACGACTTTAGAAGGATGTTATAGGATGTCATATCAGCTGTAATGCATAACTCCTGGGTACATGAAAAAATTGAATAAATGATTCCATTATATCCATGAATAAAAAAACAAATGGAAAGGCAAGACCACATCTTCTATTGAGCTACTGAAGCCTGCACTTCACTCTATAAGACCAGAAGATATGCTTCACGTATGCAATTCATTAATGTACGTCTGTACGGGAGCACTTGCATTGGAGAGAATTTGGGAATGCAAACAAGGGAATACCAAGAACTTGCCTTCATTTTCCTGTACTGAGACAACGTGTAGCTCAAATCACAAGCATTTACATTCATGAGGCTGTTGAAAACATACGTATTTGGGGTTGCGCCTTGAGAAATTAACTCCTGCAGTGACATCATATATAGTTAAAGCATAAATCCATGGAGGAACAAGTTCTATGTATTGAAAGATGTACTCCCTCTCTCCCAATTTATGTTGCATGTTTTCATTTTTAGTCTGTCAACTTATCTTGCATATCTCCATTTGTAGAGAGGATTGTACTGTTCATACTGTTTATCTCTCCTTTGCAGAAATCTTAACCACACAGTGTTCTCTCTTGATTGGGAAAGGGGAGTATTTCCTAATAGCCTTCAAGCCCTAATCCATCTAATTGAGAAAATATATTGAAAACAGAATAATTCAAAATAATTGCTTCAATGTTATGAACTGGTTCTGTAGATGAGGAGGTGACGGGCAGATGTATATTGCTAGGAAAATCACGGGTTCGACTCAGCCAATGGCGACATGGTGTCTTACCCTTACTTACTTGAGATTAAGGTTTTGTTGTTGTTGAATTGTGATAGAATTTAGAATGGGGTAGGGTTAACTGGATTAGACAATAAGACACTTGGGTCGAACCACATTAAAAGATTGAATCCAATCGATTATTTAATTCAACTCAAGAGCTTATATACCCATTTGCTTCAATGCTACGAGATTGTAAAGTTGTTATACTGTTTGCAGTTTAAGACAAAAGAGAAACATGGATATCTGCAATGATATTACCCTAGAACCAAAACTATGCAATGAAATGTCTGTCGAAAACATTAACAAGTCTTAGATGTGATTTGCAGGATTAGTACCTTGTATATGGCTCTAGACTTTAAGAAGTCACCACAAAGACCACAAGCATCTATAATTGCCCGGTATGCAAACATATTAGGAGAATTCAACCCCTGTTTTGATGCTTCGAACACAGTGAGAGCAGATTCCAAGTTACCTTTCTTCCCAAATTCAAGAATTATGGTGCATAACAGAATTTGTGCATGTGAAAAAATACGTGCATACCTGTCAATATTAGTGTTTAAGGAATTAATCCCAAGCATTAAGTAAGAAATAACAGATGTCATATTATCATCAGAACCCCTTCATGGGTGGAGCTAGGGATGGTCCATACTGGGGCCCCACCATGAATCTAGTCTATTTTATCAAGTATCTATATTTTCATTACTTACGCACAATGCAAAATTGTGTGAGAAATTAGTTAAAGCGAGATTTGGCCACCTAAATCTTATCCAATTACTCCATTAATGTTACAAGTACCTATTATTAAAAAATGAATTCCAAGTTAGTTGAAACAAAGAGATTAACTCAATTGCATTTGGAAAAAATAAAATTTTTATATTTCCAAAACAAATGTTTGGTAAGTCTTTTCCATATGAAAATTTATGCAGATGCATTGCATTCACTCTTTAGCATTGCACAACACAGTAAGATGTGGTGGCTAAGCCAGTGCATCTCTTCAAACTCTATACCCTAAGAACACGCTCTTGACTACTGAGAAATTTTGATATCACCAGGAGAGGTACAAATAATCCCAAAAGAGAAGGAAACAAGAAAAAGAAAGAAAGATAGATAGAGAAAAAAGAATACCCACAAGAAGATCATGTGGTCTTAGTTTCTCAATCTAACATGTTACTTTTAAGGAACTTCTACAGCAGTTGATCAATTCCACTATTTCAAACGTAGTGGTTCCTAATACCTGATGGCAGCACCTGGGTCTAATTTTCTTACACAAAGCCTTATGATTTTTGAGGGCTCCGCGAATTCTTTAATTGGCAAACCATACCCTGGAACAGGGGAACTATCGAACATATGAGATACAATCGTCTTCCCAAATTAGAACTACAAAATAAGAGAAATCACAATGTAAAAACAGCGAGCAGCTTACCTTGGAGTGTTTCCATCAAAGTAACAAATTCTTCTACCTGTCCGTGTTCCACAATTCGCTGACACTCCTTCCGAAGGGCGTCACTAGCAGCATCAACTAGCAGCAGGCGAGGATCAATTTGCAGCTTCTGAACACTGCCAAGCAGCTCAACAACACTCCCTACGCTCCCTTCTTCGATCCTTCGCGCAATTCCAGTAGAAATTTGTTTCACATTCAGGAGCCGGACAAAATCCGCAGCTTCCATTGCGGAGGAGGCGACGTTTTCCACCATTGTCAAGAAATCCTGGAACTTCCCGTCCTGGGCGAGGTTAGAAGCAATGTCTGCGTAGAGATTGAGGTTAGATAGGTGGCTGGAGGAGATGAATTCCAATTCCGCAGCGGATGTGAGCGGTCGATGAGGAGGAGGAGGAGCCACCGAGACGCCCGGGCTGAAATTAGAGCGAGAGTTGTAAGAAGTCGGCTTGTTGCTAGGCTCTAGTTTAGGAGCCGGTTTTGCGGCGGCGGCGGCGGAAGATCGGTGGTTGAGGTGGCGACAAGGAGCCGGAGAAGTGCGAGCTGAGTTGCGCTGGAGCGAAACGGATGAAGATGGAAGGGCGAGTAGAGCTTCCATCATTCTCGGCCAACCGTTTCTGCCTCTGGTCAGAAAAGTTTGTAGGATACTAGGATTGTAATTTTTGAGAGTGTACCTTTACAATAAAGAAGACTCCCATTCATAAGCATTTGACATTTGGCATGTCTATTTGGCAAATTTTTAACATGTCAGCGCCATGTAATCCTTTACTATCATATTTTTTACTCATGTCTCCAAGAAATTGACATGTGTCATCTTACATGGCAATTTTTAAATGACATGGTACATGAATAAATTACATGACATGCTTTAAATTCTCATTCATCATTTATTGAAATTTATTTATGATGATCGTTAAAATATGATGATTTTAAAACAATATATATTATATTGAAAAAAATATGGATATTTTAATTTATTAAAAATTATGTAAATGAAATAATTGTAATTTTTCAACAAAAAATAAATAAATTAATAATAAAAAAGAAACTAATCATTATTAGCCGGGTCTTTTTTCATAAAAATAAAAATCATATTAAAAGTCATTTGAGTAAAATATAGTTTTTAAAAAATTATTAATTTATTCTTTTGTATGAAAATATATTGAGCTTAAACATACTCTCGAGTAGCTCATCTTATACCACTAATTAAAGATGAGAAATTTATTAAATAAATTTAGGGCATTATGAGTTTATGTATATTAGATAATTTTTAATATGAAAAGTTTGTGGTTTAATGTATTCAATAACTTTTTTAATAATTAAAATTTCCTTAAATATATAATAGGGAGTATGAAAATATATCAAGATTTAAATTTTGTTTGAGATATTTATATATTTACATCACAATATTGATAGTTTTTAAAAGTATTTATTTATGATAGAGACGTTGTTTATAAATGATAAAACTTTTGTTTTTAAATGAAAGCATTTTTATAAAGGAAATATAAATTTTAAAAAAAATGTTTTCATCCTATTTATTAATAGGACTTTTTGAGCCTTTTTTTTCTTTATTGGAACATAATTTTCATAGAGAAAATATATAACAGTAAAAATAGATCATTGAAAAAAATATAATCATGATATTCAGATTTAAGTATCGAATGACAACATATATTTTTGAATAAAATATATTAAAGTAGTTTCAGCGCTCTAAATGGTTTGAAAAAGATATGAATACCTTATTTATGTTCAAAACTTATTTTAAAAACAATGCCTATCATTTAAAAAGGTTACACACGCACCACATCGGTTCGTGCTATTTTACGTTCATTTTTGTTAAAATAGGGCATTGATACGCATTCCAATCAACATGAGCTGATGAGTGTCAATTCATATTATCATTTTTTAGCTTTTTTCATATATGATTATTCTTTATAATGTTTTAAAATTCAAATTGGTTTATATTTGAAATAAAAATCAAAATTAAAAAAGCATATACTTTCCTCATCTAAAGTTAAACATTTTTGTTTTTATAAATTTGGATGAAAAGTATTACTCCCTCCGTTCTACTCCGTATAAAAGTGTTCTTATTTTGACTTTGTGTAAAAATAAGAAAGTGTTAAATTGTAGTTGACTTCCAATTTTGCTCTTGATATGATGGATTGAGTATTAGAGAAAAAGTATGATTTGATAGGTAGGGTATGAAAAAGTAAGGGTAAAAGTGTTTTTAATAGAAAGTCGAAGTATTTTGTTGGAAGTAAAAAAATGAAAAAAGAAGAGTTTTTGAGAACGGGGGAGTATTGTTTATCTGCATATGCATTTGCATGAAAAAAAATATTAATTTCGTAAAATAGTAATACACAGAGATTCTACATCCACTCACTTTAGGTGGTTCTAGATAACACTATCTTTACGGTGCACCGTTTACAATATTAATGGTTCCTACCCTCGACACCCGGGTAAATCCCCACCTTAGAACAAGTGGCTCCAGAATTGTTTCGATAATAGTAGTCGTAATAATAATAATAATAATAATAATAATAATAATAATAATAATAATAATAATAATAATAATAATAATAATAATAATAATAATAATAATAATAATAATAATAATAATAATAATAATAATAATAATAATAATAATAATAATAATAATAATAATAATACAAAATATGCATGCAAATAATTTTTTAAACACTATTGAAGAGAGAAAACTAGATAAGACCGTTGAAGAGAGAAAACTATCAGAAGAAGCTAGATAAAACTAAAAGAGTGGAAAAAGCATAATGACTTTTCCTAAATAGCAACATATATTTTTTTATTTTCCGATGTAGCACTTTTAGTCATTATTCATTAGTCATTATTAAAATAAATATTCACCATCACAGAATATTATTTTCCTTCTAGACATTATTAAGTGTTATTTAAGAGAGAAAATTTAAGTCTTATATTGAGAAATGACTTATGTTTTAATTCTATTTAGTGCAGATATTTCTCATACTTATTGTTTCTAAATTGCATTTCACATAAAAAAAACATTTGGTGAAAATATATTTTCATTAAAAAAAATTAATTCACGATGATGAGATTAAACTTAAATATATTCATTAAAAGCAAACACTCAATATATACCTTTAAAAAGGAAAATCTTTGTATTGCTATGTGTTGATGTTTTTTGTGAATAGTAGGAAAAAATAGATTGATCATATCTATAGTCAACACCTTAAAATTAATCTAAATTTAACATCAATTTAGACTTGGTTAAGAATACCTTATAATATATGTTATGTGGTGATGTTTTACGTGAATAGAGGAAAAAAATTTATGATCTGTATTTACAATTCTTTATGATGGTATTACTGATACAGATGGAGAGGCATCGTCGTCAGGTGCAACACCGCACTGTCAAACACACACAAGAAGGAATGCACTTTGCGATGTGACAAATGAATGGTATTTATAAATTTCGAATAAAAAATTTAATTAATCCATTTTTAAATTTGTGGAAGGGTTACTTATGAAGTAAAATGTCACAAAATGTAATTTTAACAACTTTAAAATTTTATCTATACAGTGCTTCAATCATGGAATAATTGTACACCCATCTCAGCACATTTCTATGTGCAAAAGAGACAAAGAAATACTTGAAATGATAAATGAATTTGTCTTGTCCCTCATTCCTGGTGATGAAAAGGAATACTAGAATTCTGATTCTTTGTGCCAACTAGATGTAGATGTATGTATTGATGGAGATTGGATAACTGTTGAGTTCTTGAATGAAATCAAATGATCGAGAATTCCAAACCACAAAATAGTTTTGAAAAAGAGGTACCGATTATGCTATTGATCTAGGAACATTGACCAAACATCTGGATTGTGTAATAAGACAAGATTAATCATTCAAGAGATGCGAAATAATGTTATCGGTGCAATTGTGGTTTCTGTAAATCGAGTCGGGGAAAAGGTTTAAATCCCTAGAATGAATTTGGTACCATCTGATCCAGGACTACCCTTGAAGTTCCAAAGAAGATAATTCTCGATTGCCTTATGTTTGATATGACTATCAATAAAAGTTAAGGTCAAACATTGTCATTTTTGGGATTATTTTTAACCAAGTTGGTGTTCACACATGGTCAACTTTATGTTGCTATTTCACGAGTGAAGACAAAGACATGATCAAATATATTGGTTCTAGATGACAATAGAAACCCTTGCAACCATACTAAAAATGTTGTATACCCTATTTTCTAAAAAATTTGGTATTAAAATAAACATGGTTAGTATTAAGTTTACTTTGGCATTTTCATCTACAGTATTAAAAATTATGTGAGAAATACATTGTAACGCCCCGAAATCTGGCCCAAAAGAATTAATTAAATTGTTAAACCAATTCGTTACGAATTGGGCCCAAAAATGGGTTAAAATTATAATTTGGATTTTAAGTCCAACTTTTATGTCATCTCGTAGGAAATATTTTTGTGATCGCGTCGGTTCAGACGGCTCGCGAATCGGAGTTATGGAGCTCATGTTATGACCATTTAATCAGGTATTTTGGGTCCGAAGCCCAATCCTTTTTGGAATGGGACCATTAAATAAACCTAAACTAAGTTCATCCGTAGAAACATTATCCTTCTTCGTCCGTTCTCCTTTTTTCTCTTCTTCTTCTTCTTCTTCTCCTTCTTCTTCTTCTTCGCCGATCGATCGCCGCCGGAAGTTCCCCAGCCGGTCGTTCGCCGTCCAATTGGAGCCTCCGTCGCCTTCCCCAGCCTCGCCGCCATCATCGCCGCAGCCAATCGCCTTCCCCAGCCTCGCCGCCATCATCGCCGATTGGTGCAGCGCCGCCGTGAGCCAGCCGCCGGTCGTCGCCGTCCAACTGGAGCAGCCAGCCGCCGGCGTCGCCGCTCATCGCCGTCGTCGATTGCAGCGCCGCCGCTGTTTCCTTCGCCAGTAGCCGTCGCTCAGCGTCGCCGAGTCTCCAGCCGCCGTCGCCGAGCTTCCAGCTGCTGCTTCGCCTTCGCCGGAAACGAGCGCCGCCGCCGCCCTTTGCACAGCGGCCATCCGCTGCCGTCGAGTGCAGCGCCGCCGTCGATTGCAGCACCGCCAGTCGCTGCTCATCGCCGTCGAACTGCCACTCCGCAACTGTCGCCGGTGTCCGTCACCGTCGCCGCATCCGGCCGCTGCCCCGAGTTGATATCGCCGGCAGATTAACCTCCACGCCGGATTGATGGGTCGATTTCGTATTTTGACTTGATTTGACCCGTTCGGTTGATTTCATTGATTTGTCTTCCGTTCGAGCTATCGATTAGATTTCGGCGTAATCCAGGTCCGTACTATGAAGTTAATAGCATTCAGAATAGATTTAATGGTTTGGATCGTTATATGTGTTTATGCTATAATTTGGCTAAATTGGTTAATTGAATTAAATTGATTGTTTGAATTGAATTGTTGAGGATTGTGAATTGACTGAACAGGTTTGACTTTGACTTGGGTTAGGTCATGTTTGACCTAGGCTTTGACTGGATATTCTGTTGTCGTAGGTTTGACCGGATGGTTAAATCCAAGACTTTAATGAATTAGTTAAGTTAATTAATTAATTCTAATCGGTGATTAAGGTCAATTGGTTTATTGTGTTGAACATAGAAACTGGCCATTACTCGGGCGGCTGCAGGGCCTGGTCAGTGAGGTTAAGACGTGCGCACGAGGGTCTGCGATCTTGGGTTTGAGGCCATCGCCCGAGGGATCCTACCTCCACCGAATTGAGGCCATCTTCGGTATTACGGATTGAGGCTATCTCCGTCATAGGCAATAAATGTTAAGTGGTTTGACTTTGGTGAAAGTCTAAATTGGTTTGACCGGTGGTCAAAGAGTTAATGAGAAACCCGTAACACCTAAATCGTTTTGAAAAGAAAGAAAATAAGTTGACTGTTGGTCAACCGTCTAAAGAACCGAATGTAAAGTTGAATTGATTTTTATTAAAAGGATAAACATATGCACGATCTTAATTGTTGAATTATTATGTTTATTCTTGTGCTACAATGGAGTACCACTCAGCGTCAATGCTGAGCGGATAACGTTGTTTTCCTTTTTGCTGTCCGTAGGTGATCAGACAGATTAAGCTAGAGCCGATCCCAGAGGGCATTGAGTAGGAGATGTACGATGGCGTGGCTGTCTCTTTAATCTGTTGATATGCTTTATTTAATTAACTTTAATGCTTATTACGTTTTCGGGCAAGATCCCAAGTTGTTTGACTTTAAAAAGGCTTCCGCATTATTTTAAATTACTCCGATGGATTTTTATATGTATTGATAGAACGTTTGTTTAAAATTGTTTTGAAAATGTCGCAAATTCGGATACCAATTCAGTGGCACACCGGTCCGCTGTCTCACGGGTTTGGGTCATGCGGGTTGGGGGGTTACATTTTGGTATCGGAGCATTTGGTTTTAAAATCGGTCTTTGGACCCTTTCAAAATAAAATACAATGAATAATTCAGCCGCATCTGCATCTCACGTAACTCCTCTGCCCCGGGAAGGTAATAAGTATTTATAGCTTTACGTGTTATATGTTAAGATCTGACGTGGGAATTTCCTTATTATTTTAGAATGAGTCAAGAATCGACCCACGGTCAGTACGTTCCGGAGCCGGAGCACGTGAGCGTGCACACGGTGAACACCGAGGGTTCGAGTTTCACGCCTCCGGGTCACGGAGGGCAACAGCAGAATCAACCTGCGCCAGCGGGACAGCCACCAGCTGTACCACCGCCAGTCGTACCACCTCCAGTGATGCCACCGTTGGTGATGCCGCAGGTGGCCTACGAGCAGATGTTCCCGGCCATGATGGCCCATTATATGCAGCACATGGCGCAGCTTATGCCCATGTTCCAGCCACCGCCACCACCACAGCCGCAGCCGCGCATCGTTACCTTCAAGATGTTGAAGGATAATGGAGCGGAAGAGTTCCGAGGAGACAAGATGGGGGAGCCCCAGATTGCATTGGATTGGCTTGAGCAGATGGACCGGGTACTCAAGAATTTGAGAGTCCCAGATGCTAATCGCTCGGAGTTGGCGTCACAGATGTTCCGAAAGGGAGCATATGATTGGTGGAAGCGCATTGACCAGGATCCACACACGCCCAAGCCGTGGACCTGGGATCGCTTCGATCGAGCCTTCACGAAGGAGTACGTCCCCACCCGGTACCGCGAGGAGAGGCGCGATGAATTCGTTGCGCTTAAGCAGGAGGGGATGTCACTGCCTGAACTGAGACAGAAGTTCGACTACCTGTCCCAGTATGCGACGAGTCTGGTCTCCACTCCGGAGGATTGTTTGAATGAGTTCGTCAAGAAGCTACGGCCGGACTTGAGGCCGTACGCCGCACTGATCACGACGACAGATTTTAATGCGGCGTATGATTTGATTGTGAAGACGGAAAAGAGCTTGGACGATCTGCAGGCAACCAAGAAGGAGGATCGAGCGACGAAAGACCCGCGGCCAGCACCGGGCCGAGCGGGAAGAGTTTTGGATTCGAGGGAAAGAGGTACGAGAAGGGTTCTTCGAGTGCGCCGCCGCCTAAGAGGAGTAAGTCGAGGTCGTCTCCGTCGGCCGCCGCTAGCAACTCGAACAGAACGAGGAGCCACCCGCAGTGTGTACAGTGTGGTAGGCATCACCCGGGCGAGTGTTGGCTCGCCCAAGGCTTATGTTTGGGTTGTGGTCAGCCAGGGCATTTCAGGAGGCATTGCCCGACAAACCCTAGCAGCGAGCCTGTTTTACCTAGAGCTCCGGATCAGCCTGCCGCATCACATCCAGCACGGAGTCAGTAGTCTACGGCCGCAAATAATCAGCAGAGAGCACGTCCGCAGCAGTCAGGCCGGGCACCAGCGCGTACCTACGCCATGCATGGGCGCACAGATCCTAGTCCCGATGTTATCTTGGGTACGTTCATACTATTTGATTCGGTTATGCATGCCTTGATCGATCCGGGTTCTACGCTCTCCTATATCTGTGTTGGCATGCCTGCTAATTCTGCGATTGTGAGGAGTGACCTTGATATACCTACTGTTGTATCGAATCCGCTAGGACATAGCATGCGTCTTCATCACATTTATCATAGGTGTCCGTTGTCCGTGCAAGGGAAGCAATTCCCTGCAGATTTGATAGAGCTACCACACAAGGAGTTTGACATTATCCTTGGTATGGATTGGCTCACCGAGCATAGAGTAGTGGTCGACTGCAGTTGTCGGACCGTACGGCTGAGAGCCGAGGACGGTAGCGACGTATCACTCTCCGGGGAAGTGTTCCCCAAGACTCCCGAGTTCATATCGTCCTTGAGCGCGAGGCGCTTGATTCGCAAGAAGTGCGAGATGTTCCTGTGTCACGTTCAGGATATGCAAAAAGAATCACCACGTCAGCCAGACATTCGTACGGTTTGCGACTTCCCCGATGTCTTTCCCGAAGACCTACTTGGTTTACCTCCACCGAGAGAGGTAGAATTCTCGATCAATCTCATTCCGGGTACGGAACCCATATCTGCTACACCGTATCGTATAGCACCTGCCGAGATGAAGGAGTTGAAGGCTCAGTTGCAAGAGCTACTGGAAAAGGGATTCATCCGACCTAGCGTTTCCCCATGGGGAGCACCGGTGTTATTTGTTCGAAAGAAAGATGGATCCATGAGACTTTGCATCGACTACAGACAGTTGAACAAAGCCACAGTGAAGAATCGTTATCCATTGCCTCGCATCGACGACCTGTTTGACCAGCTCAGAGGAGCTACAGTATTCTCAAAGATTGATCTGCGTTCTGGATACCATCAGATTTCCGTTAAGAGAGAAGACATTCCGAAGACTGCTTTTAGAACACGCTATGGGCATTATGAGTTCTCAGTCATGCCTTTCGGATTGACTAATGCCCCGGTAGTGTTCATGGAGCTTATGAACAGTGTGTTCCGACCATACTTGGACCAGTTCGTAGTAGTGTTCATCGATGACATCTTGGTTTATTCACGGACTCAGGAGGAGCATGCTAGACATTTGCAATTGGTTTGAGTGTGTTGAGAGAGCACAAGCTGTATGCAAAATTGTCTAAATGTGAATTCTGGTTGAGTGAGGTGACATTCTTAGGACATGTTATCTCTGCCACCGGTATCCAGGTAGACCCCAGCAAGATTTCAGCCATAGTGGATTGGAAGACTCCGTGGAATGTTCGTGAGGTGAGGAGCTTCCTTGGGTTAGCCGGTTACTATCGTCGATTTGTTAAGGGCTTCGCTTCGATCGCTACTCCATTGAACAAGCTACTGCGTAAGGACATCAAATTCGAGTGGACAGAAGCGTGCTAGCGCAGTTTTGATCAACTGAAGGAGTGCCTGACCCAGGCACCAGACTTGATTCAACCTACTCCTGGCATCGAGTATACCATCTATAGTGACGCATCTCATAGCGGCTTAGGTTGTGTACTGATGCAGTTGAGTAAGGTAGTGGCCTACGCATCGAGACATTGTAAGACTCATGAGGAGAATTACCCGACACATGATTTAGAGTTGGCAGCCGTGGTGTTCGCCTTGAAGATTTGGCGCCACTACATCTTTGGGGAGAGGATTCACATCTTCACCGACCACAAGAGTTTGAGGTACCTACTCACCCAGAAGGAGCTGAATCTTAGACAACGCCGATGGTTGGAGCTGATCAAGGATTACGATTTAGTCATTGAGTATCACCCGGGCAAGGCTAACATCGTGGCCGATGCTTTGAGCAGAAAATCGTTAGCCGAGCTACAGCTTCAGTCTCCGTTAGAGCAGGAGATCCGTACAGCACAGAGAGGTGATGAGTTTTGTCAGAAGACTCGAGAGTTAGTTCCTGCAGGAAAGAGGCCCGAGTTTGCAATTCGCGATGACGGAGTATTGTACTATCGTGAACGCCTAGTGGTGCCCCGCGGTGGAGTGAGGGATCGCTTGTTGCGCGAGGCTCACGGAACCGTTTACACTATGCACCCGGGTAGTAACAAGATGTATCAAGATTTGAAGAAATCCTATTGGTGGCCAGCTATGAAAAAGGAAATCTCCGAGTTCACTGCGCGCTGTTTGACTTGTTAGCAAGTCAAGGCTGAGCACCAGGTTCCGACAGGGTTGCTGCACCCTCCTACCATTCCGGAATGGAAGTGGGAAAGAATCACTATGTGGTGGTCCCAAAGTGGTGAGATACAAAGTCTAGAGGTGGGGGGGTGAATAGACTTTGTTACAAGTTTAAAATCTTTTTCGTTTCTTTTGAAAACGAGAAAATGAGTGTTAATCTAGAGTCCTTGTGAACTTTAGATTGTGTGCAGAATTTGGTGGGTGGAGTGAACAGTAATTAATATGGATAGGTTAGTTTTCACAGTTAATATAATTGCAAGTAAGAATAAAGATAAGAGAGAGAGACACGCAAACTTTAACGAGGTTCGAAGGTGGGGTAATCCTTCTACGTCCTGAAAATCCACTATGTAGTTGGTTGTTGAATAATGAACCAACAGTTACACTTGTGTGAATTTCTGCACGGTATATCTTCACAAGATCAATGTTGCTACTGCACTCGTGCTGGCTTTGTTGTTCCTTCGAAGGTCAAGCTTCTTCAACAACTGCAAGATCCGAACAATAGGACTTGCAAGATCAACTTGTAAGAGAGTTGACCTACCCCTTTTTAATCAATAAGTTTGATCAAAAGTAATATCCTTCAACGTGGTATGATGCTTGAGGCAAGGAAACCTTCAAGTGTTTACACTATAGCTTTTTGGAAGGAGGAGAAGTTTGCTTCTGGATAAGGAGTTTAGAAATCTCTCTTTATCACGCTTTTTGGGCTAACTGTGAATGAGATAGCTTTAGTGATTGCTTCGTTGTGTTGTTGTATCAATGTATCTCTTCATATTCTCTTCAGTCTTCCAAGGATGCTATTTATAGCTGGATTGGATAATCTATCCGTTGAATCATAATGGACTATCCGTTGCATTTGCTGGCTTCAATTTTGAATGAAGATTGTGATTTGAGGATTCTTCGTTGAAGTGGGTGTTTGGACTTACTCAATTGTTGAGAAAGGATTCCCCAAAATCCGTCTTCTAGCCGTTGTTCAAGAATTTAAGACTGTAGCACTTTACTCTGTTTGTCTTCTAGTGCTTGTTTAGGAATTCCGGGCAGGCTCTTTAATTTTTAGAGACCCAGACTTTGTCTTCGAGTAATTTGTTCTTGAATCAGCCTAATTATCTTCAATCTAGCCGTTGAAAATCAAGAGATTGATTTTTCCTTGCCACGGGTAGAATTTCTTCATTCAGGACTTAGATGATTTTCTAAGCTTTTTCTCACTTGTCCGCTTTCTGAGAATTTCGGTCTTTGGTGAGTCTTCCGATTCTTAGCTGACAAATCCGGATGAGTCTTTTTCAGACTTCCGGGTGAGAAGGAGATCCGCGCTAGTCTTCCGATTTGAATGACTTAGCCTTCAGCGGGTTGTAGCGAGACATCCGGTTCTTATGTAGTCTTCCAGATCTGAGGATTTTTATCTGATTGAGAAATCCTCACTTGTCTCTGACACTTCCGATTTAAGATATCCAATTTTCATATCACTGAATTTGATCAAGTCTTCAGGCATCAAAACGCTTAAAGAAATATCACAGTTTTATTGAAAACTCAAGAACTTGGTTTTAACAATATTTCTAAAATGAAAAATTACATTGAATATTGGGGGAGACCTAAAGTCCCTATTACATTCTAAATAAATCATCATCAAAATCTATAATATTTTTCCCAACAATTTCCCCCTTTTTGATGATGACAAACAAGTGTTTAAGAGTTCCGGTCGCTGTACTGAGAACTAATTTTATAACTTTCTTTTAGTTTCTCATAATATACAGCTTGTTAACAAAAACTCTTAAACAAATACAATTCAAATTACAATAATTCCTAAACCAAGTTTTTGTCTTGAGATTTTGTGATTTCTTCCGCCTTGACTGTTTTCAGCTTCAGCAGATTCTGCTTGGCTGAGCAGTTGGCGTTGCGTTTGATAGATCTTTAATATCCAAAGTGGATATTCAAGATCTTGGAAGCAACACATCTCTCAAAAAAATAGAGAGAGTGTTGTTCCAGAGAAGGTGTATGGTCTAATACTGAAAAATACGAGATTTCCACCATAGACCTTCTCTACTGCCGAGATTCTCACCATAGACCTTAAAAGTCTTTTCTTCTCAATAGACTTCTTCCATTGCCGTCTATGAGGGTGAGAAAGAAAAGTTTCTCCATTGAGGATAATTTTCTTGGTGTATTCCTTAGACAGTGAGTTTGAAGACTTTTCATATTGAGAGAGTTGTTTGTGATGAAAGTGAATTGAGATATCTTGATTTAAATAGGGGAGGAGGAGTTTCACGGGTTCCATTAAGTGGGTAGTTGGAACGGTGAGAGTAAAGGAGTTTCAACTTCCAAGAAGTTGAAAAGTAAAAGGAATCTTTTACGAGTTACCAAGGAATTGAAACTGTTTTAATTAGAAAATTAGTTTCGATTGGTTTTAGAAACGTAACTGTTGATGGAGATTGTCGAGGATATGATACGAGCTTGTGTGATCGACTTTGGAGAAGATTGGGAGCGTTACTTGCCGTTGATGGAGTTTGCATATAATAACAGTTACCAGGCGAGTATTCAGATGGCTCCGTATGAGGCACTCTACGGCAGAAAGTGCCGAACCCCGATTTGTTGGACAGAGCTTAGCGAGCGTAAGCTCGAGGGACCAGATATTGTGCAGGAAACCGAGGAAAAGGTTCGTGTGATCAGAGACCGACTCCGCACTGCTTCGGACAGACCGAAATCTTATGCAGACTTGAAGAGACGAGACATAGAGTACAATGTTGGTGACATGGTATTCTTGAAGGTTTCACCTTGGAAGAAGGTCCTACGGTTCGGGAAGAAAGGGAAGCTTAGCCCTAGATTCATTGGACCCTACCGCATTCTGGAGCGAATAGGACCTGTTGCTTACAAGTTAGAGTTGCCACCAGAGTTGAACAGGATTCACGACGTCTTTCTTGTCTCCATGCTACGTAGATACCGTTCAGATCCGACTCATGTGTTGCCGACCAATGCTGTAACCCTCGACGAGAGTTTGTCTTACGAAGAAGAGCCAGTTAAGATCTTGGCGCGCGAAACTAAAGTACTAAGAAATAAGACGGTACCTTTGGTAAAGGTACTATGGCGTAATCATGCGGTGGAAGAAGCAACCTGGGAGACCGAGGAATCTATGCGAACTCAGTACCCTCATCTCTTCGACGACCAATGACTCAGGTAATTTCGAGGACGAAATTCTTTTTAAGGGGGAGAAATGTAACGCCCCGAAATCTGGCCCAAAAGAATTAATTAAATTGTTAGAGCAATTGGTTACGAATTGGGCCCAAAAAGGGGTTAAAATTATAATTTGGATTTTAAGCCCAACTTTTATGTCATCTCGTAGGAAATATTTTTGTGATCGCGTCGGTTCAGACGGCTCGCGAATCGGAGTTATGGAGCTCATGTTATGACCATTTAATCAGGTATTTTGGGTCCGAAGCCCAATCCTTTTTGGAATGGGACCATTAAATAAACCTAAACTAATTTCAGCCGTAGAAACCTTATCCTTCTTCGTCCGTTCTCCTTCTTTTTTCTTCTTCTTCTTCTTCTTCTTCTCCTTCTTCTTCTTCTTCGCCGATCGATCGCCGCCGGAAGTTCCCCAGCCGGTCGTTCGCCGTCCAATTGGAGCCGCCGTCGCCTTCCCCAGCCTCGTCGCCATCATCGCCGCAGCCAATCGCCTTCCCCAGCCTCGCCGCCATCATCGCCGATTGGTGCAGCGCCGCCGTGAGCCAGCCGCCGGTCGTCGCCGTCCAACTGGAGCAGCCAGCCGCCGGCGTCGCCGCTCATCGCCGTCGTCGATTGCAGCGCCGCCGAGTTGCAGCGCCGCCGCTGTTTCCTTCGCCAGTAGCCGCCGCTCAGCGTCGCCGAGCTTCCAGCTGCTGCTTCGCCTTCCATTAGCTCTATCTCATGCCTAAAGGAGGCATGTTGAGATGCTAGGGCTGACTCAATCAGCCCTTGGACCTTCCTTGTCCAGGTTTCCGGTATCTCATCCGGAAGAGTAGGAGTGGAAGAGCTATGGAAGTGAAAATTAGTTACCTGATGAGGAGATGATGTCCTTTGAAAGAGTTGCAAAGGAAGAGATTCAGCATCTTCTTGCATATCTTCTTCATCAGTGATCTTTAGTGTCCTCTCAGATTCGCCTTCTGCTTCATCAAGTGCACAATTTGATATGTATCTTGAGAGTGAGTTTCTATCTTCAGCTTCATTTGGTTCTTCAAAAATGGCTATTGGAGTTTGAGAGACCTCCTCTTCTGCCATCTGAGATTCCCTCTCAGCTTTTCCAGAGTGCCTTTGGACTTCTACTTCTTTCTCCATAATTTCTGGAATAGCTGACTGTTCCTGAATTTCTGCTGACTTTTCCAGAATCTCAAGTTGTGTCTGATTGGAGATCTCACAAGGAGTTGTGAGGATCTCGAGCACTTGAGATTGGATCAGTCGCTGAAATTCTTCTTCTTCAGTTGCTTCCTGGTTCTGCTCTTGTGGGGGAGAGGCTGCCTTCTTTTGAACAGTTTCAGTTAGAACCATTTCGAACGCAGGTGAGGTTTCCGTAAAGATAGGGAAATCCTCAGCTGTTGTTTCCAAAACAGCTATTTCTTCAGAAGTGGGAGCCATTTGATCTTCTGTGGCTTTTGAGAAGACTGGCTTGTAGACTGCAGTATCTTCATCATCTGCTTCAAAGTCTGAAATTGGTGTAGTGGCCAAGTGTTCCAGATGCAGATCCTCATTGTTCCTTTGCCATACCCAGTAGTCATCCAAGATGTCTTCACAGCAGTGGTTGACTGGTAGTCCTAGGCATTTCTTGATAATCTTTTCATTCTTCAGCTGTTGGTCCCAATCCAACAGTTGCTCTTCAAAATTTCCAACTTTCCAAGCTCTCCAATTATAGTAGAGCTGCCAGAATTTGTTGTCAGCATCATCTGTATGAGGCTGAGATGAGGTTGGAAGGCTTTGGACTGGAGGGATTTCTTCTTCAAATTGTTGAGGGCTCTGGTTTTGAATAGAGGTTTCCTCAGCAGTTTCCCTCTCCTTCAACTCATCCGAATCGACATCTTTGGATGTTGATGAAGAGTTGATCTTTCTCTTCTTCTTCCTTTGAAGTTCTCCATGGTCAGAGACTTCTTCTTCTTCTTCCAAACATACCAAGGCAAGATTCTGTGGTGCTTCAATGGAGGGAGAGGGGGACACCACTTGCTTTCTTTTGGCAGTCTTTGCCATATGGATGAGTAGGACATTATCTGATGAGCTATCTTCTGCAGTGGTACTGGCACTGGCTCTGTTTTCTCCTTTGGAGGATAAGTAGTATAGCCAGTATCTTTCTCCATACTTCTTTCCTTTAGAAGCAATACCCATAGACTCCAAGATATGTCCAAGGTATAGTCCTTGACAAAGATATTTCTGGTTGGGCTTTCCCAGATGCTTTGAGATGGAATTGAAAAAGTGTGCAGCCCAGTTTACCTTAGTTTTGGTAATGAGAGCGTTGATGATGAAGGCTCTCTCCTGGGTGATGTCATCGGCATGACCTCCACTCCCACATTCGAGGCAGGCGATGACCAGTTCCAAAATCAATTTGTAATCGTTGTTCAGATCTGCTTTCTTTGCTGGGCCAGAAGGAGTTCGCCCAGAAATTCCAATGATGTTCCAGTCCAGATTTTTGACTGGAAATTTCCCAACTTCAACTCCAGAATTGGGAAGGCGAAGCTTTCTTCCCAATTTCTTCTGCGAAAGCTTCACCTTTGAGCCTCCAACAGTGGACTTGATGACTGGAAATGTCCTCTGTGGATTTTTCTTTGACTGAGCAGATTTGATTTCTCCATTTCTGTAGAATTCAAGAACTTCTTCCTCGAATTTGAGGCGAATCTCCATTTGAAGAAATTCGGAGAGTTCTTGAGCAGCTATCATCTGCAGATAGTTTTGGAAGAATGTTGGAGATGAGCACTTGGCTTCTAACTTCTGAAAGTGGACATTTGCACCGACAACCTTCATTTTCTCAGAAATTTGGGTGAAAATTTGAGAAATAAAGGCTTAGGGTTCTTGCAGGTTTTTGAGAATTTCTCACGAAGAAGATGACGAAGAATTTTTGAGTGGGCGGTTGAGATCTGAATAGTGGCGATTTGGATTTAATGTGGGCGATTTATGCGGCTAGTGGCGATACTGTTCCCAAGGCCACGTTCCCACCCATCATTTTGACAGACGTGGAAAGTGAACTGCCACGTGCACTTCATTCAGTCTAATTGAATTAGACCAATTTTGTGAAGCAAATCGGAAAACTTGGCTTCACTTAGTGGTTTGGTGAAGATATCCGCCAGTTGTTCTTCAGTTGAGATATACTCAATTTTGATATCTTTCTTTTCCACATGTTCTCTGATGAAGTGATGCTTGACATCAATGTGCTTAGTGCGAGAATGATGCACTGGGTTTTGAGAGATGGCTATGGCACTTTGATTGTCACAAAAGATTGTCACTTCCTTTGTTTTGACTCCATAGTCCAGTAGTTGTTGCTTTAGCCACAAAACTTGAGCACAACAACTACCAGCTGCAATGTACTCTGCTTCTGCTGTAGATGTAGAAATGGAGTTTTGTTTCTTACTGAACCAAGAAACAAGATTTCCACCAATGAATTGACAAGTACCTGATGTACTTTTCCGGTCAACTTTGCATCCGGCAAAGTCAGAATCTGAGTATCCCACTAACTCAAATGAATTGCTCTTACCATACCACAAACCCATGTTCTGAGTTCCTTTGAGGTATCTGAGAATCCTTTTAGCTACTACCAGATGACTTTCCTTTGGCTTTGACTGGAATCTGGCACAAACACCTACTGCATACGAGATACCCGGACGGCTTGCAGTAAGGTAGAGTAGAGATCCGACAATCCCTCTGTAGAGAGTTTGATCTACATCCTTTCCATCTACATCCATATCAAGTTTGGTGGATGTGCTCATGTGGACAAAAACGGATGACTTCTGATCAACATTGAACTTCTTGATAAGATCCCTTGTATATTTGGCTTGATTGATGAGAGTGCCTTCACTTCTCTGTTTGATTTGAAGGCCAAGGAAGTAGTTGAGTTCCCCCATCATGCTCATTTCAAATTTTCCTTGCATGAGGGTTGAAAACTTGGTGCATAGATCTTCCTTCGTTGAGCCAAATATGATATCGTCTACATAGATCTGAACTAATAGGAGATCTTCTCCATCTTGTAGCTTGAATAATGTCTTGTCAATTACTCCTTTGGTGAATCCATTGTCTATAAGAAATTGAGACAATGTATCATACCAAGCTCTTGGTGCTTGTTTGAGTCCATATAGCGCCTTCTTGAGTCTATACACCCGATCTCCCTTAGTGTGCAACTCAAATCCTGGAGGCTGTTCTACGTACACTTCTTCCTCTAGGTTTCCGTTGAGAAATGCGCTTTTGACATCCATTTGATAGGCTTTGAAGTCCTTGTGAGTAGCAAAGGCTAGAAACAGCCTTATAGCTTCAAGTCTAGCAACTGGAGCGAAGGTTTCATCAAAATCTATACCTTCTTCTTGACAATATCCTTTAGCAACTAATCGGGCCTTGTTTCTGACAACAACGCCGTTTTCATCCATCTTGTTCCAGAAGACCCACTTTGTCCCAATGACATGTTGATGAGTAGGTCTGGGAACAAGTTTCCAAACATCATTTCTGGAAAACTGGTTGAGTTCTTCTTGCATTGCATTGATCCAATCAGAATCAGCTAGAGTTTCTTTAATATTCTTTGGTTCCACTTGTGAGATGAAACAAGCAAGCATAGCTTCTAGATTCTGTTGGGCACTTCTTGTGCGAACACCAGATTGAATATCTCCAATGATCTGTTGTGAGGGATGATCCCTTAACCAACGAAGATTGTGTTGATTGGGATTGACTGGTTGATCTAGTTCAGCTTCTGGTTGAAGAACAGAAGTTGTTGGTGTTTCCGGATGGATTGGCACTGGGTCGCCATTTCCGGAATTGTCGCCGTTTGAGATATCCGGAATATTGGAAGGCTGGCCAAAATTTCCGGAGGGCTCAGCACCGTCTGAATCCGGATTTCTCTGTGAAATCTTCAGAGGCAGACTTCTGAATGGAATGAATTCCGTGGGTTTCATTCTATCTTCTTTATTGACTTCTTCATCCTTGTCTGATAAATCCAGAACCTCATGATCATGTTTTGATGGTTTGTCAATCACATGTTTTTCATCAAAAATGACATGTATTGACTCTTCAGTGATCATGGTTCTCTTGTTGAAGACTCTGAACGCCTTGCTTACCATGGAATATCCTAGGAAGATGGCCTCATCTGATTTCTCATCAAAAGTGTTCAAATGATTCTTCCCGTTGTTTAACACAAAGCACTTGCTCCCAAAAATATGGAAATATGATATATTAGGCTTTCTCCCATTCCACAGTTCATAGGGAGTTTTGTTGTGCCTTTTATAAATCATACTCCTATTTTGAGTGTAGCAGGCTGTGTTAACTGCTTCAGCCCAGAACCTCTTTGGTAAGGAAGCTTCTGCTAGCATGGTTCTCACTGCTTCCTTCAGAGTTCTGTTCCTTCTTTCAGCTACACCATTCTGTTGAGGTGTTCTTGCTGCAGATGTCTGATGAAGAATTCCGTTTTCTTCGCAGTAGTGAATGATGATTTCATTCAGGAATTCTGTGCCTTTGTCAGATCTGATCTTCTGAATGGTCTGACTTGCTTGATTTTGAATTAGCTTCATGCAGTTGGTGAGTTTCCCTTGAGTCTCCTTCTTGCCGTTGAGGAAGATTGTCCATGTGTATCTTGAGTAATCATCAACTACCACAAGGACATATTTCTTTCCACTTAGACTTATTGGTGTAACAGGGCCAAATAAGTCCATGTGAATAAGACTTAATATCCTTGTAGTTGAGGGTGCCGATTTTGCCTTGAAGGTGGACTTGACTTGCTTTCCTTTTTGGCAAGCATCACAAATACTTTCCTTTCTGAATGCAGCTTTGGGAAGACCTTCTACTAACCCTTCTTTGGACAACTTGTTGAAAGTTTTGAAGTTGAGATGACTCAACCTCTTATGCCAAAGCCATAGAAGGTTAGTGTCACCTTTGCTGATTAGACATGCTTCCTTGACATTATCCCACATTACTTCATAGATGTTCCTGATTCTCTTCCCAGTGAGAATGACTTCATTAGTGGATATGTTCTTAAGAGATGCCATGTCCTTGCAGAATTCCAAGGAGTAACCTTTATCACAAAACTGACTTATGCTAAGAAGGTTGTAATTGAGCCCTTCAACATAAGATACAGCTTGGATGGTTAGTCCCTTGTATACCAGATTTCCTAGCCCTTTAGTAAGGCCGAAATCATTGCTTCCTCCAAAAGTAACTCTTGGACCATCATAGGGAATTAGATTGCTCAAAAGGCTCGCATCACCCGTCATGTGTCTTGAACAGCCACTGTCTAAGTACCAGACACCTGGGTACTTAGTGGCTTTCTGCATTAGAAGGAGGAAGATTTTGGTACCCAATTAAGTTTGGGTCCGGAGTAGTTAATGGTGTGTGTTCCTACATCAAGTTTGAAGTTGCAGGGAATCTTCCTTGCAGCTCTAAACTTGTTGGGATTGTAATCATAGTTGTAGGCATAAAACTTCCTACGTGCAGGAGATGTTATTTCCTGTTTCCTCCTAGTAAACCTAGGTTGATAAGACCTATGATTTTGTCTAGGTGGTGCATAGTGTGTTCTGTGTCGGTTATAAGCATACTTAGGTGGCACAAATAGCTTCTGAGGTGGAGGGTGACTATATCTTGGCATAGTTCTCCACTCAGAATTTCTTGGAAAACTCCTGTCTCCCCCATAATGGGTATAGCCTCGTGTATAATGGGGGTTAGAAGGTTTTCTTTTGAAATTATTTCCTTTTTGAGGTTTGTCCAGCTTCCTATAGTTCTTAGGAGGGACTACATTTTTGGAAACTTCTATTGGTTTTTCCTTTTCCTTCCCTTTCTGCTTATTTGGTTTAGCAGTAGGTTTAGGAGGGATGAAAGTTGTTTTCCCTTTCTTTTTAGAGCTAGAGGAGTCAAACCCAAGTCCTTCACGACCCTTATGTTTGGTCGTTTCAAGAAGCTTATCCACTGCCTCTTTTGACTTAAGAGTCCCTAGTTCTTTGTTAAGGGATTTCACCTTTTCAGAGAGAGATTCATTTTCAGTCTTGAGTTGAGTGATCTCATTCAGTTGACTTTTCCGACCTTCAGTCAATTTGAGATTCTCTTCACTCAATAGTTTGTTCTCCTTTGTTAAGGAAGAATGTTTATCTCCTCAAAGTCTTTCATCATCTTTTTGAACTGGTCAAAAAGATTTTCAGAAGTTGGTATGCTTTCATAAGAAGATGAGCAGAAGGTTTGTGAGGTTACCTCTTGATCAGCATCATCTTTGGCCATTAGGCAGAGAGTGTCATCTTCTGACATGGTCCACCTATCCTCGTGATTGGACTTTTAAGCTCTGCGCTCCATGCAGACGAGAGCTTCTTCATCCGAGCTTGAGCTGGATGACTCGTCACTTTCAGCAGCAACCATTGCCTTCTTCTTCTTCTCGATCCTTTCTCTTTCTCCGTACTTCTCCACTTTTGGGTACGAGCACGCTGACTTCCAGTGGCCAGGCTTCCTGCAGTTGTAACACAAATAAGATTCAGGAGGGGAGTCACTTACCTGTGGCTTTCCCTTGGATGGCCTTCTGACTAAATCAGCTTTCTTGAAGAACTTTTTGAACTTCCGGAATTGCTTGACCATCATGGCAAATTCCTCATCGTAGTTCTCCATTTTTGAACTTGATGGCTGGCTGGAGGAGGGTGTGTCACAGTTCCTTGGGCATGTCCCTTCACTTGATGGGACTCTTGGAGTTGTCATCAGTGCCGTGGGGAAGGGAGTGACTTGTTCTTCCTTCTTCTTCTTCAGCTCGTGCTCATAGGTTCTGAGCTCATCAAGAAGACCTTGAACAGTGTAGTTCTCCAGATTTCTTCCTTCTTCCATGGCTGTGGCTTTGGTGTACCACTCAGTTGGAAGAGATCTCATCAACCTTACATTCTTCTCTTTGGGAGAAAGAACGTGGTTTAGTGATGCAAGATCATTAAAGATTTTGTGGAATCTTTCATCCAGCATATCAAATGATTTTCCGGGAAGCATTTTGAAGCTTTTGAACTTCTCAAGCAGGACTTCTATCTTCTGCTTTCTCAAGTCCTCTGAACCCTCACATAGCTTCCCAAGACCTTGCCATATCTCCATGGCAGTCTTGAGGTGCTTAATTTTGGAGAAGGTGATGGGGTCAAGTGTCTTGAAGATGGCTGCTTTGGCGACGTTATCCAGATTGTGCTTTTTGCAATCTCTATCATCCCATTTTTCCTTGGGCTTTGGAATGTACTGGACTACGTCTGGAGTTGCTGGATTCCTCTCAGGATTCTCCATTTGGATTTTCAAGGGTCCATCCTCAAGCACCATCCACATGCAATCATGTAGAGCGTAAAGGTGTGCTTCCATCATGATCTTCCAATCATCATAACCTAGAAGAGAAAACTTGGGCAAACCGTGATCCATATTGTTCACCATTTTGATCGCTTCTCGTTACTCTAAATGTAGATAGTGAGAAGACTGCTCCGATACCAATTGGTGGTCCCAAAGTGGTGAGATACAAAGTCTAGAGGGGGGAGGGTGAATAGACTTTGTTACAAGTTTAAAATCTTTTTCGTTTCTTTTGAAAACGAGAAAATGAGTGTTAATCTAGAGTCCTTGTGAACTTTAGATTGTGTGCGGAATTTGGTGGGTGGAGTGAACAGTAATTAATATGGATAGGTTAGTTTTCACAGTTAATATAATTGCAAGTAAGAATAAAGATAAGAGAGAGAGACACGCAAACTTTAACGAGGTTCGAAGGTGGGGTAATCCTTCTACGTCCTGAAAATCCACTATGTAGTTGGTTGTTGAATAATGAACCAACAGTTACACTTGTGTGAATTTCTGCACGGTATATCTTCACAAGATCAATGTTGCTACTGCACTCGTGCTGGCTTTGTTGTTCCTTCGAAGGTCAAGCTTCTTCAACAACTGCAAGATCCGAACAATAGGACTTGCAAGATCAACTTGTAAGAGAGTTGACCTACCCCCTTTTTAATCAATAAGTTTGATCAAAAGTAATATCCTTCAACGTGGTATGATGCTTGAGGCAAGGAAACCTTCAAGTGTTTACACTATAGCTTTTTGGAAGGAGGAGAAGTTTGCTTCTGGATAAGGAGTTTAGAAATCTCTCTTTATCACGCTTTTTGGGCTAACTGTGAATGAGATAGCTTTAGTGATTGCTTCGTTGTGTTGTTGTATCAATGTATCTCTTCATATTCTCTTCAGTCTTCCAAGGATGCTATTTATAGCTGGATTGGATAATCTATCCGTTGAATCATAATGGACTATCCGTTGCATTTGCTGGCTTCAATTTTGAATGAAGATTGTGATTTGAGGATTCTTCGTTGAAGTGGGTGTTTGGACTTACTCAATTGTTGAGAAAGGATTCCCCAAAATCCGTCTTCTAGCCGTTGTTCAAGAATTTAAGACTGTAGCACTTTACTCTGTTTGTCTTCTAGTGCTTGTTTAGGAATTCCGGGCAGGCTCTTTAATTTTTAGAGACCCAGACTTTGTCTTCGAGTAATTTGTTCTTGAATCAGCCTAATTATCTTCAATCTAGCCGTTGAAAATCAAGAGATTGATTTTTCCTTGCCACGGGTAGAATTTCTTCATTCAGGACTTAGATGATTTTCTAAGCTTTTTCTCACTTGTCCGCTTTCTGAGAATTTCGGTCTTTGGTGAGTCTTCCGATTCTTAGCTGACAAATCCGGATGAGTCTTTTTCAGACTTCCGGGTGAGAAGGAGATCCGCGCTAGTCTTCCGATTTGAATGACTTAGCCTTCAGCGGGTTGTAGCGAGACATCCGGTTCTTATGTAGTCTTCCAGATCTGAGGATTTTTATCTGATTGAGAAATCCTCACTTGTCTCTGACACTTCCGATTTAAGATATCCAATTTTCATATCACTGAATTTGATCAAGTCTTCAGGCATCAAAACGCTTAAAGAAATATCACAGTTTTATTGAAAACTCAAGAACTTGGTTTTAACAATATTTCTAAAATGAAAAATTACATTGAATATTGGGGGAGACCTAAAGTCCCTATTACATTCTAAATAAATCATCATCAAAATCTATAATATTTTTCCCAACAATTTCCCCCTTTTTGATGATGACAAACAAGTGTTTAAGAGTTCCGGTCGCTGTACTGAGAACTAATTTTATAACTTTCTTTTAGTTTCTCATAATATACAGCTTGTTAACAAAAACTCTTAAACAAATACAATTCAAATTACAATAATTCCTAAACCAAGTTTTTGTCTTGAGATTTTGTGATTTCTTCCGCCTTGACTGTTTTCAGCTTCAGCAGATTCTGCTTGGCTGAGCAGTTGGCGTTGCGTTTGATAGATCTTTAATATCCAAAGTGGATATTCAAGATCTTGGAAGCAACACATCTCTCAAAAAAATAGAGAGAGTGTTGTTCCAGAGAAGGTGTATGGTCTAATACTGAAAAATACGAGATTTCCACCATAGACCTTCTCTACTGCCGAGATTCTCACCATAGACCTTAAAAGTCTTTTCTTCTCAATAGACTTCTTCCATTGCCGTCTATGAGGGTGAGAAAGAAAAGTTTCTCCATTGAGGATAATTTTCTTGGTGTATTCCTTAGACAGTGAGTTTGAAGACTTTTCATATTGAGAGAGTTGTTTGTGATGAAAGTGAATTGAGATATCTTGATTTAAATAGGGGAGGAGGAGTTTCACGGGTTCCATTAAGTGGGTAGTTGGAACGGTGAGAGTAAAGGAGTTTCAACTTCCAAGAAGTTGAAAAGTAAAAGGAATCTTTTACGAGTTACCAAGGAATTGAAACTGTTTTAATTAGAAAATTAGTTTCGATTGGTTTTAGAAACGTAACTGTTGATGGAGATTGTCGAGGATATGATACGAGCTTGTGTGATCGACTTTGGAGAAGATTGGGAGCGTTACTTGCCGTTGATGGAGTTTGCATATAATAACAGTTACCAGGCGAGTATTCAGATGGCTCCGTATGAGGCACTCTACGGCAGAAAGTGCCGAACCCCGATTTGTTGGACAGAGCTTAGCGAGCGTAAGCTCGAGGGACCAGATATTGTGCAGGAAACCGAGGAAAAGGTTCGTGTGATCAGAGACCGACTCCGCACTGCTTCGGACAGACCGAAATCTTATGCAGACTTGAAGAGACGAGACATAGAGTACAATGTTGGTGACATGGTATTCTTGAAGGTTTCACCTTGGAAGAAGGTCCTACGGTTCGGGAAGAAAGGGAAGCTTAGCCCTAGATTCATTGGACCCTACCGCATTCTGGAGCGAATAGGACCTGTTGCTTACAAGTTAGAGTTGCCACCAGAGTTGAACAGGATTCACGACGTCTTTCTTGTCTCCATGCTACGTAGATACCGTTCAGATCCGACTCATGTGTTGCCGACCAATGCTGTAACCCTCGACGAGAGTTTGTCTTACGAAGAAGAGCCAGTTAAGATCTTGGCGCGCGAAACTAAAGTACTAAGAAATAAGACGGTACCTTTGGTAAAGGTACTATGGCGTAATCATGCGGTGGAAGAAGCAACCTGGGAGACCGAGGAATCTATGCGAACTCAGTACCCTCATCTCTTCGACGACCAATGACTCAGGTAATTTCGAGGACGAAATTCTTTTTAAGGGGGGAGAAATGTAACGCCCCGAAATCTGGCCCAAAAGAATTAATTAAATTGTTAGAGCAATTGGTTACGAATTGGGCCCAAAAAGGGGTTAAAATTATAATTTGGATTTTAAGCCCAACTTTTATGTCATCTCGTAGGAAATATTTTTGTGATCGCGTCGGTTCAGACGGCTCGCGAATCGGAGTTATGGAGCTCATGTTATGACCATTTAATCAGGTATTTTGGGTCCGAAGCCCAATCCTTTTTGGAATGGGACCATTAAATAAACCTAAACTAATTTCAGCCGTAGAAACCTTATCCTTCTTCGTCCGTTCTCCTTCTTTTTTCTTCTTCTTCTTCTTCTTCTTCTCCTTCTTCTTCTTCTTCGCCGATCGATCGCCGCCGGAAGTTCCCCAGCCGGTCGTTCGCCGTCCAATTGGAGCCGCCGTCGCCTTCCCCAGCCTCGTCGCCATCATCGCCGCAGCCAATCGCCTTCCCCAGCCTCGCCGCCATCATCGCCGATTGGTGCAGCGCCGCCGTGAGCCAGCCGCCGGTCGTCGCCGTCCAACTGGAGCAGCCAGCCGCCGGCGTCGCCGCTCATCGCCGTCGTCGATTGCAGCGCCGCCGAGTTGCAGCGCCGCCGCTGTTTCCTTCGCCAGTAGCCGCCGCTCAGCGTCGCCGAGTCTCCAGCCGCCGTCGCCGAGCTTCCAGCTGCTACTTCGCCTTCGCCGGAAACGAGCGCCGCCGTCGCCCTTTGCACAGCGGCCATACGCCGCCGTCGATTGCAGCACCGCCAGTCGCTGCTCATCGCCGTCGAACTGCCACTCCGCAACTGTCGCCGGTGTCCGTCACCGTCGCCGCATCCGGCCGCTGCCCCGAGTTGATATCGCCGGCAGATTAACCTCCACGCCGGATTGATGGGTCGATTTCGTATTTTGACTTGATTTGACCCGTTCGGTTGATTTCATTGATTTGTCTTCCGTTCGAGCTATCGATTAGATTTCGGCGTAATCCAGGTCCGTACTATGAAGTTAATAGCATTCAGAATAGATTTAATGGTTTGGATCGTTATATGTGTTTATGCTATAATTTGGCTAAATTGGTTAATTGAATTAAATTGATTGTTTGAATTGAATTGTTGAGGATTGTGAATTGACTGAACAGGTTTGACTTTGACTTGGGTTAGGTCATGTTTGACCTAGGCTTTGACTGGATATTCTGTTGTCGTAGGTTTGACCGGATGGTTAAATCCAAGACTTTAATGAATTAGTTAAGTTAATTAATTAATTCTAATCGGTGATTAAGGTCAATTGGTTTATTGTGTTGAACATAGAAACTGGCCATTACTCGGGCGGCTGCAGGGCCTGGTCAGTGAGGTTAAGACGTGCGCACGAGGGTCTGCGATCTTGGGTTTGAGGCCATCGCCCGAGGGATCCTACCTCCACCGAATTGAGGCCATCTTCGGTATTACGGATTGAGGCTATCTCCGTCATAGGCAATAAATGTTAAGTGGTTTGACTTTGGTGAAAGTCTAAATTGGTTTGACCGGTGGTCAAAGAGTTAATGAGAAACCCGTAACACCTAAATCGTTTTGAAAAGAAAGAAAATAAGTTGACTGTTGGTCAACCGTCTAAAGAACCGAATGTAAAGTTGAATTGATTTTTATTAAAAGGATAAACATATGCACGATCTTAATTGTTGAATTATTATGTTTATTCTTGTGCTACAATGGAGTACCACTCAGCGTCAATGCTGAGCGGATAACGTTGTTTTCCTTTTTGCTGTCCGTAGGTGATCAGACAGATTAAGCTAGAGCCGATCCCAGAGGGCATTGAGTAGGAGATGTACGATGGCGTGGCTGTCTCTTTAATCTGTTGATATGCTTTATTTAATTAACTTTAATGCTTATTACGTTTTCGGGCAAGATCCCAAGTTGTTTGACTTTAAAAAGGCTTCCGCATTATTTTAAATTACTCCGATGGATTTTTATATGTATTGATAGAACGTTTGTTTAAAATTGTTTTGAAAATGTCGCAAATTCGGATACCAATTCAGTGGCACACCGGTCCGCTGTCTCACGGGTTTGGGTCATGCGGGTTGGGGTGTTACATACATTTTCTTTATCCCGAAAAATAAATTTCATTGAAATAATTCAGAATCGACATAAATTGCATTCGACCCCGTGCATGGCACGGGTCAGGATGCTAGTATATTGTATTTTACACTACCAAATGTGTTTTAGCAATCCATCTTTTCATAGCTCCTCCAATCATTTCTCTTAAATAATACACTTTTTTTACATTATTATTTTTTAAATATTTATTTGTAATCATATTTATATTTTTAAAATTTTTATGGTACATGCATTTCAAACTTTACATATATTGAGTATTTTTATAAGAAACAAGAAATATAAATGTATTTTAATAAATATATAGAAAAAATGAATTTACAAGATGGGAATAACATGTAGTGTATTAATACAATGTGAGAGTGAGACTTGCTTTTTACAATATAGTGTTAATTTTGCTCTACCCATTGGAGTGACAATTTTGCTATAGGGTCTTGTATATAATGTATTTGTTACAATATACAAGACCCATTGGAGTTGCTCTTATAGTGTAGTTTTAAAAACTAGACGGGCCACTCTTCCTGCACTACACACACCAAAATTATAATATAAAAAATAAAAATTACATGTTTTAAATAGTACTTCGTATTAAATATTTTTTTAAATAAGAGATAATTTTAATTTTCAAATAAGTTAACTCAATATTTTAAAAACACTCAAATGAAATGTTTGCGTGAATGCATTTTATAATAATATTAAATATATCAATGATTTCGTATTTAAATCATAGCTATAACAATACATTTTTTAAAATTTTTAAAATTAAAGTCAAACCCTTAAGAGTATTTATTTTTTAACTATTAAATATTTAGAAACATTAAGCTAAAGTATAACAAAAAATATTCTAGTTTAGATGGTCTACAACTAAACTAGGTGTCTAAGAGATGAGGTGTTAGAACCTGTTCTTGGATAAATTTTTTAAAAAACAAATTTGCAAAATATACTCGTTTGATCGGTCCGACCAACAGTACTTATCTGTTCACATCGGTTAGCACCGGTTCAATGCATATTAGAGTCTGGACTAGACCGGTCAGACCACTAGTTCGTCAATTCCCGATCTGAACTGGCCGATCCGAGGGCCAGTTTAAAAAACTATTGTTTGAATTCAATTTACTCTGTGTCTTTAATTCTTTTTTCACTATTTAATCTCATCATCGTCTCGCTTTCTATTTTATGGACTAGTTTTTTCTGAAATAAATTACGGTTACTCACACACAAACCACACAAATTAGAGTAAACAAATGTATTTGGTCTTCCTCGATCAACCAATAAATCAATTTCTGATTAAATCATAATTAAACATTCATAATCAAACGATTCATATAAATGAATATACGGTTTGCTATGTAAATGAATTAACGTTATCTATAAATTTTACGCTAGAACAAACCCACAAACTCGTCTCGATTATTTGACGAATTAAACAAAGCAAATCGGTGAATCAACAAGGATACCGGCGAACTGCGGCTTCATCATGGTGGAGCAACAGTGTCACTGACGGCAACGGTAACACCCTAATTCGTCCAGGTCTGCATCCCATTTCGGACTAAAGTATAAACTTGATAATCGTAAAATTTAGAACATTTCAAACACTTTTATTTATCCTAGAGGTCTTTTTATACAGCTTTAACATCAAATATTTAAATGAGTATATCTTAGAGTTTTTCTAGATATTCTTAACAATAGTCATCAATTTATTCATTTTGAATCATGGCTCATCAATTCATAATCATCATTTAACTGAGGTCAGTATTTTTAGTCACATTTCTTTCGTACGATTCATTTGTTCATAGCAACATTTTTTTTAATATTTCGTCAGAATGAGATTGTTTTCATTATATGATCTTAATCACATAGAGCATCCTTTTAATTATCGTAATTCATAACATTTCAAATTACTAAGTTTTTTTAACCTAATAAATTAAATTAATTATTTGAATTAAATAGATTCATAGATAATTTATAAATTTCTATTTGTAAAAATTACATAATTTACCTTTTCAAATTTTAAATCATAGGAGATCTACTTACACAACTTCATAAGTGCTTTATTTTTCTATCACTTTCTACATTGCTGTGTCTACAAATGATGTCAATTTAAATAATTTTTAAAGTTATTTACTTAAAAATATATTTTAATATATATTACTCTAGTATTTCTTTATGTTATTTATTTTTAGATATTTTTAATTTTTCTTTTATACAGAGTATTATTTATTAAAGTTAATTATTAAAAAACTATTTTTAAATTAATACGGAGTATATATTATTAGCTTAAGTTAATTATTTAAAATTATTTTGGTAAATTGGTGAATTGGCGTATGTGCACTATTACTTGGAGTAAGAAAAGTATGAAATTAATGAAATATGACGCAACACAGATTTGTAAGAAAGAGATGATGCAGTATAAAAAGTATACATGGTATGTAAATCCTCCACCCTTATAGAGTTTCATTCTCTATGATTGGGGGGGAGGGGGCGGCTGATGTCGAGGGCAAGGACAATGGAGAAGATTGGGGTGGGTGAGAAGAAATGAACTCGAAGAATCAAATTAAAGTATTCGAGGATTAAGTATGAAAATGAACTTTAATCTAAAACAACCCAAAACTATTTTTTCCTCTTTGAGAAAATATTTGTCTTAAAAAATGATTTCCTACCATTTGTGTAACCAAAAATAAGAAAGTAGAATTGAAATTTTCTAGGAAAATATTTTTCTCACAACCAAATAGATGTTAAGAGTTAGAATCTAAAAGAAGAGAACTTTAAAAAATTGAAAAAAATTACAAAGTTGAACAAAGTTTTCTTTAATCTCGTGCAATGAACTAGTTAACAACTTAACATCCTACTCCCTCCGATCTTAATAACTTTCTCTATTTTGACTTTTTATCAAATAGTGATATTCTTTGACTATAAATTATAAGAAAAGTATATTTAGTTTAATATAAATTCAATATATTAGATTAATCTTAGAATATAGTTTTTATATGTCAAATTTTTATATCATTTATTTATTTAGATTACGTTAATTTTTGCTCAAATAATGTTAGTATTTGATCAAAAAAGTTAACATGAAAGAATTTTACTTACTCCGTTCCAATTTATAATGCATGTTTACTATTTACAGGGTCAAACTTCATTCATTTTCTTTCTCTATTTCCGTTAGCAATTTGATAAAATAAAATACTATTGTCAGTTTGTCACTACTAGTTTTGTAGATCTTTTGATGTAGTATTTTAATTTGTAATTTTTATTTTTCTATTTTATACCATTTGTCGTATAAAATAATTTAAAAATGAATTCAATCAAATATCGTAAAACGAAACATTTTACCTCGAATGAGATTTGTGGGTTGGAAAAACCCGAAATAAATAAAAGCCCAATTGACCCTCTCATTATTCATTACGGAGTCAGCTCGAGCCCGAAATACGTAAACCCTCATGGGCCCAATTGACGAAAACCCTATAGACGAAAACCCTATTTATTTGCGCTTTCATTTCCCAGAAGCAAACCCTAAACGTCTCCATCTCCTCCTAAGCAATGGCCACCGCCGCCGCTCGTCCTCTCGTTTCCGTTCAGCCCCTTGAAAATGACATGGCCACCGATGGATCCGCCGGCAACTCAGTCCCTCTGGCGAATGTGATGAAGGCTCCGATCCGCCCCGACGTGGTCACCTTCGTCCACGCCAACGTTTCCAAAAATTCCCGTCAGCCCTACGCCGTGTCGTCGAAGGCGGGCCACCAGACCTCCGCCGAGTCATGGGGTACCGGCCGCGCCGTGTCCCGTATCCCCCGTGTTCCTGGTGGCGGTACTCACCGTGCCGGACAGGGTGCGTTCGGGAACATGTGTCGTGGTGGGAGAATGTTCGCCCCCACCAAGATCTGGCGCCGCTGGCACCGTAGGATCCCTGTGAATCAGAAGAGGTTCGCCACGGCTTCTGCCATAGCTGCATCCGCTGTTCCTTCCCTAGTTGCTGCTCGTGGACATCGGATTGAGACTGTGCCGGAGATCCCTCTTGTGATCTCCGATTCCGCCGAGGGAATTGAGAAGACATCCAATGCCATTAAAATTCTCAAGGAGATTGGTGCGTATGCTGATGTGGAGAAGGCAATAGATAGCCAGGCCATCCGCGCCGGAAAAGGTAAGATGCGAAATCGCCGCTACATTTCTCGCAAGGGACCTTTGATTGTTTATGCTACTGAGGGTGCTAAGCTGGTGAGGGCCTTCCGAAACATTCCCGGGGTAGATTTATGTCATGTTAGCCGTCTGAACATTCTTAGGCTTGCTCCCGGTGGCCATCTTGGGCGCTTTATAATCTGGACGAGGTCTGCATTTGAGAAACTTGATGAGATCTATGGGTCGTTCGATAAGCCATCTCTGATGAAGAAGGGTTATGTCTTGCCAAGGCCAAAGATGGCCAATGCCGATCTTGCTAGGATCATCAATTCTGATGAGGTGCAGTCTGTAGTGAGACCTACCAAGAAGGGAGTGAAGAGAGCTGTTCGCAAGAAGAATCCATTGAAGAACCTGAACGTGCTTCTCAAGCTCAATCCTTATGCTAAGACTGCCCGGAGGATGGCCCTTCTTGCCGAAGCGCAGCGTACCAAGGAAAAATCTGAGAAGCTCTCCAAGACAAGAACTCCACTCTCAAAGGTATATTCTTTTTCACCATTAGTAAGCTGATTATTTCAACACTAACTTACTGCTGCATATATTACTTTCAGTGTTTTATTTCATTTCATACTTATCTTACTGTTTAACATTGTTAATGCAATAGTATATTTGATCCTTAAGTGCCTAAGTCAAACACTCGTAACGCTTGTTTTGAGAAGAATCCATTCCAAATTGTGCACTTATGATAGTATACGTAAACATTTAACATTTCTTGGTGTCTCCTGAACTGTATATTAAGGATTACTTTTGATGAAGATTTCTAGGGGTTAATGGTTTGGAGGACCGAGTACATATCTTGATAGCTGATACATACCCATAGTATATAATCTTTCTGAAAATGAATGTTGAAATGTTTATCATTGACTGGGTTTTATTGTTGACCCAAGATTAGAATTGGAGAATTTTGTGAAGCATGAATCATATAGGTATGGGTTTGATTAATTGTCTCATTGTTGTATGAATAGGAGGAGGCTGCTAAGATTAAGGCAGCAGGGAAGGCATGGTACCAGACAATGATTTCGGACAGCGATTACACAGAGTTTGACAACTTCTCGAAGTGGTTGGGTGTGTCTCAGTGATTCCAAGCTTTTCGGACATTTCACTCCCTGCTTAGAGTTTAAATCTTTTTTACTCTTTTTTTGCAATTTTGTGATGGAGAGACATGTTGTGGAGTTTGGGAAGGAATGGCTCTGCATTTCTTCCCAAATCTCCATTAAGTTATTAAGACAAAACTGGTATGGTGTTTTCCATTTCTTATTGCCTTGTGTTTATCATCAGATGATGAATGTGACATTCTGTTTTCATTCCAAGTTTCTAGTAGATCATTGGGAACTCCATAGATATATCTTGTGCTTTTCATTTTTTGTTTGGTTTGATTAGAAATTATCATTTTTTGCCATCAATTTTTACAAGTTCATCTTTAAAATCCTCATTGAGGTTGGTATTTTTCCAATCCCAAAATGTAACATGGTCATGTTTAAGGTTTTTTCACATATCTTTTTTTATCTTATAAGTACCCAATTCTTCACTTTCAGTTTCTTTGATGCATGATTTCTCTTCAATCCTCTTTTTTTGTTTTTAATATGGTTATGAATTCTAAACAATATAAATATTTAGTAATAGTAGTTAACAAGGGAAATCCAAATGTGATTCATATGGAGTATTTATCCATTCAATTCCTTGCAATTTGTTTAGGCAACTGCCGAGAGACCAAAATTAGTTCCTTGTAAATCACCTCAGGAAATGGTTTATGAGAGGATGCCATTTTTTCATCTTCTCTTTTGTTCATAATGCACCTTAAGTGCCATGTATTCATTGGCTTAACAACAAAAACCCCAACCCCAAGCAACTTCAGTCTTGGGACAAATCAAAGTACCTTTTACTGTTGCTAAAGTTCACCTAAACATTTGGTTGAACACCTTGGGTCCTCGGAGACATTTTGAAAAAACAACCCAAAATTATAACATTCTAATGGGGGCGGTTCAAGTGACATGACATGGGCCCAGATTAGGGTATCTACGATGCTTTGTTCGAAAAATTGATAGTTTCTGCTCCTCTAGCCCACGATAAACGCCCATCCTCGGCCTGACCCAAACATACCCCTACACTCCCGTCAATTGCATGCCACAAGATGTAGTTGACTTTGGAATTAAATTTTGACTCCAAAGTTAACTAAATCTTGTGGCATGCAATTGACGGAGGTGCGGGAGTGGGGGGTTTACCAGGCGGTTAGAAGTAAAAGCCATCAATTTTTCGAACAGAGCATCGTATGAACCTCGAGTCATCTCATGACATTGAATCACAATGTCATGGGAACGAAGGTGCATTCTAATAATAATGACTCTTTGTCCAATAAGGCGACAACCCATCAAACATATCTCAAAGTATACTTTTTTTTATAATAAAAAAATAGTCATAATTCAAGCATCCTCTAATCCTTTTATACCCTATAAGATATTCACCTTCTGCATGATATATGCTGATGCCAATTAATTACCAATACCTCAAAAGGTGTGTGTATGCCATAATAAACAATCCTTAGAAACTGCACAAGATTGGGCTATCAAAGCTACACACATATTTTCTAACACGCACAAAATGAATATACGAGCTGCACAAAATTGAAGGCGGGCACACATTCCCATCATCCATTGAAGAATTTGAACACATTTCCAGGTACGCTCGCTGGCAGAGCAACAGCCCCGGAACACCCCCATGAAGACTCTGGCAAGTCCCCCATTCCGGGAATCCATCAAAGATTATAGCTTTCAATGTTTGGGAATGTAGCCAGAGAATTCCAGCATATATATTACTGTTGAAAAAAAATACAAGGGAAAATAAATGTAATCATGTTACACACACACACACTCTGTATATAAGAAAAAAATATACGGAGTATTAATCTTTGATAATATGGAAGAGAAAATTTGAAATAAATAAAAACGGTTTTAACGTACAAGGAGTATCTATTATTAAATTATCGAATGTCCCCGAAGGGACATCTAATTTTGAATTGTTGAGTTAACATGTTTGCCTCTCCGAAACTTTTCTTTCCTACCAAAATTTCATCTACATTCCTTTCTATTTTCTTCTCCCAACGTTTTTCTAGTTTTAAACGGACCCTAAATGAACTTTCACAATTGCCCATCTCTCAAGAGCAGACAGTAAAAAAAAAGAAGAGTAATGCTCCACATGGGTTACACATCCATGCGAATTTACTAATTATAATTTCGCAGTTAAGTTGTAACCCACAGTGTCCTCATCTATCTTGTCTTTATATAAACAAAATTAACAATGGAGAGAACTTACCACAATGTGTATATCACTCTCTAGAGTAAATGCAGCATCACATTATAAGATGAATGTAATTTAGCATAATATGTCGTGCAAGTTTTTGGCAACGCTGCTCGCACTGACCCTTAAACTTCTTATACTGACATCATTTGATGATAACATCTTTCTCTGCGTGAATAAATGAAATCATATGCTCTAGGGTCAAGAAAATGTAGTTCCAACTTTGAACTCATGCATGCATGCGTGTTTGTGGGTGGGGAGGGGGGGGGGGGGCTTTTCCAACTTTTTGGCTAGTTGACAAACCAAACCAAACCAACTCAGCATATCCCACTCCAGAGTAGAGTCTAGGGGGGGGAAGATGTACGCAAACCTTACCTCTACCCCAAGGACTTTATGGCTAGTTTGTGAAGAAGACGTGAAGAACTTAAAAATACAAGTATCATCCCCATTCATTCTTTAAACTTGTCCGGAGTATAAGTTATCTAGGCTGGGCAGTTGATATTGGGGAAATTTAGGGAGAAAATAAACAAGATATCAAGAAGAGCAGGGAAATAAGAGCAAAAAATCACACCATAAAGGATATTCAAGAAAGAGGCGGGCTTACAATAGGCTCAAAGTTGGGGCTAGACAAGTTGATACTTAGATTCCTCATCAATAATAATACCTGCATATCCATAAAAGCCAGAAATCTTTCATTAAAAACAAAATTGCTGACCAGAGAATGTAATTTAAAATTTTTTGAACCGGAGTAAAAGCTTGTTCTCTTCAACTTATTCTCATTACTTATTCTTCTTATTGGAATCAGATCAAACCAGACCAGATCAAATCAGAAACAATTTTAAATACAACTAGAATCAGTCCAAACCAGATTAGATCAAAACTTATTCCAATCAAATTAGAACCAATCAAATCAAGGAAAGAGAACAAGCCCTAACACAATATTCCCATCGTGTATCTCTATACAAATGTCATTGCCTCTTAAATCTTGAGAATGCTATCAATCTTCTCTTTAGTAGTCTTTAGTGTAATATAAACTCTTTAGCTGTAATTTAAATGTACCTATGAATAACATTCTAGCTTACGTCAGAACTACAATTAAATGTCAGAACACCAGTAAGCAATGACACGTAGTTTGAGCAGTACAAAAACCTTAGAAGTTAAAACACTAAACCACAAACTCCAACCTCCAAGCTCTGAAAGGACCCTACAACTTTAATTCGGTGTCTCTAGGAACTACTATTAGAGATTATGTATTCCGACTTCCAAGGGTTTAAAAGTTAAAATAGTGAAGCCCCCCAACGTCAACTCCTCATCCCACATCTTACATGGTAAATCCCTCTTCCTTGCCCCCTCAACCAAAACGCCCAATACACCATCCACTTTCCTCACTTTTCATTGCATTGAAGGGGAGCCTTGGCGCAATGGTTGAATTGTTGCCGAGTGACCGTGTGGTCTCGGGTTCGAGTCCTGGAAGCAGCCTCTTGCAGAAATGAGGGGTAAGGTGTGCCTACATTACACCCTTGTGGGGGACCCTTCCCTGGCCCGCGTTTACAGGGAAGCTTTGTGCAATGGCCTGTCCTTTATTCTCTTTATCAATAATAAGCATGGCCCCTAGCTTTGGCCTGAAGACTTCATTCAGTATCCAACATGCACAAGTCACAACCACAGACCCACTTTGTTTCTAATGCTAAATATATTATTACAAACTCAACTTATTTCATATGGGGGATGGGGTTATTGGAAGGAGAAAATTGCAATCTTCATTAGTTCCAACACTTACTGTTTCGAGATTGATAGGGTCCATCTCCTTGAGCTCCTGCTCTTGACATTTAGTGTCTGGATCAAACATACTTCCAATGAACTTGTACACTTCTCCAAAATCTGGTAATCCTGATTGGAAAAAAACCCACAATTCGGTATTTCAAGATATGCCTTTTTGTACTTCTTTTTTCCAGGAGCCCAAAAATTGTGTAAATGAAAACAAAGATCAACTTAATAAATGAATATGATCAACATGTCTCTTATAGCCAGAACCATATTCTATCATCATTAATTGTCTCTACAATTAATACACCGACACTTCCAAAAAAAGATGATCCAAGTGTTCAAAACCATTTTTCTACCAGCAACGCATGTGAACCACAACAAGCATACAAATACCAGTGCCGTAAAATGCACGGAAGAAAGTTTCAAAACCCTTTACGCCACTGGCCCCTATAATTCAAAAGAATAAAAAAAAATGAAAGATTCATACCCTAGGTGGGCATGTAATGGAACAAAAACCTTTTAATCAACACACCCTAACATCAGTTAAGAAACCAACCACTTTGTAGCAAACCATGTTGACAATGGGAATTTCTTTGGAAGCAAATGCGAATTTCTCCATCCCAAATTTGTAGAGCCGAAGATTCACTATTTTTTTTAGCTTTGGGATATAATGGAATAAAGGAAATTGTCTCTCTAAACTGTCTGTGCTTCTTGCAATTGTGAAGTAGCACTTGGTCAATGCAAATTTCGACACTCATTATGGGTCATCTGGAAACAGCCGCTCTATGTTTTAAACATAGGGGTCAGAGCATACATCCGACCCCCCTTACCCCGCAATGGGCGGGAGCCGTTGACGCAGTGGGGTAATGTTGTTGTTGTTGATTCAGTTTACCATGTTTGACCAATGGTATTTTTTGATTCAACAATAAAAGCAACAAATACAAAATAATCCCAACCTCTTTAGGGTCAGGGGTTCAAGATGTATGCATCTTATCACTATTAGAGATTGTTTCTGATAGAGTCATGATGCATTGTAGCTTTCACTCCACAGAACTTCATATAAAGTAAGAAGCAAAGGAAGTTTAAAATATCAAGTTGGTTTAGTCCATTATTTACCCAAAGCTAAAGCATTGTTAAAAATGACTCTTTTAGCTCCACTAGCAATGGATGATAATTCAAGTTATTTTTAATTCAATTTATTTATATACTTATGTAAAATAAAAAATAGCTGAAGTAAGTTGTGCTCCGTATATTTTAAACAACACTATTATGTCTATAAAACAAGAGGTGGCTTGACTAATTTATTTTAAGAAATGATCAATGAAATGTTTTAAGAAAGAAGATATGGTCTGATCCAGAGAATAGTAGCTATAAATATCTTTTTGGAACAGAGGGAGTACTAAAAAATATTCATACAGAGTAGCAAAGAATTTACCATGTAGTCGTGAACCTAGCTCGCTCTGTTTTGGCACTACTCTACTAGAACTCACAACTCCATCAACATTGATGTTGCTGACTACTTCTGCTCCCTTTGCTCCAGTATCTGCTGAATCATGAATGTTATTCACCACAATGTGCAGGAAAATCCTTTCATATGAAGAAAAAAGTGTACGTATGTGAGTTCAGAAAAAAAGGTATCCAAATTCCCGAGAATACCTTCATCAACAGGACTGTAAAATTCATCTTCTCGTGACATGATTCCACTGGTTGAAGTGTTTACAAGCAGGGAAGTGTCATACACAGGTGCGAGAGGAATCACTAAAGGAGGATTAGCCACAGGCCCCTGCAGTGGCACTAAAACTGCCCATAGTTTTAAACAAAGAGAAGGAAAGTATGTAATCATTCAAAAGATAGGCATGCATAAAATCACTACAATAGTGAACAAATTAAAGACGAACCATTTTTTGAAGCTTTTTGGGGATAAGGATGAGATGCTTTGCGCTTGGGCCGAGGTGGGGGCACATGTGCTGTTGTACCGTTTTTTTGGACCTTCAAGAAATACTTTTGGGCATGACTCCGAATCTGCAGGTTAATTTTTTAAAAAATAGCAAAGCACACACACGCAGGCATGTATGTGTATTAGTGGATACACACACGAACTGCAAAAATCGTCAATATCCATTTTATCATTTGATAGATGCTTTGTGGAAAGGAAAGCCAGACATGTAATCCGTAATACATTTCGAAAGCAATCAAAATTTGCACAAAATTTATTGAAGCAAGAACACAAGAAAAGAAGAAAAAGAAGTAATCTCTAACTGCCTATTAAAGATGAAATGGTACCTGAATCACTGTCTTTGAACCCACAAAATCTTCAATTTTCTTCCAGTCACGATCAAACCTGAAACCCCCCGATAGAATTTAAGAAAAAAAAGAAGTTTAACACTCCATATAATAAAGCATCAGAATACAGTTCCTATACCAAAATGAGAATCCCTCTTTACCGGAAAATTATCAAGAAACCACATCAACATTGAACATTTACACTATGTTTCGTTCAAGGAATTTGGAAGGAAAAGAAAAGAAAATGGTTTTCTTTCATTTTCCTCACCAAAATGGGAGGAATTTAATTTTCCCTCCTCTTAGTATATTTTGTCTTCTCATTTCCTTTTCCTTCCACTTTTCTTTTTCTCTCTATCCAAAGTTTTCTATCTCATTTTCTTTTCTTTTCCATTTCAAATTCCTTGAACCAAACATAGTGTTAGAGATACGTAACACAAACATCCTCCAAATCCAATCTTCTTAACTCAAATTCACATCTAAACTCAATAATTGCTAATTGATCAACAAAAAAACCTGCAAACTTTTACAAAAACGGCAAATTCCTCCATTAAACACGCATCTAAGCTCATAATTTCTACAGGAACGAACAATTCAAACACAAAGGGGGACTCAACACGCCACGGAAAGATAGAGAAAGTTTGGGAGGGAGAGAGTAAAGGAGGGGCTTAACAGATGAAGAGCTTCAAGGAACTTGTCGTGTTCTTCATCACTCCAGCTCTCTCTGGACTTGGTTATGGTGTAGGGTTTCCGGACTCTCTTGCCCGACCCGTCCGTCGGATTCGGATTGTTTGTCGGGTTCGCCATGTCCTGAGAAGTTGACGAGCTCCTCCTGGTCAAGTGGTCATGGAATGTCGTCTTGTTTGGTATGCTAGCTAATCTGGTATGTACAGGCGAAATAATAGCAACCGATTTTCCCCGCCTATTTGATTCGGGTCGGGCAAAGCCTTTTTTTTACGGAGTAATTAGAAGAAATGAACTACTGTAAATCATACTCCGTATTTCTTATTCTATCAATAATTATTATGTCAAATATTTATTTTAAAAAATTGTGGGCATTTATCGTGAAATAATTACAGACAATCTTCAAATATAAATTAAAAAAAATTTCAAATTATTTTATTTAAATATTGATATAGAAAAAAATATACATTTTTAAGAGTGTGATTTTTTTTTAGGACACGGAATGCACATGTTCTGTGTTTTAGTTTTAACTTTTATCATAGTAATCTCTGGTAAAAAGTTTCACTTTTTTCTTTATCTATCTCAAAAGCATTTTACTTTCTTTTTACATAAAGTATAGCTTTTTTTATGGATAAAAATAAAAAGAAAAAGAAATTTTCAGAACAAATAGATTACTTGTACTCCCTCCGTCCCACAAAAAAGTTCTCATTTTGATGTATTTTTGGTCAAATAGTTACACGCTTTGACCATAATTTATATATAATCTAAATAAAGAAATGTTAAAAAAAATTGGAGATATCAAAACTAGATCCTAAGATGAATCTAATTATATTAAATTTATTTTATAATTCAATATACCTTTCTCACAATTTGTAGCGAAAACGTGTAGATATTTGACTAAATATTATTCAAAATGAGAATTTTTTTGTGGGACGGAGGGAGTATAAGTTAAATGATCTATGTCCATGCCATAAGGATAAATTTAGTCACATTAACTTTGACACTAAAATTCGACATCATGTATCCATAAACGTATACTAACAATGCTTGTTTATGTATATCTATAAAAAAATGATGTCAAACTTAATGTTAATGTTTATACGATTATGGCATAGCTGTCTTAATCAGGAGTTCAAATAGAACTTTCACATAGAGTCACATTCTATCTGTTTTATGAAACAACCATTTAAAGCTTGTACTACGTACCCATGAGCGAGGACAAGTTCAAACGAGACCAGTTTCATACTAGAGCAATAGAGCATATGTAATTTGGAGTCATGTCACAAACTTACCACAGTTGATTATCATCTTGCACATAAATTTAAAAATGATTGTTACTTGTGGTGTTTTTTTTAATGTTATGTGGGAATGAGAATAGGACAAGGCGCAACAAGTGCACCGTTTTGCCATCAATGTTCGCTACAAGTTGGCATCGTATAGAATGCACGTTTTGCTATGAATGTAGGCCACACGTTAGCTATTTTGGTGGGAAAGGTTACAAAATTCCAACCACTTTACTTTTTTTTTTGCATGAAAATTCTTGGAAATCGACTTTGATTAGAGGGGCTTACGACGGGGTTGGGGTGGGGTGCATGGGTGAAGGTAGGATGGGAGGTTTAGGGGGTGGGTTAGAGAGTATGAACCGTCAATTTTACGAACGGAGCACTGGAGGTGCCCCAAAAAGGCAGTGGCACTGCTAGTGGCACCGTTCTTCGGTGTCACTAAAACCGGGCCGTTATTATAATTATGGGAGGCAGGGAGGAGTATCGAGGTGCACTAATTTAAGGTCAGATCAGGTTAAGGATTTACTGATCGAGAATTAGAGGATAAGAACTAGTAGGCTCTGTTTGGATACACAAAATTCAAACTATAGAATTGAAATACAGTTGAGAACTACAATTCTAATTCTGTTGTTTGGTAGCACACAAAAAATGAGATTTGGAATTGGCAGTGCCAAAAATAAAATAGAATTCCAAATAAATTTTATAGAATTTCAACTTCAATTCAATTATAATTCCCCTAATTTGATGTATCAAACGGATCCTTAAATTTTCAAACGAACTACCGTAAGAGTCTAATGTGATAATATGACATCGATTTCTAGTGTCAATATAACCTCTCCATAAATAAATTTTTTGAGAGTGATGCTGGGTATCATATTTCAATTAAGAGAGTTTTGGGGTTGTAGTAGGTTTTTGAAAAAATCAAAAGTTATAAGTAGAAAGAGAAAATCAAGTCGATCTTAGTTATTCTAAAAAAACATTTTTGGCTCATTTTAGAAATTTGATATCATTAAAAATAAACCGAATAATATTGGCAAACATGTTGATGGTGTAAATTATCGACCAGTATACCGTTTTTAGCCCGGCTAAAACGATAAACTAGTCTAAAAATACACCAAAATATAAACACGGAGATTTTGACGTGGAAACCCAAATCGGGAGAAAACCACGGGCCTTTTTTGGTAGTACCTTGCCAACGGGGGATTTTGATTAATATCGGGGGTGTGTACACGGTACAAGAGTTCGGCTCGGAAGCCATTAATGGTGGAGCTAGAAGCTCTTGAAGAAGGAAAAATATACTCTAAAAATACCTAGAGAGAGAAAGTAGCAGGAGAGGAGTGAAATTGGCCTCCTCAACCATTAGGGCAACCCTCCCTTTTATAGGAGAGGGTGAGAGCATCTACGGAGGAATATTCTCTTATTCCTCTATTTTATTAAACATGCCCGATTTAACTGTTCTTCGTAAATAATTGGGAAATGTGGGCCGAGCCACGTATTATTTCCCATCAAGAAGTCCTCCACTTTTTTGAGTTGTGAGAATTATCAACTTAAAAAAGTAAACAAGTCCTCCGAGTGTGATCTTCAGTTTTCGTACTTTGAATTCTTGACCGGTAGATATTATTGCTAGTCCTCCGAGTCTTCATTAATTCTCTAATTTCTTGAATCAGAAGTTTTTTCCTACAAAAAATAATTTGTACAACATTTTTTTTTGACCGGCCTATGCCATGCTCAAAAAATTATTATTTTTACCGAGGAGCTCAGTGTTAGATGATTAAGATTCGCGCGAATAATTATCGTAACGAGAGTGATGTCAGTTTGATAAAGCAACGATGCCTCGAAAAGTTATTTCGTCGAGGTCGGTGTTAATACGAGTCAAGCAACGATGCGTGACGAAATTAGTATACCAATGACAACGACCTTAGTTAATAAGAATTGAATCCGACGCGGTAGCTTTGTTGAAGATCAGTGTTAGCCCGACTGACTGATGTAAATATCTTCATGTCTCGCGGAGACCATCTTCGATCAAAGTGCCTCAGATTGAGGGCTTAAATGAATCGGGCGTCCCCGATATGAGCTTTGCTCACTCTTTTGCTGAAACCGATGTGCAATCGGTGTACCCAATTCGATTGGGCTCAGGCTTATTGGAAAATATGTGTAAGACTGGTGTGAGACCAGTGTACCAGTTCGACTGGGCCACATATTTTCTTTATTATACTGAGCAAGACCGGTGTAGTAACCAGCGTGCCAGGCCAGGCCTGTGTCTCAGTCTTCCAATAAGATAATGCTGCTGGCCGGGCCAGATCAACATTGGAGAATTAACCATGTCGGATGGTTTCGAGCCCTCTCCAAGGCCCAAAATGCACCCTTCTTCCAGGGCCCCCTCTTCCGGGTGATTAAGTCTTTTAATGGTCCTTTGATATTTACTATCCCGAGAAGGCCTTAGCTCACCCCCCCGTTCAAGTCTTCCCTGAGAAGGGGGAAATGGGATGCGCCACGGTGGACGATCCCCTTCTATTTTTTTAATGGGCATCTTTTAGTCCCCAATCAGTTTGCCAGTCTCGGCTGATTCCCCGATACCGGTCAAACCTCATGGGCCCGTGTAAGTACGGTTCGAACCTTCTTCCAGGTCCAGCCCTCTTGCAGGCATACCCTCTTCCGGGCCCCTCTTCCGGGTTTATTATTTTTTTATTTTATACTGAGCAAGACCGGTGTAGTAACCAGCGTGCCAGGTCCGGGCCTGTGTCTCAGTCTTCCTGTGAAACTCTAATGCAGTCGCGGTGACCAGTTCAATTGGCCAATTTTCGGACACATTTTTAAATGAAAATCCATAGCCCACTGTCTCCACATTATAAGCTCTCCATATGCCTCCTCAATGGGTGCTTAGTATTCCATATCACTCTTACATCAGTGATGCTCAATTATAAGAGTTGGTGGACCCATTTAGTTTGACTGTTCAATCTCCCTCCCTTGTGATAAGAATAAATGAATAGCCTTTTAATCATGGTGGGTCTCTTTTCTTTGTGGATCAGTCTTGCATCTCTCCCCATGTGCCTTCCTTTCTCCCCTGCGTACTTGTCGTCTTCCTTATTGGCGCATGATTCTTTTTTCTTTTCAAGGTTCATAGCATGTGGAAGTGGAACCATGATTTTTTGCATCTCTTTGAATTTTGAATGGGCCCCTCATAATAATGAATAATTGGGTGTATGATGCCATGAAGATAATTGAGGACTGCAGACCCCATGTGTTGTGTTTTTTATTGCCAGAATATCATCCCATTATTTCATAAGGACTATTTGTATTTGTTTGAATCCGTCCTGGCCGAATAAGGAAGCTCACTCGTGGAGGAGCTGGCGAGGCGACGCCCACCGGAGGCAACACTCATCATTTCGGCCATCACTCTTACTTTGTTTGTCGCGGCAAATATAATTATACTCAGCTTAGGTCGCAAGAGAATTCACCTGGAATGGCAACGGTGGATCTAAAATAGAGCCTCCAGGTAACGGTGGTGCAGTTCGGCAGTGGCAGGGATGGTGATAGATCTCAATAGTGGCGTCAGTGACAGAAGTCACGTTTCAGGGTTACGACGCCCGTAGACCCCGAAGGGGGGTGAAGATGAACCCGCATGAGCTTATGAAAAAGACCACTGGGACAGAGGTAATTGCCGGTTTTAGAGGGTGTGGTGGTGATGAACTTGGGCATAGTCCTCCGGAAAAAAATAGATGGGCGGTTAACTCTGGCTTTAGCTTCAACCAAAGCTGATGACGAATCCAACTCCGTTGTTAGTAATGGAGAACCCAAAGATTGTTATCAATAGACTCCAGCGGCTACGGATACAACAACTAGTCAGCATCATGCAGCCCTCCGACGCTAGGCATGGACGGTGGTGAATGGCTCCAACGACCAACGATGATTGAGTTCGACGGCAGCGGCAATCCTGTCAATTGAATTCGGCGGCCGCAGGTCTGAGCGGTGGCAGCGGCTGTTTTGAGCAGCGGCGGCGGCATCAGCAACGTTAATGACTGCGACATCAAATCCACTGCCGGTGGCAAATTCATTTGCCAGGGGGCAATGGTTAACTTCTTTGACGGCGAAGATCTACAGTCAATCAACGTCGATGACGATTTCATCTCCATTTCATCTCCTGGCGCTAGATGTGGACGACGGCCTGGCCACTCCTTTCTTCGCAGACGGCTTGAGTGTGGTGGCAGACCTCAAGACCAGCTGCAACAAGCGTAGCTCTTAGCGGCAGAGATGGTGGATTTCCAGCTTGTGGCCACCAATTTGAGGAACGGCGGCAATTGGGAGTGAAACACTCCATCCTTACTTCCCAGCCGGCTCTTTCAATCTGTCTCTTTTCTTTTCTTTTTTTTTTGTTCCTTTTCTCTCCCTCCCTCTTTTTTTAGCCACCATCTACTTTCCTCAAATATTTTTCAACGAACAAGATGAAAGCACTAAAAAATCACGGCCTTTTGCTCAAGTCCCACGGTCGGCGCCAAAATGATGGTGTAAATTATTTGACCGGTCAAACTATACTAGACCGGGTCTAGAATAGTTTGCTTGATTTGGCAAAGTAAGAGAGGTAAAAACTCGCAGATTGACCGGTAGGACTTTAGGTGGAACACCTCTAGCCCAGTTTGTATTATAACGGAGAATGCACGGGTGCTTTTACAAGGGAGTTTAGAGAGAATGAATTCGGATCCCCTTCCTCGAGGGTTACATGAGGTATATATACTAAGCTGGGGGGACAGGACCACGTGCACCCACGTGGGGGCATGCTGCTGATGTGGTGCTATGACTGTCCCTGAGCCACCTTGTCATCTTGCGAGGGGGATTACCCTCCTTGTCACGTTCTGGCTTGGAAACATTCCTCCAGCATCTCAGCAATGCCAACCACTACAGTCCAAGTCATTTTGGATCCTTCCTGCCGACACTCGTCGACCTTAAAACACTACCCCGGCTGGTCATCGTGGGTTGATTAATGGACTTCGGAAATTGGTTCCACAAACTTGAGTAATTTGACCGGTATACTATCCGAAGTATACCGGTCAACTTTGCGGTCGACCCGTTGTCTCTTTGCCGCCGATATGGATCTTTCTCTCAAGTTTGACCTCTTTGACCGGTCAACTATCTGGCTCTGACCTCTGACCGGTCATGGGTGAAATACACCCATCACATGTTAAATAAATTTCTTTTCAAAAAGGAAAAAATCAAATTAACTTTCTTACACATAGTGTCGTGTTGAGACCGTGCATATTCTCACCGCAACCCAGCATTAGTATGATATTTTCCGCTTTGAGTAGAGCCATCACAAATTTATTTTTGTACACCTCCCAAAATGACTATAACTAATGAGGTTTGGGTAACCATATTTATTCAGGTCATTCTTGTTCTTTACTTTCGATTGGGATGGAGTTTGCATCTCAACATGTCGGAACCAAAAAAATCATGGGGTGAGCGATATGATGGGGTTTTTGGTCTCTCGACGGTGTGACGAGTATCTATACCATACATCCGAGTGTATAGTATAAGTAATTAAATACTCATTTTCAAGCATAACTGAATTTTAAAAAAATAAGTATACAGTTACTCGAAAATGAACATTTAATTGTTTACTCGAAAATGAATATTCAGATATTCGTAAATGAGTACTCCAATTGTAGGGTATGTATTACGCGGTATTGAGAAGTCGCTAGGATAACATTTGTTAGGAATAAGGGGGTGTTTGGTTAAGGGAAACGTGAAACAGAATGGGATTCCAGATTCCGTTTGTTGTCATTTGTTTAAAAAAAGTTCATTCCGTTTCTCCATTTTTCGGTGTTGGATTACTCCGTTTCCCATCTTTCCATTCCCCACTCCCTATCATGGTTTCCTATTTCCATTCCCCCCCTTCCCCTTCCCTAACCCGTCTTCCCCGTCCATTTCTTCCACCGCGTCTCGTCGCCACCTTACCGCGTCTCACCGCCACACCATGTTTTGCCGCCACACCGCGACTTCATCCGTACCGCAACCCAGGTACGTTCCTCCCCCCTCTAGCTCCGTTTCCTCCCCCCTCATCCAGCTCCGATTCCTCCCCCATCCCGTTCCGATTCCCTTTCTTGTCTTGAACCAAACAAACGGGGTAATTCAAGGGTAATCATTTCCTCTCCCATGATTCCCTTTCCAGTTTCCTTTCCCTTTCCTTTGCACGAACCAAACGCCCCCCTAAAAGTTTAGTGATGCAAATCTCTTTTATTTACTCTACTAATAGTGAACATAAAGATTGTGTAAAACATAAACATTTCATCTATTTTTCAAAGAAAACAAGAAGAAAGTACCGAGTAAAAGGTAATTATGGTAATTAATTACTGTGTAATATATTTTTTATTAATAAGGTAATTTCATACCTTAAAATTTTCAATACCGTGTTATAAAAAATATAATTAACACGGAGGATAAAAGGTATAATTTTTAAATACTCTTTTATAAAAGTATAAATATTAAGTACTTATTATGGTATCATGTGAATAAAAGTAGTCTCATACCAAATACTTTTTTGGTCCAACATTATATATATATATATATATATATATATATATATTATATATATATATATATATATATATATATATATTATATATATATATATATATATATATATATATATATATATATATATATATATATATATATTACAAATGAAATTTAAAAGTTTGGAAATTGAAATGATAGTGTGAAAAACATATATAAAAAATAATTGTGTTTCTTTTTTACTTTATACGTATTTTAAATAAGATAATTTCATTATAAGCAACATAATAATAATAATCTGAAAAAGGTATGTTCTTTTTACATGATTACCGTGTATAAAAAAATTTACCGTCTTTCAAAATACATGAAAGCGCGTTGCCTTGAAAAAAATATTCTCATACATTAAAGTAACGAAATTAAAATCAAAGTTGTGTTTTCATTTATACTTTTTAGTTATTTCAAATAAAGTGATTTTCTAATATATGATTTTGGTAAGAAAGAATCATAAACACATATTGATAATTAAAAAATTGAGTTAAAAATATAATGTTGAAATGGTAAGAAACACCAAAAATTGATAAAAAAATAATTGTGTTTTTGTTTTTACTTTATACGTATTTTAAATACGGCAAATTCATTATAAGAAATGTAATAATAATATTAAACAGGTATGTTCCTTTTTTTGCAATTACCGTGTATAAATTACCGTCTTTAAAAAATTGAAAATGTTATCTGGAACAAAAAAAATTTCTCACACCTTAAAGTATCGAAATTAAAATTACATTAGTGTTTTCATTTATATTTTATAGATGTACATTTTAAATAAAGTATTTTTTCCTATACACAGTTTGGTAAGAAAGAATCATGAATACACGTTAATAATTAAAAATTAAATTAAAAAAGGAATGTTGAATTAATAAGTAGCACCAACCGTGTAATTTGAAAAATATTACACTGTAGTTTTAAAAATAAAAAATCTCAAAAAAGAAAATAAAATAAGCAAAAAACTTTTAGGGTCCGTTTGGTACATAGAATTGATGGAATTGAAATTGATTTGGAATTGAATTGGAATTAAAATTCCATGGTATTCAATTCCATAGAATTGAATTCACCAATTTCAATTCATTTTTTGCTTTACCAATTCCAAATCCACATAAATTTTGTAATACCAAACATGAGAATTGGAATTAAAGTTCTCAATTCCAATTCCATAGTTTAAATTCCGTGTACCAAACGAGGCCTTATAGTATAAATATGATCATTTGCAAAAATTTTCATAATTAGTTTCTTTCGAGTGTGTTTTTAAATCCATGCCATTGAAAAATAATCATAATTCAGTAACGTAAATATGACTCATGCAATGCACATGGGTGATCCTAGGTATTCAAATAAATGTATAGCACCACTAACTATTATTCTCGTCACTAGACACTATTCAAATGTTATTTATGAAATAAAAAAATTAAATACTACATTTGTAAAAGACATATTTTTAATACTTTTGAGTGTAAATTTCACAAAAAACAAAGTATATATTCAAGAAAACAAAGACCGGAGTACAAAATAAATGGCATTATATAAGAGCATCAACAATGACAAGACGAAAATGGGATGCTACACGGTGACATGGGACATTTTAACCAATCAAAAATAGTCCAGTCAGCGTGTGACATTTTTAAATTTTTTTATGTTTTTTAAACATAAAAAAATATTTTTATTATTTATTTTATTAAAAAATTATTCTACTTTCTTGTACATTTTTTTCATAATTTTTTTTTAAAAAGTAGTATGAAGTTCCACACTCATGTCTCCCTAAAAAGGCATTTTAATTTTAGCTTTGGCATGCCATGATATGAGTGAAAGAAGCTCATGTGGCACAGCAAGACATCCTTCTTCCTTGCCATTGCACATGCTTTAAGCACCAAAAACCGGAATTGCTAAATGCACTCCAAAAATATAAATGTTTATTACCCTCCGATCCACATGTATCTTTTATGGCTAGAAATTTACAAAATTTCCCTTTAGGTCCTGTTTGGTACATTGAATTCAAACTATGGAATTGGAATTGAGGATTTCAATTCCAAATTTGGTGTTTGGTAGCACAAAAATTATGTGGATTTGGAATTGATAGTGCAAAAAATGAATTGAAATTGACAGAATTCAATTCTATGGAATTGAATCTCATGGAATTTCAATTCCAATTCAATTCCACCAATTCTTTATACCAAACGGACCCTTTAGATCTTTATATCATTTTAATATCAAATTTTTTTACAAAATAAAAACAAGTTTTAATCCTCTAAAAAATTTAAAAGGTACGTACACTGATTGATGAATATACTCCCTCCGTCCCATAAAACCTTTCTCCTTTCTTTTTTCATCTGTCCCATAAAACACTTCTCATTTCTATTAAAAAATCACTTTTACCCCTTACTTTTTCATACCCTACCTATCACATCATACCTTTTTACTAATAATCTACCCATCAAATCCTACTTTTACCCATCACATCAAAAGATATTTTTGGAAATTCAGTACCAAAATACACTCCCTTAAGTCTCTTGAAAAAGCAAACATCTCATGTTTTATGAGACGGAGGGAGTATGTCATTTCGTGAAACTTAGAATTGGCATAGGTACGGAGTACTATTTCAAAAGGCAATTTCAAAAAGTCAAAACATCAAAAAAATTGTAAAAAAATCATAAACAAACAAACAAACAACTAATATTAAAATATCGAGAAAAATAGAAAAAAAACAAATTTACAAATGTCAAGAAACCAACTCAACCAAAAGCTCAAATTTGTGGTCCAGGAAATGTTTCTAACACACCCCTCACGTGCAGGTGTAGTTTTTTTCGAGTCTTGCACGTGAAACCTAATTTTTTTAAACTGGTTGACGCTGAGTTTTGAACATGTGACCTCTTAGTCAACAAGGCTTCGTACCATGTCAATGAACCAACTCAACCAAAAGCTCAAGCTTGTGGTTGTGGCCCATGAAATGTTTCTTGTATTCTAACAACAAATAAAAAAGACCGAAAACAAAAAGAACTAAAAAGATATATATTAGAAAAAAATTGGAAAAAAAATTGAAAGTTTTTCAACAAAAAATTCAAAAACCAAAAAACACTTAAAGAGGAAGTTAATTTTTTTTCAAAAAAAAAGAGGGGACTCAAGAAGGGGGTGGGGTTAAAGAAGAAGGGAGGGGTGGGGTTAAAGAAGAAGGGAGGGGTGGGTTGTTCTGACTTGTGAGTGAAGAATTTAAAGAAGAAGAAGTAAAAAAATGTTGGAATTTTAGAAGGAAGAACACTGCGAAGCAGTGTTTAAACGAAGAACTTGATAGAGTAACGAATCGCGTACGAAACGCTTTCAAATCAAAGTTATTTCGGAGTATACGAAATACTTCAATCGGATAAGACGTTAATCAAGAACAAGCAATCGAAAATTTGTACCCCAATCCATACCACGAGATTCTATTTTATAGAATCAAAAAATCCATGATCGGACATGATCCTTCGCGTAAACATATGCGTACGTTCACGTGGGGAAGAAGATAGGCACAAATTTGAAGAGCCTCCTGCGGTTTTAGAGTATATTTTGACGTTTATCCGCTAGTTCGAGTCCTTTAATGATTTGGACTCCGATCACGAAAATCTTAAGAATTTTCATAATGATTTGGACTCCGGCTAGGGGCTCTGCCCTTGGACCCCGCCAGGGGCTGCCGTCCCCGGACCCCCGCTATCCCGGGGCTGCCGCCCCCGGACCCCCACTATCCTGGGGCTGCCGCCCTCAGACCCCCGCAATGAATTTATAATATCGTTGAACAAGCGCACACTCCGCGCCTCCTAACTCGTTTGACAACGTCTATTTAAATTCCTGTCCGACCAATGTAAATCCAATTACACAAAAATAAACCGATGACACTAAAATCACCAACAATCCCCCCTATTTTAGTGTAATCCATGACTTACTTTTTGAGATAATAGATTCAACAAACTTATGCATAAATGAAAATGTCGCGATGATTGAATTTTCATCTTAGTATATTACACATTCCAAATATTCGAATTTCGGGGTGTCTCTAAGGATTGAACCCTTGCAATTCATATGAATACATGAAGATAATATACACATAAGCTCTAGGTGCTTCTTTGTTCCAAGCTTGACACCGTATTTTACTAGCCTTGTGTCCCTATCCTTCAACGAGCATATAAAAGTCAAGTCCAAACTTTGTGAAGCGACTAAACTTCATACTCGTATAGGTGGTTCTTTTATGTCTTGTACCTGCACATACAATTTTTCAAAAGAACTATTAAGAAGATTAACTTCAACCTCTTTAACTTGCAGTTTTGAACACATACCTTTGGATGATGCTAATGTTGTGTTCCAATCTCTTGATGTTAAGCTTTCCACATTGAATTCTACACCTAACGTCATATTAGGTGGGAATTGGGTATCTTAACATGAGAGATATCAAATGGACTTTAATCACATCCCTTTAGCCGATTTTTGCACGAGATCTCTTCTTAACCCTTTAGTTAAATTATCGGCTAAATTGTGTTGAGTTCGAACAAACTCAATTGATATCACACCATTTTTGATCAAATCACGGATCATGATATGTCTAACACCCATGTGTCTAGACTTACCATTATAGACTTGGCTATATGCCTTAGCCAAAGTCGCAGCGCTGTCACATCTTATAGATATTGGTGATATCGGTTTAGGCCACAATGGAATCTCATATACCAAATTTCTTAACCACTCAGCCTCTTTACTGGCCGATGCTAAAGCAACAAATTCAGATTCCATTGTCGATGTAGTGATGCAAGTTTGTTTCTTTGATTCCCATGATATTGCTCCTCCGCCTAGTAAGTAAACCCATCCACTAGTAGAGGAGAAATCTTCCATATTAGTGATCCAACTTGCATCCGAGTATCCTTCAAGAATTGGTGGTTCTCCACTGTACACCAAACTATAATTCATAGTTTTCTTTAAGTACTTGAATACTCTCCATATAGCTTGCCAATGGTGTGTACCAGGATTGCTAGTAAACCTACTAAGCTTTGCAACGACATATGCTATATCCGGTCTTGTGCTAACCATGGAATACATTAAGCAACCAATAGCCCTTGAGTATTCAAGTTGAGACACAGCCTTTCCTTGATTGGCCAAAAGTTCAATGCTTGGATCCATAGGGGTGTTAACCGGAGAACAATTTTCAAAATTGAATTTCTTCAAAATTTTCTCAATATAATGAGACTGTGTAATGCATATCCCATTGTTCACCCGTTTTATCCTAATGCCTAGAATTACTTCTGCCTCCCCTAGATCCTTCATGGAAAAATGTGATGACAAGAATTCTTTTGTTTTATTGACTTGATTTTGATCGGTTCCAAAAATCAACATGTCATCAACATATAGACAAATTATAACTCCTTTACTTGAAGTATCAAATTTGCTATAAACACACTTGTCTGCTTGGTTTAAAAGAAAGCCATTCGACAACACAACATCATCAAACTTTTGATGCCATTGTTTCGGTGCTTGTTTTAAACCATATAGTGACTTCTCTAGCTTACACACTTTATGCTCATTTCCTGGCATAACAAACCCTTCGGGTTGTTTCATGTAGATTTCCTCTTCTAGTTCACCATTTAAGAAAGCTGTTTTTACATCCATTTGGTGAATCACAAGATTGTGTATAGCCGCTAGAGCAATCAACAACCTAATGGTTGAAATTCTTGCAACAGGGGCATAGGTATCAAAGTAGTCAATTCCCTCTTTTTGTCTAAAGCCTTGTATCACTAACCTTGCCTTAAACTTATCGATCGAACCGTCTACTTTCATCTTCTTCTTGAAGATCCACTTACATCCTAAAGCTTTGCATCCAGGAGGTAAGTTAGTTAATTTCCAAGTGTTGTTATGCAAGATAGAGTACATCTCATCTTGAATAGCCTCTTTCCAAAATGCCACGTCCCTTGAAGCCATAGCTTCATTATATGTTCTAGGATCGGCTTCAATATTATAACAATATTTATATTGAAATAAAATTTCATCCCTAGAACCTTCAATTAAATATAATTGAAAATCTTAGCCAAAGGATTTGGCAACTCTACGTCTTTTGCTTCTCCTAATTTCCGTAGGAACGAAGGACTCATTAGTAGAAACTATGTCTCTACTAGAGTCCTCTTGGTTTGGTATAGATAAATCACTTAGAACCATATCTCTTGGTCTAGGTATTGATGAAAACCTATTTTCATCGAATCTATAAGCCTTAGAATGCTGAGCATATCCAATAAAAATGCAATCAATGCCTTTTTCTCCCAAGGTTCTCCTCTTAGGTTCTAGGAGTCTTACAACCGCCTTACAACCCCAAACTTTTACATAATTCAAGTTTGGTGGCTTCCCATACCAAATTTCATAAGGGGTAATTTTGCTCCTTTTGTTAGGAACTCTATTTAACAAATAGCAGGCTGTTAACATAGCCTCTCCCTAAAATCCTTCACTCAAACCCGAGTAAGACAACATAGAGTTTACCATTTCTTTTAAGGCCCTATTCTTTCGCTCGGCTACACCATTTTGTTGTGGTGTATAGGGAGCAGTGGTCTCATGAATTATACCAACAGATTGAAAATAAACTGGATCAAAATATTCTCCTCCCCTATCTGTCCGAAGAGTTTTAACCAAGTTATTTTTATGCAATTCTACCTCGGTTTTGTACACTTTAAAAGTTTCCAATGCTTGATCCTTAGCATGTAAAAGATATACATAACAAAACCTAGAGGCATCATCTATAAAAGTGATCATGTACTTTTTATTTCCTATAGATGGAGTTGCATGAAAATCGCACAAGTCACTATGAACGAGTTCAAGTATACTAGAATCCCTTTTGATTTCTTTAAACGGTTTTCTAGTTATCTTGGTTAACATACATGTCTTACATTTGTCTTGGTTTATGTCAAAGGCAGGAATTAAGTTACTTTTGGACATATCTTGTAATCTTTTATAATGCACATGACCTAAACGAGCATGCCATAAAACAGATTTGTTTAAGGCATCACATGTAGTCATCATACAAACATCATTCATGCCAAAAGGAACATCCAAACTTAATTTAAACATGCCATTGCATAAATAACCAAAACCTACAAAGGCACCATGTCTAGATAAATATATTTATTACTTTCCAATACTTGTTTATATCCATGGTTATGTAATACAATCCCTGATATAAGATTTTTACGAAGACTTGGTACATATAATACATTATCTAAGAGTACACTATTGCCGGAAGTGAATACAAGTTTTACTATTCCAATTCCCTTGACAGGTTCGATGGCTATGTTTCCCATGCACAACACTGATCCATAGTCCATTGATTCCAACGAACTAAACCATCTTTTGTCCTTGCACACGTGACATGTTTCCCCCGAATCAACCCACCAAGAGATGTCATCATCCTGCACATAAAATGCATCAGATATAATTGAGACATAATTCTTAACCGAATCATTGCTGAGTGGAATAATCTGACCTTCTGATTTGTTTTGGTCCTTGGTTCCTTGACCGAAACCACTCTTACTTGTATCCTTTGATCTTTGTTGGAATTTTAGGAGGAAGAACACTGCGAAGCAGTGTTTAAACGAAGAACTTGATAGAATAACGAATCGCGTATGCAACGCTTTCAGATCAAAGTTATTTTGGGATATATGAAATACTTCAATTGGATAAGACGTTAATCAAGAACAAGCAATCAAAAATCTGTACCCCAATCCATACCACGAGATTCTATTTTATAGAATCGAAAAATCCATGATCGGACATGATCCTTCGCGTAAACATATGCGTACGTTCGCGTGGGGAAGAAGATAGACGCGAGTTTGAAGAGCATCCTGCGGTTTTAGAGTATATTTTGACGTTTACCCGCCAGGGGCTGCCGCCCTTTGGACCCCGCTACCCGGGGTGTGCCGCCCCCGAACCCCCGCAATGAATTTATAATATCGTTGAACGAGCGCGCACTCCGCACCTCCTAACTCGTTTGACAACGTCTATTTAAATTCCTGTCCGACCGAAGTAAATCTAATTACACAAAAAAAACCGATGACACTAAAATCACCAACAAAAAAATGGGTGAAAGAAGGAAGAAGAAGAAAAGAAGTGGTGAAAGAAGGAAGAAAAGAAAAGGCGTATGTGAAAGAAGAAGAAAAGGAAGGGAGTGGAAGGGGGAGGAAGAAGAAGAAAGAAATGGGTAAAATTGAAAATTTTAAAATATATAAAATTGTAAAAGAAAAATGAAGTCTAGGTAGCAAAATAAAAAATAGTTGAAAGTTCAGGTACCATACCATACGTGAAATTTACCTCAAATGATCTTAGCATATATTTCACGAGCAATTGTTTTTTCTTTTAATTATTTTAAATTTTAAAATTATGTGTTGTACTATAGTTAAATATGTAGTTTTGTTTTTATTAAAATCTGAAAGAATTTAGAATGAGATAGATTGAGTCATAAGAGACTTAAGTTGAACTACCTTAAAAGATTTAATCCAAACGGTTACTTAGTTCAACTCAATAGTTTATATACTTATAATTTTCTTCTTACTTTTTCGATGTGGGATACTCCTTAACAAAATCATGTATAAAAATAGAAAAAAAGGAATAGAACTAAACAATTAAAAGAAAGAAAACAAAAAATTAGGAAAACTAGGTCAGAATTTTTTAATCATAAAAAAAGGTTTTTAAAACTTAGTTTTAGATTTAGTTAGAAAAAAATCAGGATTTTCATATGCTCCATCCGTGCCATAAACTTATTTCTGTATTGTTTTTTAGTTAAACAGTGACACTCTTTGACTACAAATTATGAAAAAACTATATTTTTAATTATGAAGTAAATTCAATGTAATTGAGTCCATGTAAAGATATAGTTTTAGCATATCAAATTTATTTAATATTTATCAATTTAAATAATATTTAATTTGTGGGCCAAATAGCGTCAGTACCCCCGTGGTTTGCAAAATACGCAGCAATACCCCCTGTTTTCAAAACTTATTTCTAAAGTTCTTGTGGTTTCAAAACGCTACACTCGTTCCCCCTCTGATCATTTTCCGGTCATTTTTCCGGCGAACAAGAGGGGCATTCGTGCATATTTTCTAAACCATGAGGGGTACCAGTGCTGATTTTTTATTTCTCTCTTTTTTCCCATTTTTTTCCTTTATTTGTTTCATTTATTAATAAAGGTTATTTTACAATTACTTTTATAATGTTCTTAAAATTTAAAGTTATTTTTGTTTGAAAAAATTAACATATAATGCATCGGCACGTCTGAAATTAACAATTTTTGTTTTTTTCCGAAAAAGGTAATTTTTTAGAACTTCTAAAAAATGATGAATAAAATAAGAAACAAAATAATACAAAAATAAAAAAATTATCCTTTTTGGACATCTCAATTTTGAGGATATTTTTAGGCGTGTTCCAAAATTGTTTTTTGTAGAAGACTCTTTTTTCCGTATTTTAATTTTTTCATTTCGTTTTTCCATATTTTTATTTTGAGTTTTCTTTTTGAACTTTCCAAAAAATTATTCTATGTAAGAAAAAGTGAAAATGTTTAATTTGAGATAGATATAATGTATGTTAATTTTTTTTATTAGTTCAAACACAAAGAATTTTAAATTTTTTTAAAACATTATAAAAATTGAAAAGAAATTTTAAAAAAAATCTAGGAAAAGGAAAAAGAAGGAAAAACACAAATAATAATCGAAAAATAAGAAATGAGCACGAGTGACTCGTATGGTTTAGAAATTATGCGCCAATGCCCCTCTTCGCTGGAAAATGGCCGGAAAATTATCAGAGGGGGTGTGGGTGCAACGTTTTGAAACCACAAAAACTTTAGAAATAAGTTCTGAAAACAGAAGGGGTATTGGTGCCAATTTTCTAAACCACAGGAGTCACCGGTGCTATTAGGCCTTAATTTGTGCTCAAAACCTTGGCCCCGTTTGACATCAGCGTTATAGATTAGCGTTAGCGTTTTAAAAAGTCAATCGGACAGTAGCCTTTAGCGTTATCATTTTCAGAAATGCTTTTCCCAAACAAGGCCCTTATTGAATTGCTACTTGACAGGTTTAATATAATGTTAAGTTTAAAAATGGCATATATTTCTCAATAAATGTACCTTATTTTTTTTAATGATTGAAACTTACTTTTATTTTGAAGGTAATTTCACGTAATAAAAAATGGTATGAAAAATTTTAAAGCCTGTTTTTGTCAATTCCTAGCCATAAAAAAATAAGTGGAGTGCATTTACATAACAATATTTCTTTCTTTAAAAAATTCTAGCCACTGGTTCCTCGATGCCTAAATGATGGGGATGGGCGGAGCTGGGTACTTGGGTACTTTGTACTAAATATTTCGGGGACCATACTAGGGTGTCACCACATGGGTGCTACCATGGGTGCACCCATGCTTCGCACAGACAAACACAGACGATAATTGTCGGTGTCGCACAGACAATTATCTAAATTGATCACACATTTGCCTCTGAATAGTTTAGCAATATACTAGCTCTTAATGGTTTTGATCTCTTACTGGTTCGGCACTTAATGGTTCAGACCTCTTACTGATTCAGCATTTACCCATTCAGAAATTATCAAACAGTCTCTTAGACGAATATGATGCATCTTATATTTTAGATGGTTTCGATGGTGAATTTTTACAAACCATGATGCATTTAGGATGTTTTGTGATACATTTGAGTGTAGGTTAGATGCATGCCATTGTAGAGATGTTGCTACTCGTGGTAAGGGTGCCTTTTATTCTTTAAAGAGAGTTCTTTGTGATAAACTTTTCTCTAATGGTATGTTTGGGAAAATGAATTTGGATTTCAAATCCGGATTTGGCTTAAATTCCATGTTTGAAAAACTTACAAATTTTGAATTTGGATTTGAATCAAATTTTTCTCATTCAAAACAAAGTTTAATTTTAAATCCATGTCCCTCTCCTTGTCATTTGAAATTCAAGATTTCAAATTTTGGAATTGAAATACATGAATTGAAATGAAATTCTAATTGCCAAACACTACCTTATTGAATTTTACAAACGGTGATGCATTTAAAATGTGAATCAAATATGGAAATTCAATTGACAAAATATGATGCATCTTTGCATCCTAGACAGTGAAGTTTTTGTAAACAATAATGCATTTAAAAGATTCTATAATACATTTGAGTGTGGGTAAGAAACACATTTAATGCTACAAATTTTTTAGTCTTTTTTAAATTTTTTTAGTGCTTATTAGCTCAAATGGTAGAGCAATATGTATTACGGTTGTGGGTTCGAATCCCACATAGGTAAACTAATTTTGAAATTTATATTACACTTTTTATGAATGCAATGCACTCTTAGGCTTTCTCATAGATATAAATTCACTCTAAGGTCATTATTTACCAATCCAAAAACAAATAACATAAAATTTGAAAAAAACTTTTAATGACAAATCACATTGCATACATAGGTCACCGTAGTGCATTCACATAATATTTGTAATTATGGATATCATATATTTATAGTGCATTTTCAATTCCTGAGATAATTAAATTGATAGATTGATAATACGGTCCGGTTCTAGTGACACTGGAGAACGGTGCCACTCCGATGCATTGCATAATAGCCACACATTTTGTGGGGGGCTTACGGCGGGGTTGGGGTGGGGGTGCAGGGGTGAGGGTAAGGTGGGGGTTTAGGGGGTGGGTTAGGGGGCTAGGAACTGTCAATTTTACGAACGGAGCACCGGAGGTGCCCCAAAAACCCAGTGGCACCGCTAGTGGCACCGTTTTCCAGTGTCACTAGAACCCCACTCTTGATAATATAAATTTATTTAATTAAATAATAGAGATGAAAAAGTATTTATTAATTTTACTTTTCTTACTTTAATATGTAAAAATAAGATAATATCAAAATTTTATGTTCAATATTAGTCTCATTGGGTAGATTTGGATTAAATGTTTCTAATTACACACTCGTATTATTTTTCAAAAACATATTGGTTAAGGAAATTATGTACAAAATAAGCAGTTCAATAGAACAATTAAATAAATAAAAAATGGGTAATTTACCTAAATAGGACTAAAACATAATGACTTTCTCAATATAGGACTATATGTTTTTATTTTCCAACGTAGGACCATTGATCATTATCTATTAGTCATTATTCAACTAAATGTTTAGCATCACTTGGACATTATTCTTCTCACTAGTCATTATTAAGTCTTATTTAGGGAATAAAAAAGTTTAAGTTCTACATTGAGAAATGACTTATGTTTTAGTCATATTCAGTGCAAATTTCACATAAAAAATTACATAATACGGAATAATTTGATAATACCCCATCCCTAAATTAAGTAAGTTACTAGCCTTGGGAGTTTTAACGATAGACGCAGCAAGCACTAACATATGGAGTAATTGCTACATTAATTATTAATCAATCGTGATTTTACAAAATTACCCATAGATATTCATTTCTCTCTATTTTAATGCAGTCATCTTACTTCTTTCTATATACATGATGGAAGTCAATTGTGGAGTCTTTTAAAATCTTAGCCATTCGAGACACTAGATCTAACAATCAATATTTATTCTCATTTATTTCACCAAGGCTCATTTATTTTTTTTAAAAAAATCAAAAGTACATTGAAATAAAGAAAGATAAACAATTGAAAAATTAAAAATTAAATGCAAAAATACTTACAAAACTTACTTTAATTTATACCTCATATTTAATAAATAAAAAAATGAATTATAAAAAATAGTATTTCAAATGTATGTTAATTTTTTATATTTATTTATAAAAATTAAAATTCAAAATAATGATTATTTAAATAAAATATTATTTGTAATTCATCTACACTTGAAGCAGCTTTTCAAATAATAATCTGAACTAATTCTAATAATAATTTGTAATAAGAGTAAATTGAAGAGAACAAACTTTTAGTGTGTATATTATTTGTAATTCATCTACAATTGAAGTAATATTCTCCTTTGTTCAATTTGATGTTTTTTACTTAGGCCCTTATCTATTGTTTTGGACTTTTATTTAAAAATGTGTAATTTTACAGTAGATGACATAAATAATATCTTGACATCCTTCTTTCCTCTTTGTCTCTTCCCTTTATCTTCTTTCTTTCTTCTCCACGTAGGCTACGTTAGTTTCGTGTTCAAAAACTAGTGCAAGTTCCCTATTTATTTAATATTTAACATAAAAGCCAAACTATTGATGTTTAGTTCCTTTAATGCAGAAAAGTCAACATTTGACCGACATTAAATTGGCATTTGTCACAGTCCTTTAGGTTGCCCGACTTCCCATCCTTTGGTAATACAATTTGATACTCCATTTCTCCTATAATTGACTTGGCCTTTCAATTTGCAAAATTTGACTAATTTTTTTTTAAATTTATTTAATTATAAATGTAAAAATTAAAAATAACTATTCCACTCCAAAGTATGTTTTAAAACTATATTAAATTAAAAGTTCTACAAAATTATTGGTGACATAACTATATTATCTTATTTCTTTCATAAAGGTTTATTTGTATACGGGCCAACTCATGTGAAAATAAAACTTTATGAAAAAAATAAGAATTAATTGAATCTTCACCATTAGATGGAGTGCATCCAACGGATCTAAATTTTATGTATATCCAAAACTAAATTTTATGTTTGCATTTATTCTAAGTAATAATATGTTTTGCATTAAAATAGGCACAAATTTATTTTAGGGTCAAAATTGTAAACAAGTCATGCATTAAATTATGAAAAGGTAGGAACATTGTGGCAAATAAGGATAGAAATATTATTATTATTATATTAATTTATTTTAATTATTTTACTTTACTATATAATTTGTACACAACTATTTACATACAAATTTGTTCTTGAAAAATAATATATCGTTACAAACCTCTCGTAGAGATCTACCCAGCGATGCCAAAATTAAATATGATTTTTTGAAAATTATGTTCTTCACCCATTTTTTATCTTTTACTTAACCCAATAAATATATATATATTCGTAATTTTTATGGTAGTTTTTTGGATGCTGCAAACTCTCTTAATGCTACTCTTTTAGTCCCAAATTAAGTCTGCAATTTTGATTCAACATTAGTTTTAAGTAGAGTATTGTATAATTGAAAATGCATCTAAGATCTAATATGAATGCATTTTGATAGTTGATCTATGCACTCTGAGTTATCCTTTAAACTTTATCCAAATTTTATTTTATTAATTTGTAGGATACTGAAAAATAATGCATGATTGACTTTGTATGTAATGAGAAAGTCTGAGAATGCATTATATCTAGGAAAAATTACCCAAAATAATCCCAACTTTACCCGGTCTTTAAAAAATAATCCCACCTTTCAATGTGATGCATAATAATCCCAACTTTACTGAAATTTGTCAGTTTTGGGTCGCCGTTAAGTTTCTAACGGAGGGTTAACGGAAATACCCATTTTAGGCAACAAAATGAAAGTTGGGATTATTTTTGATGAATTTTTGTTTTTTATTTTTTTTTTGAAATTTTTATTTAAATTTTTTGAATTACTTTCAACCTCCATTTCTTTTTCTTTTTTAAAGATTATTCTTACCTTAGAAAAAAATAGATATAAAAAATAATGAAAATGAGAAAAATAACTAAAACCATACAAAATTAATCAAATAAATAATGTAATGAATAGAAATTAAACAGAAACTGGTAAGAAATAAAATAAATATATATGGAGTGGTGGATTTTAACATTTTACTCACTATACAGAATCTTAATGTACTACTTATTTTTTAAAAGAACAAGCCGTCTGGTAAAGTTTGAATTATTGTAGATAATTTTTTCTAAAAAAATAAGAAGTGATATGTTAATACTTTGTATAATGCGTAAAATATTAAAACCCACCCATATATTTTTATTTTACTTTTACCAATTTCTAGTTAGTTTCCATTGATTATCTTATTTATTTTATTATTTTTGTATCATTTTAGTTACATTTCTCATTTTTTTCATTTTTTATATCTATTATTTTTATTTTTTAAACTAAGACTAATCTTCAAAAAAGGAAAAATAAACGTTGATGGGAAAAATTTAAATGAAAAAATAAAAAAAATAAAAAAAATGAAAATTCATCAAAAATAATCCCAACTTTCATTTTGTTGCCTAAAATGGGCATTTCCGTTAACCCTCCGTTAGAAATTTAACGGCGACCCAAAACTGGCAAATTTCAGTAAAGTTGGGATTATTATGCATCACAATGAAAGGTGGGATTATTTTTAAAATACCGGGTAAAGTTGGGATTATTTTGGGTAATTTTTCATTATATCTAATATAAGTTTAATACAAACTCGAGAAAGGGTTTGCCTAAATTTGAACCCACGTCGTCATTTATACATACTCCACTTTGATTTTTAGAATGCACAATAAATATTTGATAATTAATTAATTACTGAGAAGGACCCAAAAATAAGTGATTTATAAAGTTTGTCAATAAATAATGAAAATTATATCATTATGTAGAATTTAACTGTATGATCCCAACGGTTCAATCGGATTTCAATTTGGAGAAAGTTGGACAAAAAAGTGTTCCTCGACTAAGACCAAATTAGTCCCAATCAGGGACTTGCGTTTGGAATCCTAGCAATCGCCGCTTCCTCCACCAAGACGCCAAAAAAGTAGCAATAGGAGGTCATCACCCATGTCTTCTTCCTCTCCTCTCCACTATATAAACCCCTCCAAACTTTACCATTCTTCACCAATCTTCTTCCAAGAGATAGCTGAGAGTGAAGAGAGTGAAGTAGTGCTGTCAAGAGAGCTTCCCGTCGCCGGAGATAGCCACAATCCTCACCGGAAGTTTCGCCGGAAAATCTTCAAAACCTTCATTTACTTTCGAGGTAAGTCAGTAGAAATATATAATGACTAGAATGTTCGTATAGATCGTTTCAACGTTCATAAACGGTCGTTTGGTTGAGTTTTGTGTTTGACATGCTTGAAGAACCAAGAATCATAAACCATGAATTTGATGTTAAAACTATGAATTAATGATACCAAAATGATCTATGAACCTTGGAGAACATTTCTATATAGTTTAATTGAAGTTTGGAAACTAACAATGGAATTTTTGAAATTGGAGTCGCGAGGTAAAAGATGATGAACGGTGGCTGAAAAGCCACTGTCTGGATCGATCCCTCGAAAATCTGATCCGAAAAATTGTCCAAAAATGCTATTTTTGATCTCTAAAATCCTATTTTGATACCAATTGATTATGATCATTATAAAAATGAATTTTCACAATAAAAGTTATGTTTTTAACTAATAAAAATGTTATGTGATGCATGACGGTAAGTTAGGGTGTTAACACCCGAACCTAGGCCGCTAATTGTTATTGAATATTATGTTGATTGATGATTATAGTAATGATTATTGATGGATGTTTAAGATAATTGAATCTTGATGAATATTCTGATTAAATTGATAATTATGAATGATTAAATCATAATGAATATATTGATAATTGTGAAAGTAATATGTATTGTTAAGATATACCATTTTAATGTTGATTTGAAAGGTATCTAGAAAACATCTAAGATATACCCATTTAAGTTAGTCCTTGCAGGTATGAACCCCGGTGGCTAGGGTTAAAACGTGCGTACAGGATCCAAGAACCAAACTTGAGTACCTACTTGTTTGGGGGTACCACCCACCCAACAGTGAACACTACGGTGTCGGTTTATGGTTGGCCTTAAGTGAAGGTAAGTTTAAGATTTTCAAAATCCTTTTATCATATACTAGGCCTAGCTTAAAGATTATTTAGAAGTACTTTATACTGGAATATAGTTTAATTATTTAAATTAGAATTCGTTTAAGGGTTGACAAATACTAAAGTGATTGGCCTTAGACTAAGAATAGTTTAAGGATATTGTTAAATGTTGAATATTGAATATGAATAAAAATTGAATGATGAACATTGAATTGAATATTGTAATTATTATAAATCACGGATAAATATTGAAATGTGAAAATAAAATAATGAATGAAGAATAATGACTAATGATTATTGAGTATCTGAATTAACATTACGTGCATGATATCAAATGATTTGATTATGAATTTAGATTCAGTTTATATGGATGTCGATGCATTAGATATGCTTACTCAGCTTAAACGCTGAGCGTGTAGTATGTTTTATTTGCTACACGCAGGTAAACAAAAAGAATGAAACAATGATTTCCTGGAGGCAAATGGGATGAGATGGTCGGGCGGATGTATGTTTTATATTTGGAATACTGTTTGAGAATACATAAATTAATTATGTTTGTATTTTGTTTTTATTTAAGCTTCCACAACATTAAATTACTCCGTTATTATTTTGAATGAATTATTATGAAATAAAGTTTGAAATATATTTGAATGTCTATGAATACCAAATTTATACTTTTGTCCGAAAGGGGCTGCAGACCTGGACGGATTAGGGTGTTAAATTGTCTTATCGTGTAAATGCATTATTTAATTAGATAATGCTCAATAGTAAATACTAAGTAATAACAAAGATCCATGCAGACTTATTAAAACTTAACAAAAATGCAAAACATATTACAATGTACTTTCAATTCTCTCTATTGCATGACTAGAGTGTATATTATACATTTATAAGTACCTTGCTCCATAAATTGATATTGGCATTTTTCTACTCTGCTTAGAATGTAGAATTAGGGCTAAAATACACAAATTAAAAGATTTAAAATTGCAAAATAGAAACAAAACTTTATCATGTTTAAAAATATAATTTAAAGATAATTGTTGGGTAAATTTCAACAAAATTTAAACTTGGATGCAAAATGATTATTAATATGATTAACATGATAAAATTTGCAAAAAAGAAAAGAAAATAGAATTTAAAAAACAGAAACTTGAATGAGTATTTAAAAAAAAGGGACGTGGATGATGAGTTCATTGAGTTGCAATAGGAATGGAAAAGGAATTCTAAAATCATGGGAGATGATTGATTTAGCATTAATTGAATACCTTTTTCACCCTTATTTATTTGTTTAAAATTTAAATAAAAATAATTTAAAATCTATTGATTCGACGTTCATGATTCATTCTCATTTATTTCATAATATCTTATTTTCACGTGTGACTATATCATAGTACTCCCATTGTCCTTGAACAATTCTTTCTCTACCTATTATCATTGTTAATTTGATAAAATGAAATGCTTGTTACTTAGTTATCTTGTAAAATAAATAAAGTAATTTTTAAATACTACCTTTGTCCAAAGTGTTTGTTCAATTTGGAATTTTTGTAGTAAAAATTGATTTTTTTGACAATTCATTAAATGAATGTGATATTAAATATAGATACAAAAATGATTTTGATAGATCTATCTTCTAAAATATTTTCAAATTATTTATTGATTAATGAAATAATTATGTTATTGAAGGAATAATGAAATATATGACTCAGTATATCTTGAAATAAGTACAACCCCAACTAGGATTAGGAATAAAAAAGAGAAATTTATCTAAATAGGACTAAAACATAATGACTTTCCCAATATAGGACCATATATTTTTATTTCTTAATGTAGGACTTTTGGTCATTATCAATTAGTCATTATTTAAGAAAATGTTCATCTTTATTGAACATTATTCCTCCCACTAGACATTATTAAGTCCTATTTAGGTAATAAAAAAGTTTAAATCCTACATTGGAAAATGACTTATGTTTTAGTCCTATTTAGTGCAAATTTCACATAAAAAATAGACCCTGACTAAAATATAAAGACTACCATACAAGAGATAATTACTACTATTGTCTAACATCTTCCTCAAGTTGCACTCATGTCATGAGTAAAAGCTTGGGAACGAAAGTCTGGAACCGTGGAAAGATACTGCCTTTGTGAGTAAGTCTAGTAGAAGTAGAGAGACATATTTTTGTCATATGACGAACAAGATTGAGAGTGTGCACTTAATTTTTTCTGGCAAAGAATGTTGGCGAATGGAGTGAGAGCGAAAAGTTTCTTTTTTTCTCCCTTTGCATCATTCTCTGCTTCCCAATCATTTTTCATGCTCTCGAAGTCTAGAAGAAACACAAACAAATGAGGCTTTTCAGTCCTTCAATCACGCATTCAAATTCGATGAAGACAATAAGTATGAGGTTTGGGATTCGATAATTTTAAGATAGGGTTGGACGTGGATGAAGAATGTAGGCTTCCTGATTTTGTTTGATTTTCATAGAGGGTATTGTAACGTCTTGAAAACTGGCTTAGTAGTCAGTTGATATTTTATTAAAAATAAAATAATATTAATTTACTCAAAAATATGAATTATTTATAAAGTTGACCATTTTAATTAAAATTACATTTTTGGGTAGATCTCGTAAAATGGTGGCCAACGACATATAGTTTGTTAAATTTGGACAAACGTTTAAAGCATGACGAGTAAAGTAACATTTCAGTTTAAAAATAAATAAAAAGATTTTATAATATAAAATATTAAATTAATATTACTCTTAATCCTACCGAAAAACAAAAATCCCGCTCCGCCTCTATATAATATACACATGCACGCATAAAAGAGGGATAAAAGAGAGAAACAGAAGAATTAGAAGAACAAACTTGTGGAACAGAGTAGAGAAGGAGACCGCCGTGCTCCGTTGCCGTCTGCTTGCCGGAAACTCTTCGTCTATCTGTTTTGTCTAATTCATCTTCAGATAGTCAAGGAGAGTACACAGACATCTTATGCAAAATTATGTATCTAGGTTTGAAATTCACGTTCGTAGTTTCATATGATTGATTACGTGGTTTATTTGTTTATAATTTGAATTATGATTATTGTTATAATATAATATTTTTAGAAATGATTGAACGAGGACGATCAGGTATGTTTTCTTACTTTAAATTTGTGTTGTTTGCATGATAATAATCCTTAAAAGGTTACTCGTATTGAAAAATTTGGAATAGGATCGAGTTACGATGTTTCTGTACAAAATCCGACCCAGACGGTAACTAGGTACCGCCTCACGGTACTCTACTACCACCACCCACTACGTAGCTCTACCGATACCTATGCCGAACGGTATGTTGTTACTGTACTGATGGTACCAAGGTACCGCCTGGTGGTACCGAGGTACCGTGATGGGTACCGTGTCAACCCTTTTTCAATCCGTCATTTATTTATTTGACCTGATTTGGAACCCGAATTGACTATGAGATCTTATGTGTTCCATGACGATAAGTGGAAGATGTTTTCACCCGACATTAGGCTGCTATTTGGATTGCATGATGATCTACTTAGCTATTTCTATTCTCTCTATGTATTGTGGATATAATGTGATATGCATTGTACGTATTAAGTAAATAGAGTTTGTTGTTAACTTGGATTCGATTAAGTAAAGTAAGTAAATGACGTAGGTTACCTAGAAGAACTCTAGGACTACCTTGTGGAAATTTTTATTGTAAGTTCACAATAGGTTGTAAAGACGTGTGGACTTAGTGTCCAGTGGCATTCGGGTAAAGATGTACGTATATGGAATCTGAGATCTGATATGTAAGATTAGAGGTTCAGTCCAATTGGCACCGTAGGTACCGGGTTGACCAGAATCATGGCTGTAGGTAGTGGTTCTGATGTCATAGAGTAGACTTGAGTCATGACTATAGGTTGTGGCTCTAGGTTCTAAGATAAAATTGTGGATAATGAGAAATTGGCCTTAGCCTAAAATAGGTTATGAGTTAGTGTTTGATATTCACTATGATAATGACTTGAATATTATGATAATATAATGTGCAGGTGGAGAGCTAAGGTAAGTAACAGAGAGTATGTTGTTATAACGTAGTTGTTTTATCCGATAATTGTTATGTGATATTATTACTGTTGTACTTGTGTGCATGATATTGTATGAAGTTATGAGCTAGTGGGTTCGGCTATGTGCGTAGTCGAAATGTTAGATATTTTCACTTAGCTTCAATGCTGAGCGTGTAGCCCTTTTTGCTATTAGTAGGTAACATGAATGGCGATTAAGGAAACAATTCTGGAGGGCAGTGAGGGTGAAGAGATGGATGAATGCTAGCTGGAGGAATTTAAATACTTAAATATTATATTTGAATTTATTATGATTAAATGGCAATAACCCAAGTTGTATTTTGACTTAAGTACTTTAAAGCTTCCACACCATTTTGTTAACTCCAATGGATATTTAATGAATTAAACATTTTGAAATTATTTTGAAAAAAGTTGTGTTTGATGCTAATTTATTAGCAACCCGGTTCGTTAATTCGTTGGTTCGGGTTACACGAGCTGGGGTGTTACAAATACTACGAGAGAAATTTCTATTATGGGTGATGAATATTGATCAAAGGAAGAACATTTGCTCGGTGGGAGGCTATTAGTAACTCTGCCCCCCAGGAGCAAAGACAAAGATATTTCGATTACCAGGAGCAGTGACTCAAATACTATATTAAATAATGGAATAACTACATTGCTTAAATAATAATGGAACACATGACAAAGTATATATATTAAAGAAAGTGCAATTCCAACTAGGATTGGGAATCAATAATAAAAGCTGACTAAAATTTTAAAACTATCATGATAGAACAATTATTCTGATTGTCTAACATTCTTATTTTATCTTATTAGAGTTTGTTCTTTAGAGTTTAAATTCTTCACTTTAGTTTTTTTAGCTTTTTTCAATTTCTTCCAGTTTTTATCAGTTTTTTTCAATTTCTTCCAATTAATTTTTTTTATTTTCTTCAAAGTTTTTCTACTTTTTCCAACTATTCCCAATTTCTTTAACCTTTTTTTACTTCCCAAATAATGACTCTAAAATGATGTATTTTTCATGTATGATTATGATTATTATGATTATTATTATTACTACTACTACTACTATTATTATTATTATTACGTTCATAACTATAGGTCACTTTTCATTTTTTATTTTTTCTCATGTCACTTTTATAGTCATTCACAATCATCATTATTATTCTTTCATTTTTCATATAAATAATACGGAGTACGATTTTGTTGGGAAAAATTATTATAGTTTTAATTTAATTTACACTAAACAATTCTCTAAAAATTAATAATATTTTATTAGTCTAAATTGACCCAAATAAAAATGTCAACATTTGAAATTAAAAAATAATAATTATACTACTCATTCTGTCTTTTATTAAATGACATGTATATTATCTTCGTGGTCAAATTTTATTCACTGCATTTACCTATTATGTATGATAGTTATACTAATAATAATAATAATAATAATAATAATAATATCTTTTCATCATCGTTTTCCCAAAATTTACTACTAGGTACACCCAATCTTATAGAAAGAACCTCCAAGTCTCATCCTTTAAAAAAAATATAATATGGGGTACCCTAAATTATCCAATATCTTACTATGGAAGAACTTTCTGTTTTTCATTTCGTCTTTTATCATCATCATCATCATCATCATTATTATTATTTATATCACTGTTATTATTATTATCACAATTACAATTATTATTATTACTCACTTCGTCATTGTCTTCTGCAGTTGCCCCTAGCCGTCGTTGTTGCTTATTGTGTAACAACCTAATCCGTCTAGGTCTACAACCTCTTTCGGACTAAAGTATTAACTTTGTAATCGTAAAATTTAAAACATTTCGAACACTTTTATTTATCACAATAATATTTTTCATATCATAACATTACGGAGTTTTCAATATTGCGGAAGCATAACCAATCATAATCACCAACATAATTTATTTATGTATTTCAATTCAAAACCATCACATCCATTCCGACAATCTTGCCTATGTCTGCCTCTAGGATTACGTCACTTCATTTTTTCTATTAACTTGCATGTAGCAAATAAAACATACTACGCATATCTAATGTGTCGAACATCCATATAAATTGAATCTAAATTCATAATCAAATCATTTGATATCATGCACATAATGTTCAATTGAGATATCCAATAATCATTAGTTAATATTCATCAATCATTATTCAACATTTATATTCACATTCAATGTTCATCAATCATTCATAATATTTACAATATTCAATTCAATAATCATCATTCAATATTCATCCATATTCAATATTCAACATTCAACAATATCCTTAAACTATTCTTAGTCTAAGGCCAATCTCTTATAATATTTACAAACCCTTAAATGAATTCTAGTTTAAGATAATTAAACTATATTCTAGTTTAAAGTACTCCTAAATAATCCTTGAGCTAGGTCTAGTTTAAGATAAAAGAGGTTTTCAAAATCTTAAACTTACCTTTACTTAAGGCCAACCAGAAACCGACAGCGTAGTGTTCACTGTTGGGTGGGTGGTACCCCCAAACGAGTAGTATTAGAATTTACAAAAGAGTATAAGAGAATTCACAACATTCTTTCATATTTTATTTCTACACCATAATAGTGTTTAAATACTACAAAGAGGTATAATAAGGACAATCAAGGAAATTGGATGGAAATTATAATCAATCAAATATATTTGATTGATCAAGAGATTTCCATCAAGGATATTCTCTAACAAGAGAATATTTGATTAGCCAATCTACATTACAATCAAATATTCTTGATTTGTTTTATTATTTTCAACACTCCCCCTCAAGTTGAACTTATCCATTTTGGATGTTCAACTTGCTCAATGTGGTCTGGAATATTCCAACGGGTACTGCTTTAGTAAGTATATCTGCCAGTTGATCTTCAGAGCGAACATACGGAAAACTTATGATATCTGCTTCAAGTTTCTCTTTGATGAAATGGCGATCAATCTCTATATGTTTGGTACGGTCATGTTGTACTGGATTCTCAGATATACTGATAGCTGTAGTATTATCACACATCAGTCTGGTTTTTCCCTTCTGTGGATATCCTAAATCTTTCAGAAGTTTTCTCAGCTATAAGACTTCAGTAATCCCTCGTGCAATACCTCTAAACTCTGCCTGTGCACTTGAAAGGGCAACCACCTTCTGTTTCTTGCTCTTCCATGTTACAAAGTTACCTCCAACAAAGGTAAAGTATCCGGAGGTAGATCTCCTATCGTTTGGGTTTCCTTCCCAATCAGCATCTGTGTAGGCTTGAATATCTAAGTGACCATGTTTCTGGAATGTGACTCCCATATTAATGGTTCCCTTAAGATATTTCACAATTCGGAGAGTTGCATCCTAATGTTCTTTTTGAGGGTTGTGCATGAACTGGCTGACTACCCCAACAGCATATGCAATATCAAGTCTTGTGAGTGCAAGATATATGAGTCTGCCTACCAGTCTTCGGTACTTCCCTTGGTCAGCTAGAATTCCTCCCTCAATGATCTGTAATCCATGGTTTACCATTATTGGAGTAGTAGCCGACTTACAGTCCATTAGTCCCGTCTCAATAAGTAGATCAAGGATGTACTTCTTTTGACAAATAAAGATCCTCTCTGGAGATCTGAGGACTTCAATGCCAAGAAAGAAGTTAAGTTCTCCAAGATCCTTCATGTCAAATTCTTGGAATAGCCTCCTTTTTAATGTTGACATCTCCTCTATGTCGCTCCCAGTGATAACCATATCATCCACATAGATGATCAAACAAGTTATGAGCTTGCCATGTTTCTTCAAAAACAAAGTGTCATCGGAGTTACTTTGACGGTATCCATATCTTTTCATAGCTATTATAAACCTGCCAAACCATGCACGCAGAGATTGTTTTAGTCCATATAAAGCCTTTCGTAACCTGCAACCATCTCCGTCTCTGAAGTCAGACGAGAAACCTGGTGGAGCTTCCATATATACTTCTTCTTTTAGATCACCATGGAGAAATGCATTTTTCACATCAAATTGATATAAGGGCCAATCCAGATTAGCTGCTACAGAGAATAATACTCGTATTGTATCAATCTTGGCTACTGGTGAAAAAGTCTCAGAGTAGTCAATACCATACGTTTGAGTATATCCTTTAGCTACTAATCTGGCCTTATACCTCTCCACTGTGCCATCTGCTTTGTGTTTGACAGTAAATATCCATCGGCACCCGACTGGCTTCTTCCCAGGACAGAGTTGGCATTTCTCCCATGTATTGTTTTTCTTAAGTGCCTCCATTTCTTCCTCTATAGATTTCCTCCATTCTGGTACTTTTAAGGCATCATCAACTGTTCTAGGAACTTCATCACTCGATGTGTGTAAGGCTCGTGACACACTCCCCCTCACAAGATCAACAACTGGATATTTTGAGTTCCGAGGGGTGTATTCTGGCTCATATCTGACTGGGGGAACTCCTTGAATTCTTCGTGGTGGAAGGACATATCTGGTTGGCTCATTTAATTCTTCCAAAATATCATTAGATTTATCAGTAGAATCAGAAGTTTCAGAAGTGGAAAAATTACTAACCTCAGGAGTTTCAAATGGAGTAAGATCATGAGCAGGTTCTGAGACTTCAGGCTGTTCTCTGTTTTCAAAAAGTGACTCTGATGGTCGGTTTTCTTTCTCAGTTGGGACAGTTTCGGCCGGTAAAACTGGGGAGCTGGAGATGTGTAACCAATCTAGAGAGTCACTAGTGAGTTTCTCCCCCTGACTACTAGATTGGTTAAAATAATATTCAGTTTCTAGAAAATTACAATCCATAGTCATATACATCCGACGAGAGAGAGGATCGTAACATCTATACCCCTTTTTGTGGATTCCATATCCCACGAAGACACATCGGATAACACATGGATCAAGTTTTGTTCGTTTGGTCTTTGGAATATGTACATATACAGTGCAACCAAATACTCGAGGAATAAGAGTCAAGGAGGATGGTATATGGAAAATTTTGAAAGTGTATCAATGGGTGTTTTATGGTTTAAGATTTTTGTACGGAGGCGGTTTATAAGGTATATGGTGGTAGTAGGGTTGGACACGGTACCGGTACGGTACCGTGACCGGAAACGGTACCGCTGGTACCCGCCAACGTCACCGCCGGCCGGGACATGCCACCGGTTCCAGGAACCGGTACCGGTACCGCCCACTTCCGTACCGGTTCTGGTACCCAAATTTCGTTACCGGCACCGGTTTAATTTTTTTTTCTTTTTTGTTTTGCTTCCTTCAACGGATACCTTCAGCTGCCATTCCTGCCAAAAAATAGAGACAGGTCAATGGGGTGGAGGGGGTCGGCCTCAACGGCTAAAGAGCCGTTTGAGGGTGGAGGGGAGGGGGATGGGAAGGGGAGGGGGATGAATCATTCTATAAATACTTCATTTTTTTCATTAAAAAATCACACTCAATCCATCTCTCAATCTATCAATCTATCAATCTCTCAAATCTCAATCTCTCAATCTTATTATCTCTTTTATATATTCTTTTTTAAATATATAATATTTTAATATATAAAATTTCGAAATTAGTTTAAATTTTCGAAATTTAATATTTTATTTTCTTTAATATCAAAAAATATATAATTTATATTTTAAATATATTCTTTACTTTTTGAAATTTTTGAAATTCTAATATATAAATTTTCGAATTTTTTTTAAATTTTCGAATTTTAATATATTATTATTTTTAATATCAAAAAATATATATATTAAAATGTCGAGAGAGTCCGGTAGAAGGTCCGTGGATATGGGCGCCGTACACCCGAAGTTTGAGGAAAGGCAAAGCTAAAGCCACCTCCGACAGTTCGACCTCACGCGGTTCTCGAGGAAGACACTCTGTCTCTTCCTTTCCTACTATCCCCGATCAATTCATCGGGGACGGTATGACGGATGAAGAATTTGACCAGATTTATTCTGGTAGAGGGGATGCGAATCTCCCCTCTCTTGATAGTCTATTTGAGGATGTTGATGAAGTACGACTGGATAATCTGGACGGGGGACGAGGAGCCTACACCGCACAGCAACACTGAATCTATTGAAACACTTGTTTGCCACCAAGATTGGCTCTTGGCAAGACGTCGAGCTCAAGAGTCAGGGTATCAATTCAATTCGGAGCATTACATGAATGCAACCATAGATGGAAGTCTGAGTTCTGAGGAATAAGTTATAAACTTTTTTTATGTTAATGTAAATATGTAATTATTTTTTAGGTGAGCAATATATAAGCTCCTTCAAGGGTTTATTTATGGTTCTTTAACTCGTCACTTTTTTTGAACCGTCAGGATATTAAATGTAGTTGTTCTTCAGTTCGTGTATTACTCATTTTACAATATTTAAATAACAACTACATTTTTAGATTTTTTATTTCATTCTTTCCTTTAACAATTACAAAATTACAATTTTACACTTTAAAAATTTTTAAAAAAAGCAAAAAAAAATTTGGGGTGGCCGAAACCGGCCGGTCCAGTACCGGAACTGCCGGTCCGGGTACCAGAATCGGTACCACCCGATCCGGTCACGGTACCGGTACCTAGGGGTGGCGGTACCGGAACGTGGCTGTTCCAGAACCCGAACTGGCTCGAAACCGTACCGTGTCCACCCCTAGGTGGTAGCGATTGCTTCAGGCCAGTAATAAATCGGAACACTATATTCGATTAAAAGGGCTCTAGTGATTTCAAGGATGATTCGATTTTTACGTTCAGCAACACCATTTTGTTGGGGGGGGTATCGGAACAGGTTGTTTGGTGGATCAGACTATTTTCTTCACAGAACTTTTTCATGGGATGATTAATGTATTCTCCGCCATTGTCAGATCGGAGAATACAAATCTCTTTTTGGTATTGTGTGTGGATCAATTTATAAAATAGGGTGAACTTTTCAAAAACTTTAGATTTATGTTTGAGAAAATACACCCAAGTCATGCGGGTACAGTCATCAATGAACAACAAAAAATATTGATACCCATTAGGACTCGGTTTTGGAGAAGGACCCCACACATCAGAATGGACTAATGAAAAAGGTTGTGATGCAACAGTGTTATTTAATGGATAAGAGTGTTTATGACTTTTTGCAAGGATACAGCTGTTGCAATGAAAATGACAAAATTTTCGAAATAAGTTGGGAAAGAGGATTTTGAGATACCCCAAAGAAGCATGACCAAGACGCCTGTGCCACAGCCATGCCTGTCGATCAACTGTCCCATGAGCAAGTGTGGCAGTTCCATGGTTGTCAACTTCATCGACAAAGTACAACCCGTTGTGCTCAGAACCACGCCCAATGATCTTCCCGGTCTGAATATCCTGTAACAGACAAAAGGTAGGGTGCATCAGAACAGTGCAATTTAGCTGTTTAGTAATATGGCTTATTGACAATAGTTTATGGGATAGTGTAGGGACATATAAACAATTATCAAGGCGGATGGATGGAGAAATTGATATAGGACCAGTGCCCTCGACTCGAGAATAATCCCCATTGGCCATTTGGATATGGGTTATCTTGGACTGATTTAGAGAATTAAAATCGGAATGGTCGAAGGACATCGTGTCAGTAGCTCCACAATAAAAAATCCACTGGTTATTTTTAATTTGGTTAGGTTTGGACCAAATTTTATTTATTAGGCCTGATTGGGAGAGAGTATCTAATCCCTCTCCCCAAACCCTACCCGTCACTTCGCCTCTACACTCTTTGCCTTTCCCTCTTGCGCCGCTGCTTTCTTCTTCGACGTTACCCATGGCGATTCCGGTGAAGCTTTCAGATGCTTGGACAGTGGTGGTGTTGGTGGTCTCTTGATTGCCCACCACTGCCCCAGCGATCCCAGGCAACTTCTTCCCTCTCTTTCGGCTGCCAGGCCACCAATCTGGGTAACCGATTCTCTTGAAGCATCCTTCTGCGGTGTGCTTGGTTCCGCCACAGTAGGTACATTTCAATTTTGATTTGTCCTCATTTATGCGAGATGACGAAACCATGGATTTTTCCGATTGCAATGCACCTCGTGTGGCTGCGAACCCACTGCCAAGACCCGAGGGAGCATCTCCCGATGAAGGCCCATCGTCTCCCTTTATTATTCCTTTCCTAGTAGCCTCCCTCCTGATTTGGGCGCATGCCTCTTCTACAGAAGGGAGAGGATTTGTTTTAAGTATATCACGTTTTTTTACATCAAACTCTTCGTTTATGGCTTGTAGAAATTGATATAGACGATTTTGTTGTTGTATTTGTGTGAAAATCGTCATATCCTCTGGGAATTTCATCGGGTTGGGTCGCCTCCTGTCGATTTTCTTCCATACAACTTGCAATTGGCTATAGACCTTCTCTAGTGTCTGGCCTCCTTGTTTGATGCTGCTAGCTTTCACCATCAAGTTGTATACCTGCAAGGGATCTTTCCCAGAGCCGTAGGTGGCTTCGATTCCCTTCCACAGATCCTAAGCAGTAGGATAATCGATATATTGATTGACAATATCCGATTCTATGTTTTCTAGAATCCATGTTATAATTGTTGAATCTGCCTGTCTCCATTTGATAAATTTGGGGTCATCGGATTTGAGAGGTGTGGCAGTGATGTGCTTAAGCCGCCCTCTCAAATCCAATGCCAGACTCATTTTGCGTGCCCAAATGGCGTAGTTCCTATCGTTGAGCTTTTTTGCTATTTTTAGTGGTTGATTGGACGAGCTCTCGGTAGGTTCGGCCTTGGGTGCCAAATTCTGAAAATTTTGAAAAATTTCCAGAATTTGTGCAAGATTGATCGGCTGATTCATCGGGTTGGATTCCTCTGTGTTGGTGGAGCTGCCCGTTAGAGGAGTTTTATCATACATTTTTTTATGGTAGATGAAGAAAGTTGTGTTTCATTCAATTGTGGGATCGAATGAAGGCTCTGATACCATATTAGAATTTACAAAAGAGTATGGTATGTTTGGGAACATGGATTTGGATTTCAAATCCGGATTTGGCTTAAATTCCATGTTTGGGAAACTTAAGCATTTTGAATTTGGATTTGAATCAAATTCTTTACATTCAAAACAAAACTTAATTTGAAATCCATGCACCTCCCCTTGTCATTTGAAATTCAGGATTTCAAATTTTGGAATTGAAATGCATGAATTGAAATGAAATGCTAGTTGTCAAACACTACCTAAGAGAATTCACAACATTCTTTCATATTTTATTTCTACACCATAATAGTGTTTAAATACTACAAAGAGGTATAATAAGGACAATCAAGGAAATAGGATGGAAATTATAATCAATCAAATATATTTGATTGATCAAGAGATTTCCATCAAGGATATTCTCCAACAAGAGAATATTTGATTAGCCAATCTACATTACAATCAAGTATTCTTGATTTGTTTTATTATTTTCAACAAGTAGGTACTCAAGTTTGGTTCTTGAATCCCGTACGTACGTTTTAACCCTGACCACCAGATATTATACCCGCAAGGCCTAACTTAAATGGGTATATCTTAGAGGTCTTCTAGATACTTTTCAAAATCAACATTATTATGGGTATATCTTAGAGTTATTCTAGATACCCTTAACAATACATATTATTTTCACAGTTATCAATATATTAATTATGATTTAATCTTTCATAATTATCATTTTTAATCTGAATATTCATCAAGATTTAATCATCATAATCATCAATCAATAATCATCATCATAATCATCATTTATTAGTAATCAACATAATATTCAATAACAATTAGCGGCCTAACTTCGGTGTTAACACCCTAGCTTAGCGTCATGCATCACACAAGATTCTTTTTCTCAAAAACATCATTTTTAGTATAAAAAATAATCTTTAAAATGATCATAATCAATTGGTATCAAAAATAACATTTTTCGTTGCTGATAGTGTTTACAAAAAGATTTTAAAATATACTCCGGGTACCCTATATATCCAAAAACTTACTTTGTCGAGACTTTCCTTTTTTCCTTCTTTACTATTATTATTTTTATTATTATTATAAGTATTATTATTAGAATGCGTGCAGCGACAATCCAGCACGCCCCAGTCGACAACAGAGGTGTGTAGTGACAACCTGGTGACAATTGCGAAAGACAATGGCAAAGTGAGCGATAATAATAATAATATTAATAATGGTACTAATAATATTAATAATAGTAGTAGTAATATTAGTAGTAAGAGTAGTAGTAGTAGTAAGAGTAGTAGTAGTAATAATAATAACGGTCCGGTTCTAATGACACCGGAGGACGGTGCCACTCCGGTGCCACTAGGTTTTTTGGGCACCTCCGGTGCTCCGTTCGTAAAATTGACGGTTCCTACCCCCCCTAACCCACCCCCTAAACCCCCACCCTACCCCACCCCTGCACCCCACCCCAACCCCGCCGTAAGCCCCCACAAAATGTGTGGCTATTATGCAATGCATAATAGCCACACATTTTGTGGGGGCTTACGGCGGGGTTGGGGTGGGGTGCAGGGTGGAGGTAGGGTGGGGGTGGGTTAGGGGTAGGAACCGTCAATTTTACGAACGGAGCACCGGAGGTGCCCAAAAACCCAGTGGCACCGCTAGTGGCACCGTTTTCCAGTGTCACTAGAACCCCACCGTAATAATAATAATAATAATAATAATAATAATAATAATAATAATAATAATAATAATAATAATAATAATAATAATAATAATAATAATAATAATAATAATAATAATAATAATAATAATAATAATAATAATAATAATAATAATAATAATAATAATAATAATAATAATAATAATAATAATAATAATAATAATAATAATAATAATAATAATAATAATAATAATAATAATAATAATAATAATAATAATAATAATAATAATAATAATAATAATAATAATAATAATAATAATAATAATAATAATAATAATAATAATAATAGAAAAAGGAAAGTCTCTACAGAGCAAGTTTTTGGATATTTTAAAGTACTCCAGAATATAATTTCAAAAAAGATGTGACTTGAAGGTAATTTCTCCGAATTGGGGATATCCAACAATAATTTTTTCAAAGAAGAAGATGAAAATATAACGACACAAATGAATATGAAGAAAGAATGGGTGGAAAATCCCAACGAAGTTAGTTTTTCACATATTCTAGGGTACCGGGGAGTATACCAAAGATAAGATTGGTAGTTTATTTATAATGGTTAATGGGAGTATATTAAGAGGCCTGAAAAAGGAAAAGATCGAGGGAGTAGATGCCAAATTGCCATAATAAACGTGACCTGCAGCATCCGTTGCGACTTGGAAGGCTAGATATCATCTCCACCCAAATCAATTCAATGGCTAAAATTCCCCACAAATCCAACGTTGATTCGATCGAACCAGGAGGAGAAGGAACCCCCTTCCCGCACTGGTACTCGCCGGAAACAGGGATATACCGAAGCAAGCACCCTTCCGTTCAACTTCCGGCAGATCCACTTCTCGATGTTGTCTCCCTCATCTTCTCCCACAACCATTCCGGCGCCGCCTCTCTCGTCGATTCCCGATCTGGGTTCTCGATTTCCTACCCGGAATTTTACTCTCTGGTCAAATCGGTGGCCGGCGGCCTCCACCTGATCGGCGTTTCTCAGGGTGACGTCGTCTTGTTCTTGCTTCCCAACTCCGTTTATTTCCCCGTTCTCGTTCTCTCTGTTCTCAGTCTCGGAGCCGTGGCCGCCCCCATGAATCCTCTGAGCACTTCATTAGAGATTAAGAAGCAAGCTCTCGACGGCAATTGTAACGTCAGGCTCGCGTTCTCCTCCGTGGACAGAGTCGGAGACTTGGCCGAATTCGGCATTCCGGCGATCGGCTTGCCGGAAGGTACGAACAATCTTGATTTCCCGGCCGACTCTGTTTTCTTCAAGTTAATTAGCACCGATCCAAACACCGCCCCCAGGCCGAGGATCCGGCAGCAGGATGCTGCCGCCATTCTGTTCTCTTCCGGGACCACCGGGAGTTCCAAGGGCGTCATCCTGACGCATGCAAACCTCATCGCCACAGTCAAACTCTTCGTGAGGTTCGAAGCGTCTCAGTACGAAGGCGGGTGTCGCCGGAGCAGAGAGAATGTTTACCTCGGCGTCTTGCCGATGTTCCACGTGTACGGGCTTTCACTATTCGTGATGGGCTTGTTGTCGTTGGGCTCCACAGTGGTCGTGATGAGAAAGTACGACGAAGACGAGATGGAACGAGCGGTCGAGAAATACGATGTGACACATATCCCGGTGGTCCCACCCTTGTTGAGAGCACTAACTAGAAAGGCAAAGGTGGGGACAAGGGCAGCTACTGTCCTTCTGAAAGGGGTGAAACAAGTTTCATCAGGGGCAGCCCCTGTCCCCGCCGCATGCGTCAAGGACTTCCTGCAGACTTTCCCGCATATCGACTTCATCCAAGGCTATGGCCTGACGGAATCAGCTGCAGTTGGAACTCGCGGGTTCAATACCGCAAAAATTCACAAGTATTCGTCGGTGGGGCTCTTGGCCCCAAACATAGAGGCTAAAGTGGTAGATTGGAATACATTTTCACCTTTGCCTCCCAAAAGTAGTGGTGAGCTTTGGCTAAGAGGGCCTTCCATCATGAAAGGGTACTTGAACAATGAAGAGGCCTCCAAGAGGGCAATAGACCACGAAGGGTGGTTGCACACCGGAGACATTGTCTCTTTCGACGAAGATGGGTACCTTTACGTGCAAGACCGTTTGAAGGACATCATCAAGTACAAGGGCTTCCAGATCGGCCCTGCCGATCTGGAAGCCGTGTTGATGTCGCATCCAGATGTCACTGACGCTGCAGTGACATCTGAGGTCGATGAGGAAGTGGGAGAGATACCGGTGGCGCTAGTGGTGAGAGGGAACGGTTCTGCATTAACTGAGGCAAATCTAATCGATTTTGTGGCCAACCACGTCGCACCTTACAAGAAGGTGAGGCGGGTGTATTTCACAACGTCAATACCCAAGTCCTCTACAGAGAAGATTCTCAGAAAGGAGCTAAGGAAACTCCTCCCATCCAAAATGTAGAGACCTCTTTTACTTGGCAAAGAAGAGGCTAAGCTAGTAACAAAAAGGTTTAATACAATAAATTTACATATATGTATTGGAGTATATATAATGTATTAAAAAAAGCATCAAAATGCAAGTGCACCATATCAATTCTTATTTGCAATTGTATCTTGTCAAAAATGAAAAGAGTTATACCTTAATTACTTAAACGAGACTAGTTTTTGGGATTAGTAATTAATAACCAGCAATTAAGATAATTGTCATGTAAAGCCATAAGAGTTTGGACATTATAATATTTTCCATCTTCACTACTCCCTCCGTCTCAAATTATTTGCAACGTTTGCTTTTTCAGCAGTTGCGGGAACTTTTGTTTATTTCTACGTTTTCATTGGTTATTTGATAAAATAAAATATTCTTGACACCTCTTATTTCGAAGAACTTTTCATGTAGTTTTTTGATATGCAAATTTTACTTTTTATTTCTATACCAATATGTAAATAAAATGAATTGAAAAACTTTGATATTTTACCTCGTGAATACAAATCTGGCAAATATTTAGGGATGAAGGTAGTATAATAAAAACAAAAAAGCAAAAGAAAGTGGCCTGGGCCGGGATTCATACAGTCTTGTCTCCTTGGATCTATCCATCCATGTATTCTTATTGAAGGTGGATAGATTAACAAATTTGTAACGTCTCTTTATTTCACTCCGTCATATTCGTTCCAACCAGGCCACCTCGGGGAAGAATCCTATATATTATATATATATATATATATATATATATATATATATATATATATATATATATATATATATATATATATATATATAGACACACACACACACACACACACACATATAGATGTTGGTTCTGGTGAGAATTCGATCTTAGTAGAGAAATGAGAATGAATCTGGTGCTTTAGATTGTGAGATCTAAGGGCCAGGATTGCATCAAAATTAGGTGCACCAAAATGGTTTCAAAATGCATCACGTCGAAATGCACCAAAAACCTTTGAAAATGCACCATCTCAAAATCTGAGCGCAGGATGCAATCTGAGCCGCACGATGCATGAGATCCAAAGGCTAGATTTTATTCTTATTTCTTTCACCAAGGTGCATTCTCACCTGAACCGACCCTATATATATATATATATATATATATATATATATATATATATATATATATATATATATATATATATATATATATATATATATATATATATATATATATATATATATATATATATATATATATATTATATATATATATATATATATATAATATATATATATATATATATATATATATATATATATATATATATATATATATATATATATATATATATATATATATGAGTAAAATCCAAAATTGGTCCTTTATAACAGGAGGGTTTCCCTATTTAGTCCTCTATTATCAAATATTACCTCAGTGGTCCTTCTTTTATGGGTATCTTTCCACAAATTGTCCCTGTTTTTATCTTCTATCATGTTGGTGTTAATTTGAGGGCTAAAAAGTGTAATTTCGCAATGATAATATTTCTTTTTTGTCACACACAATTCGAAAGGATGTTCCCTTTCCATCGTTTGTGAATTATAGTCGCTTTCTACTACAACCATAGTCTTCAAATGTGGTCTTTCGTCGGAATCCTAGCGCACAATCATAGTCATTATTTTTGTGTTATCCGCTTAACTAATATCAGAACACGTCACTAGACATAATGTTGATGTCAAATTATACTTTTAGCTTTTAAATTAATACCAACATGGCAGAAGATAAAAAAGGACCATTTGTGGAAAGGCACCCTTAAAAAAAGACTACGGAGTAATATTTGATAATAGAGGACTAAATATGGAAACATCATGTTAAAAAGGACCAATTATGGAAATTACTATACACATACACACACATACATACATAGTAATCCAAAAGGCTAGATTATATAAATTTCCAAAAAGGCTGAAAATTTCTGCCCAAATCTTCTACTCCGTATGCATATAAATTGATAACAAGTAGAGGCTAATTCAAGAGTCTTGCAGTTAAAATTTTGGAGAGGTTAAGTAAATATTTCTATCTACTTATAAGAGCATCTCCAACTATATTTAGAAAAAGTGATCAATTAAAAGTTAAAATAGCTTAGCAATAGTACTTTAGCTGTTGAAATTTTCAGTTCAATTCCAACCATGTAGTGTAAAACAGACTTTATTCAATTTTTTAAACTCCGTATAAAATCAAGAGGCATTAGAGGGATGTAGATCGAATAGGTCTCACCTCTCAAAGAATGGCCAAATGGCTCTGGTGCCCCCTGTGGTTTGGAAAATTGGCACCAATATCCCCTCTATTTTCAAAACTTATTTTTAAAGTTTTCGTGGTTTCAAAATGCTGCACCCGTGCCCCCTCTGATCATTTTCCGGCCATTTTCCGGTGAAAAGAGGGCATTTGCGCATAATTTTTAAATCATAGGGGGTATTCGTGCTCATTTTTTATTTTTCGTTTATTATTTGTATTTTTCTTTTTTAAATATTTTCTATCTCTTTTTTCTTTTCCTAGTTTTTTTTCTAATTTATTTTCAATTTTTTATAATGTTTTAAAATTTTAAAATTTTTTGTTTTTGAAATAAAAATAAAAATAAAAATAAAAAAATTAACATACATTGCATCTATTTGAAATTAAACATTTTCACTTTTTGTTACGTACTTATTTGAAAAGTTCAAAAAGAAAAACCTAGAATAAAAAAATAAAAATATGGAAAAATAAAATAAAAAATAAAAAATACACAAAAAAGTCTGATACAAAAAATGGACAAGCCTAAAAAAGTCCTTAGAATTGAGATGTTCGAAGAAGATATTCATTTTTTTTTCTATTATTTTGTTTCTTATTTTATTCGTCATTTTTTTTGAAATTCTCCAAAAAAAAGTTTACTTTTTTCCAAAAAAACAAATATTGTTGATTTGAGAAGTACATACACATTATATGTTACTCCCTCCGTCCCATTTTAAATTGCATGTTTGCCTTTTTTCTCCGTCCCAAAATAAGTTGTCTGTTAGTTGTTTTCGTAAACTTTTAAAAATAAAATACCTAAACTATCCCTAAAATAAGTCACTCTTCTTCACCTTATCTTCTCATTTATCATCACCCTTCTAAAAAGTAATGACAATTTCGGAAAATCAAGTATATTTTTTATTTTTCTTAAATGTGCCCAAAAATCAAAATAGACGATTTAAATTGGGACGGAGGGAGTAATTTTTTCAAACAAAAATAACTTTAAATTTTATGAGCATTATAAAAATAATTTTAAAAAAACCTTTATTAATAAAAGTAACAAATAAAGGAAGAAATGGAAAAAACAAAAAAAAATAAGCGAGAGATAAATATCAGCACCGATACCCCCTGTGGTTTAGTAAATATGCAGCAATGCCCCCCTTCTTCGCCGGAAAAATGGCCGAAAAATGATCAGAGGGGGCACGGGTGTAGCATTTTGAAACCACAAGGACTTTTGAAATAAGTTTTGAAAACAGAGGGGGTTTTGGTGCCTATTTTGCAAACCACGGGGGATACTGGCACTATTTAGCCCCTCAAAGAATCAACTCAACCAAAAGCTCAATTTTTGAGGTTGTAGTTTAGAAAATATTTCTTATATTCTTACACGTTCTCTCACGTGCAAGCGTAGTCTTTTTTCGATCATTGCACGAGAAACTTTATTTTTTAAAAAAAAATTGGGGAGCGTTGATTTTCAAATTGCACGTGAACTTATTATTAGCTTGCCTTTTTTAAAAGTAGCTCTCCCATTGGAGCACAGAAAAAATGAATAGTAGCATCTATCCATCTATAATTTAGAAGATAAAAGAGTGATTGGAGTTGCTGTAAGCTAGTCAAAACTGCTTATAATTAATATTTAACTTATATTATAAGTCACCTGATGACATGTTTTTGTATGCTCATAAGCTGACTTATAAACCGTTTATAAGTGAGAAAAAATAAGTAAGTCTTAGCTACTTATTTTTAAATCAGTTTTTTTATTTTTCTGTTTTAACAATATTATTTACAAAACTATCCCTCTTTATTTATGAATTTTTATAAATGACTTATTTAATGTTGAAGTCATTTTACTACTATTAAAAAAATATCGGACTTATAAGCAACTTATAAGTTAAAAACTGTTTATCAACAATAAGTCAATAAGCACACCAGCATGGAGAAACATTCCCTAAGATCCTAAATAAGTAGTAATAGGATTTTTTTATTTCTGCCATCAATAAGAAATAATTATTTATATGTTACGTTATAATTGAGGTATTTTCTCTCGATGTTCCTCAATAAATAATAGTTACGTATATGATACTCTATAATTGAGATTTTTCTCGCGATAACCCCCCGTGAATTGGGGAAGTATTATAATTATAATCTCAGTGGGGTGATTTAGAAAAACATTTAATTTGAAAACGGCTATTTTGAGAACTCACTCATAATTTAGATAATCGAAAATATCAAAATACACCACGCTTAATATATTTGATACACATTTTTATGGAGGACTACCAAAATAATAAATCTCAATTATAAAGTACGTAGGTAGTTATCACTTATTGCGAGTTGATTTAGGTAAACACTCTATATATTATAAAGGACCATTTTGGAATACACCCTAAGAGGAAATATGCCCTACGTCCCAGAATTATTGTCAAGGTCGCTATTTTGACTTCTCGATAACTTTTGTTTTTTTTTCATTTTTTTGATCATTTGATTAAAAATATTATTATCACATTATTCGCATCTTTTTTTGTACAACTTTTAATGTAATCTTTGTTAGACAAGGCGTGCAACTCTAGAGGGGGGTGAATAGAGTTGTTGAGAATGTTTACCGATTTTCGCAGGATTAATAATATAAACGTAAGTGCGGCGGAAATAAAAGAGAGAAGGCAAAGAACACACCGATGTATACTGATTCACCACCTCGTGGCTAGTCCAGTTCCCCGAGAGCCTCTCTCGAAGCTACCACTACTTCCGTTAAGCTTATGGGTGCTTAACAAACCGTTTACAACTCGAGAACTTGAATCCCACAAGCCTCGACACAACTGCTCGTAGATATGCCCTCTACAAGACTTCACAACCAAGGCTTAAGTCACATAAGTCTTGAACAACAAGAAGAACAATCTTCTTCAACCTCTCAACAATAGCTCTCAAAAGAGTAGGAATGAGAAAATGTTTAGCTCTAATGGATGACAAGAAACCTCTCTTAAAAACAAATAGTTTTCTCTCAAAATAATATAAATTTGAGGAAAGATTGATGGAGGATTAACACCTCAAGAATGGGGAGTATTGGAGTGTTTCTTGTTCTCAAAAATGACCAAGGAAGTGTGTTTAAATAGAAGTTGAAGAAATATATCCGTTGGTCCAAGAAAAGAAGTTGTACTGAAAAGATGCAGCATAAAAATCGATTAATGCATCATCATAATCGATTAATGCACTGAAAAAATCGATTAAATTCGTTTGAGCAAATATCCTTCTGCGCGGAAAAGTGATAATCGATTAAAGTCAAAGGTATTAATCGATTGGTTCCTTTTGGACGAGATAACCGATTAATTCCAGAAGTAATAATCGATTATTGCCACAATAATGTGTGCGAGGTGAAGTACAAAAATGGAGCTTATAGGTTTATTTCCAACAAAAATTTCAGGGGAAGGCTCCCCATCACCTCAATTAATATTCAAAAATAATTTTGAATAAAAGAAAGATATTTGGAGTGTAGAAATTGAGTCCCAAAATTATTTTGTGTGTCAAATGATGAACACGAAAATATTTGAATAAAATATTTTTGCTTTCCAAAAATATTTTCTAATATTAAAATAAATATTTTGATAAATGTTTGACACACTATTTTGAAACTGACTCACTAAATATATTTTGGACAGTTAAAAGATTTTTCAACTAACTCTAAAAATAAATATAATTTTTATTTTAACTCTCATAAAAATAATTTTGGAGAGAAGATTAATTTTGTCATCCTTACAATACTTCCTAAGAATCAAATAAATAAAAAGTCTTCGGAAATCTTCTACTCTTCTGAGTCCTCCGTTACGCGCTCCGAACGCGTCTGAGACTCCAATAAAATCATGTGCACTTTCTTGAATACGTCAAGGAATGGCACTTCAAGTTTTCGTGTTTGTCGTTGTAGCACTTTGATCTTGACTTGAATAAATTGTGTTTGTCAATTATTGAAACCTGTGAGTCAACACTTAACAACACAGAAAGGGTTGAACTCATGCATTCCAACAATTTTCCCCTTTTTGATAAGGACAAACACATTGAGGATATGCTAACTACAAATAATAAATTAAAGCATATACTCCTATACTCTTCCCCATTTTGGCATTATAAAAAATAATGCAACAAAATAACTTATGCATTCCGGGGAGAGAAAAAAAATTCTAAACAATTAAGAAAAATCACATTCCCCCAAAAATCATGCATTTGTAGGAAATAAAAAACTTCCCCTTAAAATATGCTCTCTCTCCTTAAAAAATAAATCATACAAAAAGATTAACACATAGCAATAATTCCCCCTTACTATATGCAAAACATCCTTTGTATATTCCTCAAATAACAATTATCACAAATAAATCTCAAAGATAACATTTAATTAAAAAAATATTTACTCCCCTTTGATGCAATCTCTTTAGTTAAGTGCTTGGAGTATCCACTACAAATTTGTAGTCTTCAAGCACACCTTTCAAGTGCGTCACGTACCCGACCACTCATCTTGTTCTTCAAGAGCGATGAGGCAATCGTATTTGGAAGGTTGATCGTACTTCCATGAAAAATACGCGAATTCATCTTGTTTGCTCATTTTCTTGAGCTTCGAGCACTCAAAGTTTTGGTGGCCAAGCCTTCCGCACTTGTGACATTTTGGGGTGGTTTTCTTCTTGCTCTTATTTAGCTCATGTTTCAAAAACTCGTTAAAACATTCAATAAAAATATCACAGGAAGTGCTAGAATCACTATCACTATCACTATCCGAATAAGAATCACCAATCTCTACTTTTTGAGAAGAAGATGCTTTAAAAGCAATTCCCGTTCTCTTCTTAATGTCAAGAGTATGAGAAAGATGATTTGTTTCGTAAGTCATAAGGTTACCTCGAAGACCGTCGTATGTGATGACATTGTAATCTTGGCCTTCATAAATGGAGTTAACCTTCGACTCCCATTCCTTGGTAAGACTCCGCAGGATTTTCCTCACTAACTCCTTGTCGGTGAAAGTCTTTCCAAGCATATCAAGGTCGTTGACGATGTTTGAAAATCTTTCAAACATGTCCTCTACAAGCTCGTTTTCTTTTATAGCAAATAACTCATATTCATGGGTTAGTAAATCAATTTCTGATTCACGAACTTGAGGCGTACCTTCGTATGTGATTCTGAGCTTGTTCCACATTTGGTTGGCGGTTTGGCAACGAGATATCTTTTGATAATCGTTGGCGTTGACAGCACAATACAAGAAGTTTATGGCGGTGGCATTCAATTGAGCCTTCTTGAAGTCGGTTTCATCATATTCATCCTCGTTCTTCGGGATGAGTGTATCGCCTATCTTCTTCATCGGCAAGCTATCTCCATTCTTGATAGCAAGCCAGATTTTGAAGTCATTAGATTGAACAAAAAATCTCATCCGCTCCTTCCAATAGGAGTAATTTGTTCCATCAAAAAATGGTGGCCTTACAGTGGATTGCCCTTCTCTAATCCATGCGTTCAACATTCTCAATTTAATGAATTTTATTTTCAAACATTTATTGAATTTAAAACATTTTTAATAGGTTATATGAAATTTTATTTTATAAAAAATTAATTATATGCAATAACACACACTTTACTAAAAAAAATTAACAAAAAATTTAAATTTAGCCTAATTAGATTGGGTCACATTAGTTTTTGTTGGAGGCATATATACATAAAAATTTAAATTTTTTCATGTCATTTGCCCCCTAGTCCATTGAACTAGATTCGCCCCTGGTCTTATATTGAAAAAGTCATTATGTTTTAGTCTTATTTAGGTAAATTTCTCAAATGTGATCTCTTCAAAATTTTAAATAAATTTAGACGATATACTTTTTCACTTTCAATGTAAAATAAAAAGGTGAAGTTTTTTTAAACAAAGGAGTATGTATTTAATTAAGGGCACGGTTCCATTGACACTCGCCAACAGTGACACTAACGGTGTCACTACATTTTTGAAGCACTTCTGGTACTTTAATCGAAAAAGTAATGATTTCTATCACTCTAACCCACCCCTAATCCACCCCCTAAAACCCCCACCCTAGATCAACCCCTACCCCACCCTAATCCTGCTTTAAATCATCTTCAAAAATCAAAATTGGATCTTTGTATATATATAATTGTAGGAGTAAATTACCAACATATGTAACAAAAAATATCCATTCTTGGCACAGACTTTTTTTTCCTGACAGTGCAGAACGGATTTGGCTACTCCGTTTTGCCTTCGGAAAGTTTTATTGAAACGGATTAAACAAATCCGTTTTAGGTGTTTAAATTACCAAACGGAGTAGCGTACTCCGTCTCAACTTATTTAAAAAAAACCCTAGACGGAGTAGCCAATTCCGTTTCGAGTGAAATTAAAGCCAGATGGATTAGCCTACTACGTCTCTCTATTCGGATAACCTACCCCTTCCCTTCCGTCCACTCATTCGCCACCCACCATCCCAGCCGACCGACGAGAAAGAAGGGAGATCCGACCAGCCGCCGAGAGAGAGAGGGGCAACCGCCGGGAGAAATCCGACCAGGACGATTTGGATTAGCCTAATCCGTTTCATGGAGGTATTTTTTATTTTTTACTTAATTTATATATATATTTATCATTTTATGATAATATTTAGATTTATTATATATATATATAGTTCGATCAGGTGAGAATAAGATGTTATGAAAGAAATAAGAATGTTTTCATATTTATATTTGATTTCGTAATAGGAAAAAAATGACGTATATTAATGAAAGTATTTGATTCGTGTGTATATATTTCAAGGATTACAAAATAAACGTAAGGAATATTGGTATAAAACTACAAGGTTGAAGAGAGTAAAGGTTCTGAAAAACTTCTTTGTAAACAACATTTGTTTTGGCATTCGAAGTAGGTACTTCGTCCTTTCAAGTTAACATCTTTAACCTACGGAGATTAGTTACTCGAGAGACGACAACATATAGTTGCCCATAACTTAAGACTGGCTTTTTGAGAAGTAATCCCACATGGTTCAATGATTGGCCTTAACGTTTGTTAATCCCACTTTAGTTACTGTCATTATTTTTCTTAGTTAATGACAATGGTACATTATTATCTGGCGGTCTTCAAATATGAAATCAATAGACTTAATCATCTTCAATATGATGATAACATATTATCATAGCATGCTCAAGTTTATCAAGTTTATAGTTCGATCATGTTTTCAATTCTCACTCGTCACCTGATCCACCACCTGACTCATTTATATTTACTTTAAAAAAGATTAAAATAAAAACATTAGCTTTGTTGAGTACTAATAAGAAAGGTCAATGGAAGAGCATGATGGAACAGCGGGCTAGTGGGAAAATAAATAAGATGCCCAACAAAAAATAAAAAAGGATCATTCACTGCAATGGTTATTACACCCACCCTCGGTAACCCCTTTCTGAGGGAAGACTTGAATGACCAATGGGCTAAGGCCATTGTCTTGGGATAGTAAGTTATAACGAGCCACAAAAGACTTAATCGCCCGGAAGAGGAGTGCATTTAAGCCTTAGAGAAGGCTCGAAACCATCCGATATGGTTGAAGTCTCTTGTGTTAACCTGGCTAGGCCAAAAACACTCTCTATCATTACTAGGTTACATGTGTTTATCACCACCTACAACCTAAGCATTAAAAAAAGGTCTACCCGGGTATGGAAAATCAACTGGGCAAACTTGGTAAGAGGTTAAAACTTCCCCATGCCTCCACAAAGATCAGTCAAATACTTCGATTGGGCAGTAAGTACACAACGAAGAAACTCAGCATTAACCGGGAGAAAAGTTGCAATTAAGCAAACTCAAGTATTCAAGTCAAAAGGGACACAAAACATATGAACCAACGGGTCATACGTACACAATCCAATACGAAGGGCACAAGGCTGCTATTACATGTCTTTAACCAGGCATAACTGGGCAAAATACAAGGCTACAAGAAGGAAAAAATCTTACGCTAAAGGAAAGAGAGGAGCCGGCTCATCTTCCAGCACATGCGGCAGGTCATAAGCTTCCAGGCTGAACTCAGGGTCTCGAACTGACAGAACTTCATGGGTGGCAGCCCGCTCTCTTTTGACCCACCTTGAAACCATATGAACCAATAGCGGTGATCATTTTTTTCTGATATTCATAAAAGGGGAACAATAGTTTTGTAAATAATTTGATCAAAACGGAGAAACGAAAAAGTTGGTTCAAAAATAAGTGGGTGTTTCTTTGTGCTAATAATAAGCTAGTCAAAATAGCTTATTAGATATTTTTAACGTATTAGCCAGCTAATGACGTATTTCTTTGTGCCTATAAGCTAGAAAAAATAAGTAAGTTATACTTAGTAATTGTTAAGCCAGTTTCACCAATTAAAATCTACTTTTTTTTTACTTATAAGCAGTTTATAAGCCACAGACAAACACATCATTTGACTTATAAGTTAAAAATATCTTATAAGCAATTTTGATCAGCTGATGAGCATAAAGAAACACCTGCTACAACATTAAACTTATATCAAAAGAACCCAATATGTTTTTATCCCTTAAATATGATCGTTGGCACTGTGCAATGCTACCCCTTGGCATTATATGTTGACATTTTAGTGTGTTTCTTGGCACTATAGGTTTGCACTCTTTGGCATTATAAATCATATTTTGGAATAAAAACAATAAAAGTATTATTTTGAAAGTTGCGAAGAAAATGTATTTAGGAAGAAAAAGTTTTATTTGGGTAGGGAACAACATACCTTAAAGACATAGTTTCACACTTTAGGACAATGTACAAAGGGGTATGAATTTCGACTATAGCAAGGGTTAACCATATTGAATATTCTCATCAGTTTCCAGAAAGTATTTATATATCTGCACATGTAAATCCATCAAAGCTGAATAAAATGAAGATATCATATTATTGAAAAGAATCTTCTTCTAAAGACAGAGTATTATACTTGGAAAAATAATGAAATGATTTAGAAAAACTTTGATAATGAATTAAGCCCAAAACTTTAGGTTAGTAAAACCCACTAGCATTAGCAATTAGGTGTAGGAAATACAGTGCAGCAAAATTACAGCAGTTTGGTGATGCTACCCTGTCTATCATTTGCTTTCCTAGTTAGTGCCAAAGTTAGCTCTTTCCAAAAGTAGATTTCCTCTCTCAAGAGCAAGCACAAATACACATTAAAAAAAAGTAAGGTTTCACATGCAAGACTCGAAGTGGTCACCCCTGCACGTGAGGAGGCGTGTTCAAAACCGGTCCCGAGGATTTGGTGGCCCTAGACAAGACAAAAAAGGTTTTGGGCCTAACAAATTAAATTTTATATACATACATACATACATACATACATATATATATATATATATATTAAAAATATTAGGCCCCAAAAAAAAGGACCTGGGCCGGTAGGGCACCTTGGCCCACCCTTGGCCCAACACTGGGCGTGTTAGAATATAAAACCTTTTCAGGGCCACAACTATAAGCTTGAGCTTTTAGTTGAGTTGGTTCCTTGACAAAAGAGGAAAAAGTGAAAATGTTACTTTGGGCCGAATGAAAAAGGAAAGCAAAAAATTTCATGAGAGCAAGAGTAAGTAAGGTAAAGGCTAAGATTGACCAAGTCTACCCTGCTATAGAAAAAAAAGAAGCAAAAAGCAATGCTAAACAAGGCTTCTATATGGATTAGGCCATCATTGACCAAGTCTACTTGGCTTAGTATACAGCTAGTCCTTTTAACAAAAGTCAAATCAACTTATTTGTACTCAAATAACAGGCCAGATTCATAATGCTCATGAGCATGGTTTCTAGTTTTATTTGCAAAAAAAAAATGCACCCACAAGTTGCCTCCTTGTTCTTAATAACTTTCCTTCTCTTATCCATAGCCAATTCACAAACTCCAAGAACTGAAAGGCCTATTTTACTTGGCCTCAAAAAACAATGGGGAAATGGAGCATACCTTTACCAGTGGAACTCGACGTCCTCTCCGTGTCAGTGGCCTTTTATTTCATGCACCAAGGGAAGCGTCACAGAGATATGGCTCCCGGGAATGGACATCCGAGGATCATTCCTCGTACCACTTCTGTGCCAACTCAAGAACCTTTCCTCCATAAATTTCAGCACGAACAGCATCTCGGGTCCCATACCAGCTGGCATCTCCAGGTGCTCAAAGCTGGAAACATTGCTTATGTCGACAAATCTTTTCACAGGAACAATACCCGGTGAGTTGTTTTCCATGAAACGGCTGCGTCGGTTAGATCTTCGCCAAAATATGTTATCTGGTGGCATACCCATGCCGTTGTTGGCTTACAGTTTGGAGACTCTTGATCTCTCCAGTAACCGTTTGAACGGATCAATACCAGAAGAAATATCAAATCTATACGGTCTTGTCCACTTGGATCTGTCTGCAAATTCTTTCAGTGGCCCTATACCTGCTGCATTTTCACATTTACATAGATTGTCTAAACTTTCACTTGCTTTTAACAATTTGAATGGAACAATTCCAGTAGAATTTGAACAGCAGCTGCACCTAGAGGACATTGATGTTTCCCACAACCAATTATCCGGAGACATATGGGAAACTTTTTACGCACTGAGGGCTAATCTGACCCTTAGTATTTGTTCGAACCACCTTTCTGGGAGAATCCCAGAAAATCTAGTGAACAATAGATTTCCAAATGGCTGTTTCGATCGAGAAAATTTATGCTCCAGTGTACCCACATTGGGACTGCCAAGATGTGAATCAGATAGTTGTTCTGATTATGCACTTCAGGGACAAAAAAGCTGCAAGTCCATGCCTAGTAAAAGAAAGAAAATCATTATAACCTGTAGTGCAATTGCAGGGGCAGTAATTGGGGTAGTAATTCTTCTAGCCGTGTTCAGGCTTGGGATGGAAAGGAGAACTGTAAACGATAGGGATGATGATGTGAGTATGATTTCATATCAACGGTTAGAATTCAATAAATGGGAGGTACTGGCAGGTCTAATAGATGAGAACTTGGTTGGAAATGGAGGTTCAGCAAAAGTATATAAAGTGATGACAAGGAGAGGCCAGATTCTTGCAGTTAAAAGCATACGGCACCAAGTAATGCAAGGCCACATGCTGGAGAAACAGTTCCTTGCAGAGGTTAAGATCCTAGGAGGAATCAGGCACAACAACATTGTGAAGCTGTTATGCTGCATCACAGGGAATACCACAAAGCTCATAGTCTATGAATACATGGACAAAGAATGCCTTCACAAATGGTTGCATGGGAAGAGGAACCAATCCATGTCTGTTGAGAGTTCTACCCAGTGGGAAAGAAGGCTGAAAATAGCCATCGGAGCTTCACAAGGGCTCTGCCATATGCACCACCACTGCCATCCACCCATTGTTCATCGAGATATCAAGTCTAGTAACATACTCGTGGACTCCGAATTCAATGCCAAGATTGCAGATTTTGGACTGGCAAAGATGCTTGCAAGTCAAGGAGATCCAGAAACCGCATCCGCGGTTGTGGGGACTTTTGGTTACATTGCCCCAGGTATGTCTCCCCTATTTTGACAACTTCAATTCCTACTTATAAATATTCTCATAAGTTCAACCATTTTCCTCACAAAATTTCTTTTGATATTGTAGCCACTTTTCTCTTCTTTCTAGCCTATATAGCCACGAAATTTTAAGTCATTTTACTCTTAATATATCCTCCTATCAAGTCATAAGAGAGTTGTGAAGTTCTTGCTCAAAGAGTTATTTTATCCTAACAAACATGTGTTTTGATTCGTTTATAAAAGAGTTTTTGGAACCGTTCTTATTGTTCGTTTACTTCGTTGGAGAGCTTTCTAAAGTTTTGTTTGTGTCAATCAAGAGCTTTAAATTCTGCATAAAGTCTTTGTTTAAATCAAGTTGGTAGGCTTTTTTGCATCGTAGAACTTTTAACTTATTTCCCCAAAACTGCAGAGTATGGGAGAACAAGAAAAGTGAACGTAAAGAGCGACGTATATAGCTTTGGTGTAGTCCTATTGGAATTGACGACCGGTAGAGAAGCTGTAACTAGATATGAAGAAGTGAACCTGGCACAATGGGCCCACAGACATCAAAGAGAGGGGAACTCGGTTGTGGATGCCCTCGATGAAGAGATCAAGGGTCCACGTCATCTGAAGGAAGCAACCACCGTTTTTAAATTAGGCCTTGCGTGCACCTCAATATTGCCTTCAAGAAGGCCTTCCATGAAAGATGTTGTGCATATCCTGCAAAGATGCAATGAGAACGATCAATCTCTCCCAAGGGAGCTGATGTAGAATACGGACTGAGGCATCATGAGATATAACAAGTTCCCAATGTAATTTGCATTTCAGTTTAGTAAGGCAAAAAGCAGTCTGTAATGCTTCCACTGAACTTATCAAATGGTCGATGAAACATTCCTTTCATGCTAGTTGTTATATTTTTGTCGCAAAGGACACCTGAAGCTAGCCTCCATTTTAGCCAAGCGACTACAATGCAATGAGCAACATCCCCATGTACCCTCAATCATCGAACTAAGGTACCAAAACCTGTCTCTTTTAGGCACTTGGTGTGAATCAACCCTTAGTTCCACTTCCAACTCAATCGCCTGACCACTAAAGAAACATTCCATGTACTCGGTCTTAATCCTGCTCAAACAAAAACCTTTAGATGGATTCCAAGGCATGATGACACACTTCTAGCTTATCATTGAGTCCCTCACGCTTCCAGGGGGGAGGTACCATGGTGCAGAAAATTGGATTATTCCGTTCACGAGGGTATGCTAATGAAGACCGGACCATCTTGAAATGACATCACAAACGACCCAACTATTACGGCTCTAAGAAGATCAATATGATCTCCATAGGCGTGCACATAAGTTCCACTTAAAAGGTCACTCGCAAGTATTTTTGCGTCCTTCCTAACTTTTTAAAACCACTCCCTTTATACACTGTTCTGCATAATGATCAACAAAAGACTCAAACCCCCCTCCCTTAGCCCCAAGACCAAACAAGGAGTAAAAGAGAATTTATAAGGAAACATCCAAGGCAATATTAACATGGCTCTTTAACTAAGTAAACGTTTGGGCCTTGGGTAAGGATAAACCATTCCCGTTCTCTGCAAAATCAAGCGTTGGAGAACTTTCGAGGTCTGCAGAACTTTGGGACTGTGATTTATCAGTGATTATCACTACCACTTCCCTCCCTATCAAGCAAGAAGTCATTTGAAAAAAACCTGAACTTCACTTTTGGATGCAATAGACTCCTTAAGATCAAGACCAACACCATAAATGTATGAAGCTCAAGTTGAAATAAATGTGTGCTGACACTTTTCCATTGGATGTGAATTAGTAAAGCTGCAATCACATATCTATTAACAACTAAGGTCTTATAGCCCAATATTGCCAAAGAGATTATATATTATTATGGAAAAAAAATGATATCATATATGCTCAAGGTTCTTGCCCTCCTCACAGCATGTTTTGTAAGTGATAAACCCAATATTGGTGGAGACAATTCAGTGAACTTTTGGACACAATTTTATTAAAGCCTGAGGCGCATTCAATCATTTCAATTAATTCCAACGCCATCTTCATCAACTCGACTGAGGGATGACTGTAGGACGCCAGATAATATATCTAAGCGAGCAAACTTTGAAAAGTTTGGAGAAGGAAAGACAGCAAATCTATCTCCAACACATGTTTGTCGGTGAAGACGGAGGGAGTAGTGCAGCAAATTTACCTCGCCGGAGTAGAGAATTGAGAAGAAACCATGGCCAATCGTGAACGACCGACGGAGGGGGGAATATCGGCTCTGCAGATCGGGGGAAGGGGGAGATACACGTGTCTCCAATCTCCAAATTGTCCAGTTTTTAAATTTTTGAATTTTCCCTCAATAAATTTTAATTATGGTCTTTTATTTCCAAGATGCGGCATGGGAATACCACAAACGGCACAAAGCTCATAGTCTATGAATACATGGACAAAGAATGCCTTCACAAATGGTTGCATGGGAAGAGGAACCAATCCATGTCTGTTGAGAGTTCTACCCAGTGGGAAAGAAGGCTGAAAATAGCTATCGGAGCTTCACAAGGGCTCTGCCATATGCACCACCACTGCCATCCACCCATTGTTCATCGAGATATCAAGTCTAGTAACATACTCGTGGACTCCGAATTCAATGCCAAGATTGCAGATTTTGGACGGACAAAGTTGCTTATTTGATTTGAAATTTAAAATTTTTTATAAGTTTTAAATAATTCATGAATTATTTATAGTCAATGTATTTTTTCAATTTTATATTTATTTGTATAGAAATAATTGTTTCGAGAATATACTTTAAATTTGGATGATCAAAATACCAAAATAACTCTCAATTAATCATCATTTGAGTAATATTATTTACGAACGACTATTTTGGGAATAAATCTCAATTGTAGAGAACCATTAGGTAATTAAAAATTATTGGGGACTGAATTGGGAAAATACATTATTACTAAGGACCATTTTGGTAATTACTCTAAATTTTTTAACAAAAATTCACAAACTTTGAACATTAATTAAATAAAAGAGTAAATTCAATAAAAAGTCCTTAGTTATAGTTCCTTTTACATATTTAATTCATACATATCAAATATTAATAATTAAGTCCCCGAGAATTATATTCTTTTCCACGAATGGTCCTTTGTTAACATTTTTTCTTTAAAAACATGGATAAAATTGTAAATTCACACTCCTTTCTCTTCTCAATTAAGCTTCCTCTCTCCCATCACACTCCCTTCCCAAATCCATCGTTGAATTTGAATTTTTGAACCCAAAACCGAAAACATCACTTTTCTGTCAATTGTTTGTCTTCATGTTGAAATCCAAAATCAAAATCCGTAATCTTCATGGATGAATTTTGAGATTCATTTTCTTTGTAATTTCTTGAGACCAACCGATAAAATTCATTCATAAAGGTTATTGGTTTTGATTTTAGGTTTTACTTGGAAGACCAACAATTGAGAGATGAGTGATCGCTTGAGTTTAGATTTAGAACTTCAAACTCAACAACAAGTTTAGGAAGAAGTACGAGAGGAGGGAGGAAGCTTACTTGAGGAGAGAGAGAAGTGTGAATATACAATTTTATCCATGTTTTAACGAAAATATTAACTAAGGATCATTCGTGAAGAATGATACGCCGTATAAAAATTAAGGACTAAATTAGTGATATTTGATATGTAGTGACCAAATATGTAAAACGATCTATAACTGATGATCTTTTATGAAATTACTTTAAATAAAATTTATGGGTAATTTATCTAAATAGAACTAAAACATAATGACTTTCTCAATATAGGACCATGTGTTTTTATTTTCCAATGTAGGACCATTGATCATTATTCATTTGTCATTTTTCAAGTAAATGTTTACCATCACTCGATATTATTCCTCCACTAGACATTATTAATAAGTACTATTTAGAGAATAAAAAAAGTTCAAGTCCTACATTGAGAAATGACTTATGTATTAGTCTTCTATATTGTAAATTTTTCAAAATTTATGTCTCCAAAAAGTTATATTATATGTTAGCATAAAAATAAATTTATTAGATTTATCTTATAATATATTTTTAGAATATTATTTTATTTAATTAGTATACTATTGATTTTTTTTAATTATAGATCAAAATTTGATCTAAAGTAATTGTAAAAAGTCAAAATTAAACACATACTCTGGACCAGAATAAGTATTCTATGAGATCCCTGTGTCACTTAAGAAATTTTAGTTTAGAATATTTTCGGTATAATGTTGGAATGAAATTATATTCAATTGAGAGTTTAGTTTCAGTATGTTCAAAAAATTGTCCAATGTATTTTTTAGTGTTTTCAGAACTAAAATACACCTTATAAAGTTATTCAAATTTTAAATTGCTAATGTTCATCACAAAGGTATTTCCAAATAAAATGTCAACCTATTCAACTAAAATTTAAAACTAATCTTTACATTTTTTTAAAGCACATATTTTTTTATAAAAGCATGTTGGCGTAATGAAAAAAAAAGTCATCTTAATCTTTCACTCTCTCCATCCCTTTTTTGATTACAAAATGTGGACGAGGTAAAATCTCACGATTTTTTAAGTCATTTTTTAAAAAAATGGGTAAATCCATAAAAAATAGAAATTACACTTTAAAAAACTACATCAAAAGTTCTATAAAATAAGAGCTGACAAGAATATTTTATTTTATCAAATAATTAATGAAGACATACAAACAAACAAAAGTTATTGAGAAGAGAGAAAAATGAAATTGTAATCAAAATATGGACGAATAGAGTATATATTGAGTGTTTAAGTCTTGCCCCATATTTAAAAAATGAGATTTTAAAATTGAACATTAAACTCAAGAGTATGGAAACATTAAAAAAAGTACATAATTTTGTTTTTAAAAAAAGGAATAACACAAAATATGTTATTCTTCCAAGAATTAAAATCAATAACTAAAACTACTTTAAACAAAATAAATAAATAAAGTATGAAAATATAATTTAAACGCCTAAATTAGGGTTTAGCAAGTACCGAACTGATCTCGAAATTTTCTGAAGAAACCAGCCGAGAATAACGAACCAAAAAATATCGAACTGAAAAAATACCGAGAAAGAACTGAACGGTCGGTACGATATTTGGAAACAGTACAATGTGATGTCCCATGCCGAAAATCCCAAACCGAATATATTATAAAAATAAGAAATTTTTATATAGTTCTTCACTAAATAATACGGAGTAATTTATTTTGAAAATTTGGTTTAAGTTCTATTATGTGTAAGTTATACATTTATTTAAGTTTTAGTTTTTTGTATATGAATATAAAAAATTCACAAAAATTCGAAATACTATTTTGTGAATACAAACAAAGTTTTGATACACATTTCTTACATTTAAATATTTATTTTTTTGTTTTTATATTTATTTATCTAAATGTACTTTCAATTACAGTATACTCTCTCCTTCAGTCCCCAGTGCTCTGAGATCACAAGTGTACTTTCAATTCTTCAAAAATAAAGAGATATTGTTACATTTTAAAGTGTAAAGTAGGCATATATGTATTCATCTCGATTTGTTTTGAATTTGAAATCGAATCATCTTGAACCATATCGAACTGATATTTCAGAATCGAGATTGATATGGTGTAAAATTTCATACCGAACCAAAATATTTAATAAATTATCTGTACGAACTAAATACTGTATCATATCGTACCATGTTCACCTTTAGCGTGGATAATAAAAAAGAAGTTTTTATTTGGATATAAAGGGAGGAGGGAGTCCCAAAATTTGAAGAGGATGGCATGTGAACAGAAGAGAGTCCTTGCTGAGGCTGTATCTGCTTTTAAAAAGGTACTCTCTTCCAACAAGAAAAACCCTGTAAATCTGCAATTGACCACCCTTCTCTCTCCTCAATCAATATGTTGATAATCATCTGCAAAAAAGACATTCCCTTTTCATTCCCAGGCATTAAATCTCACTCCAAGTAAGTAGTCCATCAATCAATGAAGAGAAACCCAATACTTCAACTTTAGTTTTTCTTTTTTTTCCCGTCACTTTTTCGTCGGATTACACTGTCTGGATCCAGCAATCTCATGCCATCATCTGTTCGGTAGTCGCATTTCCGTTCGTGAAGAAAAAAGGGTAAAATGGGAACTAGATTTTACCCAATTTTTTTGTGTTTGCTTTACATTCTGCTGCTCTTGGAGGCCATACCTGCCCAGATGCCAGGTTATTCACTCTCTCTGCTTCTTTTGCTAATCTATTTTTGCCCATTCTTGGGTTTTCCAGCAATGTGTTTTATGGATTTATGTTGCTTTTTTTAACAAAAAAAGAAGAAAATATTGATGTTTACCACTTCCGGTTTTTGGTTAATCAAGATTAGATTTTTTTTTTGAAAAAGTACCTTCTACTCAGATCCTGTTATGAACACATTAGTGAATGTAGAAGTAGAAGAAGTTGATCCTTTGTGGCTAAAAGGAAGGGAGAGTAGTCCCTGACTAGCTTCATATAGTTAGAGATCTGGCTTCAACCATTGGTAATTTTATTAATGATCGTGCGAGTAAAATAGACAAAGCGTTACGAGTGAACTACCATAATCACACTCTATTCGTACTAGGAATATTAACTAAAATAGAATAAGATTACTAATAGGATACTTGTAACAATTCCCTTTAGGAAGATTGACTAAATGAGAATAAGACTACTAATAGGAAACTAGTAGTAGTAGTAGTAGTAGTAGTAGTAGTAGTAGTAGTAGTAATAATAATAATAATAATAATAATAATAATAATAATAATAAAGAATAATAATAGTATAATAACAACATTAATTATGGTTTCAGATACACAAGTTTCTTGCTTTCTGAAGTCACATTTCTCTTTTTTCCTGCTATTTTTTATATGGTTTGTGTTATGGGATTTTTTGTTGGACCCTCAAAGTGGAATTTGATGTTATTTGAACTTGATTTTAGCTTTCAATGGTTAAATATCATTCTTGAGTTTTGTTGAAGCCCAAGGGGCGGGATTTTTCTCATTGAAAATTCAGATGAGGTGCACTAACCATGTTGTTTAGGAGTATTTATGTTGAACATAGAATTTTTGAATCTTGCTTATATGTTTTTACATACTTGCATGGGTTAACAGGTTTCGTGAGTGTGGATTGTGGGGGTAAAGAAAGCTACACAGATGAAATTGGTCTTGAATGGACTCCCGATACTCAAATGGTAAGCGGAGAAACGGCTAATATATCTATTACAAATGAGACAAGGAAGCAATACCAGACATTGAGATACTTCCCGGCGGATAGCAGAAAGTATTGCTACACGCTTAATGTGACTAAGAGGACGAGATATCTTATAAGAGCTACTTTTTTGTACGGCAACTTTGACAACAATAATGTATATCCAAAGTTTGACATCTCTCTTGGTCCAACCAATTGGGCGACTATAGTTATTGCTGATGCTAGTAAAATAGAGTACGAAGAGTTGATATTTCTTGCCACGGATCCTTCTGTAAGTGTCTGCTTATCAAATGCCACCACCGGGCAGCCATTCATCTCCACACTCGAACTTAGACAATTTAACGGCTCCATGTACCTCACTCCAAGCGAAAACAGTTACTTTCTTAGTGTCTCTGCGAGGTTAAATTTTGGTGCTGAAAGTGATGCTCCTATCAGGTTTTTGTTTTCTGTTTACACAGTTTGGTAAAATTGCAATAGATTTTTTTCTGAGATTAAGGTGAAGTGAGAAATCTAAGGATGTGTGTGGCAGCCAAAATCAGCTTATTCTGCTACAAGCCAAGTATGTAGCTTTCCACTTACGGAGTACATATTTGGCCGAAATGGAGGCCATGAAACACGTCTCCTCATAAAATTCAAGAGATTCATATATTTTAGCCTAATAACCATTATCTAGTTGGTTGTCATTGGTTGGAACCCATGTTTTTTTTCACACTTGTTTGATTTGCTTGATAACAATATTCTGTTTTTTCCTTCCTCCAGGTACCCAGACGACCCATTTGATAGGCTATGGGCATCAGACACCATCAAGAAAGCAAATTACCTTGTCGACGTTGCTGAGGGGACTGAAAGAGTATCAACCCTAAATCCAATTGATTTAAGCGCCGCAAGCGAATTACCTCCTCAAAAAGTGATGCAGACAGCTGTGGTTGGCAGGAACGGTTCATTAACATATCGCCTGAACCTAGATGGTTTTCCTGGTTTTGGTTGGGCATATACGTATTTTGCAGAGCTTGAGGACTTGGGCCCACGCGACACTAGGAAATTCAGGCTAGTACTCCCAGGAAATCCTGACATCAGCAAGGCAGTTGTTGATGTCCAAGAGAATGCACATGGGAAATATCGTGCTTATGAGCCCGGATTTGACAACCTATCCTTCCCCTTTGTGTTGTCTTTTAGATTTGGGAAGACATCTGATTCTACAATGGGCCCAATATTGAATGCCATGGAAATAAACAAGTATCTCGAGAAAAGCGATGGCTCCTTGGATGGTAAAAAACAGAAAGAAAAAACAACATTTCACTGTATGGATTGATATACTTAGAAAAAAATATGGTTTCAAGGTCTGGAGGCCATGGTTACATTATACTACCTCCATTTCACCTTAATTGTCGTTTAAGAATATTGCAAAACTTGGTAGTACTGTACTTAAAGTACCTTAACTAAAACTCTGTACTATGTTGGAACTATTAAAAATCACTTTAAATGAGAATTAATGTGAATGAGAAGGCCAAAAATGGAAAATTAGTATTAAATGCCCTCTTGGTTTTATTAAATGACAGGTATTGAACAAATAATCTAACCAAAACAACAGCTACTACGAAACGAGGGGTTGGGGGGGGGGGGTATTCAATGGAAAATTATTAGGAGCACCCTGTTGCGAACACCCTCTAAGTCCATTCTCAGTGACTACAACTACCAGGATGTTCCTCTTACTTCATTGTCACTAGCTAACTTGTTATTCTCACTAGATGGAGTAAAAGAGTGCTAGCAAAGGTGCTCCAAGTAATTTTCAGTATTTAACTATGTCAATAATTGTGGTTGGATATTTGTTCTCACATTCTTTCAATGATCAAAGGTACATTGAAGGGTTTTTTGTTGGGGGGGGGGGTGAGAGGTGAGAGTAAATTAAGCATATACTTTCTTTGTATTTGACTTGTTATGACAAGCTTTTTATTGCGTCTTCTATGAGCTGCAGGACCAGTAATTACGAGTTTTGTTTCAAGCTATGGATCATCACCGTGGGCACAAGAAGGTGGGGATCCATGTTTGCCAGCTCCATGGTCCTGGATTGAATGTGACTCTAGTCTTGGCCCAAGGATTACATCAATGCAAGTTACATTTAAATCTCTTTCCTCATTTTGTCTTGTTGTTTGTTTTATAGTTGGTCTGCGTACATTCGACCCTCCCTTTTCTTTTACCCTGCAATGGGCGGGAGCCTTTGAGGCACTGGGGTAATATTTGTTGTTTCTTTTATGGTTAGCCTGGAAGCCAAAAATGAAAAAATAGAGAACAAAATGGGAATGAAAGAAACTTTGGGGGGAAAATAAGAGATACTCCCTCTCTCCCAAAAAAATACTCCTCGTTTCCTTTTTTGTGACATCCCCAAAAAAAGACTCATCTTTCCATCTATGGAAAATTTTGTGTGGCCCAACATCTTGTTCTCTCCTCTGCATCACTTTCAACCACAAAAATTCACTTTTCTTAAACTGGAGTTATACTGTTGTGTTAAATTTCCGAAGTCCGAAGAAAAGTAGGTCACATTCTAGGTCACTTTTCGTAAGGAATGTGGAGTGTTTACTATAAGAAATTGGGTGTTCTAGAAAGTCCAAGAGGCTGTGTCATATTCTAATTAGAGCGTTGTTTACTTCTGTAAGAGAGCTTTTTTTTTTGAAAATGTAAGGCAGCAAATTAGTGGTTCCTTTTTCCTCCTAGTAAAAGAGGTATTGTCCTCTTATTTTGAATATGTAACTTTATAAGTGTATAAGAAATGTATGTATTGTCATGTTAAAATTAATAAAGGAAGAGTTTAGTGCCATCTTGCTTTTCTACATAACTCAAACAATTTATTTTAGACATTTTTTCAAACTCATTTTATCTATTTAACTCTATTGTGTTAAGACAAGAAATCTAAGTATGTATACAAAACTCACCATATTTCATTTTCTATTTTCTTTGGTGCCATACATTAGTAAAAATCACCATACTCTAGTTTTATTTGCTTGATGATAGTTTCCTTTTAACTTTTTTTTTCTTCAGAAAACTATCTGGGAAAAATCTGTCCGGAAATACTCCGTCAGAATTTACCAGGCTGAGAAGCTTAACCGAACTGTAAGTCTAATATCCTCTAGACACTGTTTGTCCTTTATTTTTTGATACTAATCCGCATATTGTTATCATTTGGTTTTTAATGGGTTTTACTGGGTTTGTTGTTGTTGATGGTTATATCTGTATTACAGATGGCTTGATGAGAATTCACTGACTGGTCCAATCCCCGATTTTAGTGGATGCCAGAACTTGCAGATAATGTAAGTCATTTAGTTTAAATGTTGAGGCCACTCAAAAGAAAAATTTATATGATGAGATAATTTCTATTCTTTCTAGGCTTCTACCTTAAAATTCTCTCTTTTGCAGGCATCTTGAGAACAATCAGTTGACAGGAGAGCTGCCTTTTTTTATATCAACCCTTCCGAATCTAAGAGAGCTGTATGTATCATGTATTACCTTTGTGCTTCGCACAAACTCCATTCAGCATAGCAATAAAAAAATCTACCTTTGGTCCTACGACTAATAGGTCATTCCTACTTTTGGTCCTTAACATTCATTTTTCCCTCACTTTCCACTCTTGGTCTTTTATGGTGACTTAACAAGTGGAGACTACAGGAATTGGCCTGTAAGTGGTCCAGATGGTTAAATGAGCAGTGGCAAGAATTTTATAGTTGTGCACCAAAAGTGGAAAATGGAAATCAGGGGTCAGGGATCAAAACTGGGAATAACTTTGTCATCGTGGGACCAAAAGAAGAAAATATTGTTACAATAATGACAATGCATTGTGTTTGGATCCATCCTAGACCAAATTATCTCTATGATTAGACTTGGCACATTAAACTTTCTTCTGAGAAGTGCACAAAAGTATGAAATTATCACCACAAGATGAAATTATGCTACTAGCATGCCATCATCACATGACTCTTATCCCACACGTATAATTGATTCTCTAAAATTAGGTAACCCTTTCTGTTTTGAGTTGGGTAATCTTGGAAGTTGGAAGCAACCTCTGTACTTTCCAAGTAGGGACAATTGTATACAAAAATCATAACACCAAAGGTTCTAAGTTGGATGTCCTTGTCGTAAGCTTCTTACAAATTAACGAGTAGATGATATCCCTAAGACGCCATCGTAGGTTTTTTCCACTTCCATGAAAAAATATCATAAGATGATGATGACTTAAGATAGTTGATAATCATCACATGCTACTGACATGTATATGGGGAAAAACTACACTTTTGTGCCTTTATCTCCATCATCCACTTGCTTCTTCTAAGTCGACATTGATGCTCACTTTTTAGTAAATCTAATTATTGCAGGTATGTGCAGAACAACATGTTATCTGGGGTTGTGCCATCTGGTCTCTTTAACAAGGATCTGATCTTAAAGTGAGTATCATTTCTTTACAGATGAATTGAAGTAAATCACGCTTATGGTAGACCGGAATTATCTTCACCAAGCGTGCAATAAGCCTCTCCTAACCTGACCATGTTATGCAGCTATTCGGGCAATGTTAATCTTCATAAAGGAAGCAGTGGAAAGAATCATAAGAAAGCAATTACCGGATCATTGATTGCCGCTGTTGTTCTTCTTGTTGCTATTCTTATTTCTTGCATATTTATAAAGAGTGGAAAGAAAAAGTACCCTATGAAAGGTCAGATGAAGCAGCAACATAACACTACATCACTTTATTTACTTGATTGGATGGACCACCAACCTTCAGATTCTGTATTTTTTTTCAGGACATGTTGAAAAATTTTCACCTCCTCGAAGATTTGCCTCTTCCTTGGATGGAGCAGCTACTGAAGCAGCACATTGTTTTACATTACTTGAGATTAAGGAGGCAACTAGAGATTATGAGAAGAAGGTTGGCTCGGGAGGCTTTGGCATTGTGTACTATGGAAAATTGAAAGATGGAAGGGAAATTGCTGTAAAAGTTCTTGCAAATAATTCTTTTCAAGGAAAGCGGGAGTTTTCAAATGAGGTAAGTTATGTGTGTTGGCTAGATTGGTTTTATGGTTTTTCAAAGGGAGATATGGAAGGAGAATGTACAACAACAACATCAACAGAAGCCAGAATAATCCCAAATCCATTGTGGCCTTCGGGGTTAAGATGTACACAACCGTATCCCGGTGAAAAAACATAGAGTTTGTTTATGTTAGAACACCTTGATACATTGCTTCATGAGGGTAAATTTGGAAAGTGGATAAAAATCATTTGTTTCCCTAATCTCCATGCAAAAAAAAAAAATTGAGACCTATATAGGATTTGGGGGGATACTGTTACACATGCATTTCATTACTTTGCATTTTCACTACGTTGTACCAAACTACACAGAAGAGTCTCTGTTTCATTTAAATCTTGTTATCGTTTTAGCAAGTACAGATTTTTTTCAATATTCTTCGTCTGTTATCACAGGTAGCTCTTCTTTCAAGGATACATCACAGAAATCTTGTACAGTTTTATGGGTATTGCCAGGAAGAAGGGAAAAATATCCTTGTTTATGAGTTCATGCATAATGGGACACTCAAGGAGCACCTTTATGGTAAGATGTGTAAATTGGTTGCTTTGGCCTTATGGCCGCATATAGTTCAGGCATCGGTGACTTTCTAATATATATAAATATTGTATTTCCCGTGGCCTAATGGTAGTTCCACAAACTCTTGAGCAAAGTATCAGCTGGATCAAGCGGCTAGAGATTGCTGAAGATGCAGCAAAAGGTTGGTTACATTGAAATCAAATTATGTACTTGTTTTACCCTTCTTGTTCATCTTTACCATTTTGATACTTCTAACCCGTTTTTATGCTTTCTTGAGCGGGGTTAAACAGCCCTTTTAACCTTTTTTAGGCAGGGGTAAGATGGGCATACACCCAGACTCCAAGACCCCACTTGTGTGGCCTCACTCGGTTGTTGTTGTATATTTCAGGGATAGAGTACCTCCATACAGGATGTGTCCCGTCCATCATCCATAGAGATTTGAAAACAAGCAACATTCTGCTGGATGGGAACAGGAGAGCAAAGGTTTCAGATTTTGGTCTCTCAAAAATTGCAGCAGACGGTATTTCTCATGTTTCAAGCATTGTCCGGGGAACTGTTGGGTACCTTGATCCCGAGTAAGAAATTTTCCTTCAAGCCTTCTATCAATTCTTCTTGAAGGCTAAGGCCTCATTTTTAATTTTTTTCGTTTTTGTTTAAAAAATATAAAAAAATGTTTTTGATGATATCTTTTGTTCAGTCTCTAAAAACAAACAGAATATTCAAATTTTTTGACGAATATGAATTTGCTAACATGTTTTCGGTTTTGATATCATTTATACAAATTATTACTTCGTATTATTTTTCACCAAATCATGTAATTTCACAATTGTTTTTATATGCATAACGCTCCTAACAAAAAAAGTTTGATATTTAGATTTTTTCAAACATTTTCGTAAAATGTAAATGCTGAAACATAAAGCAGGACCAAACAAAAACCAAGCCAGACATTGTGAAATTAATTCAAATGCCATCCAAAAACTGACAGAGGGTTTGCAATGTTCATGTATTTATCTTCATTAGCATGCTATCAATTGCCATTTGAAATCAATGACAGTTAACTTTTCGACATACGCTGTTTTTTTTACCAGGTACTATATTTCCCAGCAGTTGACTGACAAAAGTGACGTTTATAGTTTTGGAGTCATCCTCCTGGAGCTAATATCCGGTCAAGAAGCAATTTCAAATGAAAATTTTGGTGTCAACTGCCGTAACATAGTCCAATGGGTAATATACATCAGTTCTAATTTTGTAAGATCTGAAATTCAGACTGGAAACCGCCTCCCTGTGAAAGCAGGGGTAAGGCTTAGACCAGCACAAAATCGGATTTGGGCCGGGCCTGAGGTCAACTTTTGCCTGCAGTTCAAGCCCGGCCGTAAAATTCGGGCCAAACATCATGCCCATATCCGCCCATGAAGGTGATCCAAATGGCACATGGCAGCCTGGCTCGGATCCATACAAATATTTGGATCTAATATTTTTGTTCATATTTTACCCCATACATCATTATTGAATTATAATTGCTTCAATCAACATACCAAAAAGACATATTTGTATAATATATTGTGTGTAATTATTTGTTTATATGTATACCCAGATGGGGCCAAACGTAAAACCCAAGCCCGTCCATATTATGTTATGGCCCGGCCCGCATGGGCTCATATGTTGTCCATATCTGTCCATTTTTAAGGGCGGGATGGGTGGGCCACCCGAGTTTGTGCAGGTCTACTAAGGCTGTGTACATCTAACCTCCCTAAACCTCACACTTCACGAGACCCTCGTGCCATGGGTCACCTTTTATTAACATCAGAAATCCCAAGAAGTTGGATATATATATAAAATGGGCATTCTGATTGAACAGGCAAAAATGCATATCGAGAGCGGAGATCTTCAAGGGATAATCGACCCGACACTGGGGGACGACTATGACATCCAGTCAATGTGGAAGATTGCAGAGAAAGCGCTAATGTGTGTGCAGCCTCATGGGAGCATGAGGCCATCGATTTCTGAAGTTCTAAAGGAGATCCAAGATGCACTCGCCATTGAGAGAGGGGCAGAAGTGGTAAGGGAAGGTGGCAGTTCTGATGACATATCTAAGCAGTCTCTCCATTCCTCCCTCAACTTAGGCTCCATTGATCTTGCTGCAAGTGAGCATTGCCTCTCCATTGATGAATCAATCGCCCGCCCCAGCGCCCGTTAGCTTTTTGGTCTGTACAGTATATATACATATATCCATCTGTAGGATTGCTTCTTTTTTTTTTGGTTCCAATGAATCAAATACAGCATTTAGGATGACGGATTTCTTGCCCTGGCCAAAATTGGGGTGGATTTATTCAGTAAACCCCTTTTTTGCAACTATATACCATTATTTTTTGTGGGTTCTTATTGCATGAATTGTTTCTGTGACTGGCTTTTCAAGTGTTTTAAATTATGAAATTTAACTTCATTAGCTGGTCCCTTTGCTGGGCTTCTTGTCTTTTCCGGAATCTCCAAGGTTTTCTATTCAATTTTCGTCAAAGAAAGATTTGTGTGGCTCATATTATTTGAATTAAACTGTCTTATTTTAGTTTAAGAATAAGAATTTAATGAATTAATCTATTTTATTTTATTTATTAGACATAATGGTATGGAACTATGATGCTAATTACTTGAATGTTTTCATATAATTACCACAAATATAATGAACTAAAACAGTATAACTAAGCAATTTAGATAGAATTGAATTGAGAGTGTTTCAATAGATTTTTATGGTCAAGCACAATGAGAAACAAAAAACTTGATTTTAAAGGCACCTAATGGCTGTAGTGACTACATGTCCACAATAAGTTGTTTGATCTTTCAAAATGATTTTTAGTTTAATTTATACGAGAATTGAGTGAAATTATAGAAAAATACTTCGTATGTGTTCAAGTTGCCGACCTCATTTAAACCCTTGCGTTTGTAGTTGTCGACCTCATTAAGGCCCCGTTTGGCATCAACGTTAAAGATTAGCGTTAGCGTTTTGTAAAATTATCCGACGGTAGCCTTTAGCGTTAGCGTTTTCAGAATTAATCTACACCATTAAAATTTTATCTAAAACGCTAACGCTAATCGAAAACACTGTTACTAAACAAAGCCTAAATCACACTGTAGCCGCTAGCGAAATAAGACTTAGGTGTGGTGTGATCCATCATTCCCATTGCGAGCATGCTACATGTACCCCAAAACTTATACTCTATTTCTACACTAAAGGTATGAACTAATATTTTGATAGTTCATACTGACACGAAGTGTTGGTGCATTAACAAAAATTTACACTGACACAAAGTATTGGTGCGTTAACAAACATTAGCATTACACTAACATAAAATGTTGGTGCATCCATGCGGTGTACAAAATGGGATACAAATTCTTGGGATACAAATAGCATTATTCTTCCCATCATATCATCCCACTCAGCGTCACGTTTAACTTAAATTTTTAATTACCAACGTGTACTTATGAAAAATTCTTACAAAAACCATGTATAAGGAAATTACTTTATTTTAAATACTTATAAAGTACAAATGGAAACACAACTGTGATTTTAATTTCAATATTTAAAGTAAGAGAATATTTTTTTGTTTAAAGGCAATACTTTAATTTTTATAAAAGATGGTACTTTTCTAAACACGGTAATCGCTTAAAAGAAACTTACCTTTTTAGTATGATTAGTATTACGTTGCTTATAATGAAATGACCTTATTTAAAATACGTATAAAGTAAAAAAGGAAACACAATTATTTTTTTATTGATTTTTGGAGTTACTTACCATTTCAAAATTCGTTTTTTAACTTAAATTTTTATTTACTAACCTGTATTTATGATTCTTTCTTACCAAAATCGTGTATAATAAAATCACTTTATTTTTAAAACGTGTAATGTGTTCTTTAGGTGTCAATATATAATTATTTTTCGTTTCCATACATAATCGTTTTTTATACATAATACGGAGTAATCGTTTTTCATACCAAGTTAGTGGAATTCATATTTTTATATTTCTATTTCCATGTATAACAATACTAATAGTAATAATGTTTTTGTCCCTTTAATGAATCAATTTATATGTTTCCATAGAATTTAATACATGCGCAATTAAATAGAGTATTATTCCATATATGTACGCTTCCATTCAATTCCATAAATGAGGTCAATTTAAGTATTTAAATATAATACTCCGTATTAAACTAATTAGAGCCTGTTGTTTAGAGCTTAAACTCTTAACTTTCAGTTTCTTTCAGTTTATTCAAGTTTTTTCTCGTTGCTTCTAGTTCCTTCTAACTATTCTTATTTTCTTCAAACTCTTTCTACTTACCAACCAATTAATCTAAAAACGATATATTTTTAATGTGATTATTATTATTATTATTATTATTATTATTATTATTATTATTTGATGGGAACCAAGCCCATCGAGAGAATACCAGCAAATTGGGCCTAGGCCCAATCTAGATCCCGTCCATCAAAAGGAGAATTCGGCCCTGAGAAAATATACTGGGCCGGATAAGGGAAGTTGTCCGTGAGGAAAGATAGGAAAAAGAATAGGGTTAGGGGCTTAAGAATGGGCTGAACCCCAGCCCATTATGAACAAGCCACCAAAAGGAAGGAATCCTAGAGAGAAATTAGGGTAAGCCACCCCTCCACAGGAGAAACAAGGATGGACGGATAAGTTTGTCTTCCAATGGACGGCTTCAAACTAAGATACATTCCTCCGGGAAAAGCAAGGATGGCTTGAAGATCCTCCCCAGCTACCACGAATATTTTGATGAGATGGTGGCTGGGGAGTGCCTATAAAAGAAGGATAGACTAAGAGAGGAAGGATCATCTTGTAATAGAGAGAGAAAATACTTGAGTAATAATAAAAGATATTCCGGCGATCCTTGAGTATATTCCGATCCTAAGTGGACCGAATAGAGGAAAGGACCGCCGGTTTGAGTTCCCATTCTGTGTGTAGTACTTTCCGTTATTAACAATTACTATTCTCGTATTACCTTTCACTATTATAAGGCCCAGATACTTATATTTGGACCTGGGCCGATCTACAGTCCTTGGGAAAATATTGGGTATCCATCACTGGCGCCACCTGTGGGACCGATTGAAGCTTCCCAGACTTCTCGAAAGTTGATAGCGAGCCTATCTCACTCCTGTTCACTTGGGAAGGCCTCTCCCTAGATTTGGGAAGAATCCGCGGTCCACCCAAAGTGAAGAAGATAAGTTCACGGTCCATCCAGAAGGATTCTTGGTATTAATCGGTCCATCACAAAGGACCGCTCTCATAAGTCGGTCACCCAAAAGGACCGATTCTTTGCTCAAGGACTGCTATCCCATATCGGTCCCCCATTTCCATCAAAGAAGGTTTCCAGTTGTCATTATGGGCAAAAATCGGTCCAAGAGAAACAGAATTGCTGCCAAGACGCGAACCAACTTGGAAGGGAGAGAGAAGCTTTCGTCTCAGGATCTCAGACATCAAATAACTCTCTCCCAGTCCAGGCAGGAAACACAAGCCAAATCTTGTGAACAGAGTTTACACTCTAAAGCCCCTAAGAGTTCTCATCCAAAAGACTCCCAAGCAGCAACAGAGAAGTTCGATGCCAACTCCCCTATTGTCCGAAAATTAATCGGCTGGCTCAACAAAGAAGAAGAGGTTCAGTCCCAAAAGACCCAGAGGGAGACGAGCCAAGGAGAGGGTGAGGAGGTGGAGAGTCAAGGACGCATATCAGTGCACAAGAGGATGCACAAAAATGCATCCCAGAGGCTGGGACCCAGAACTGAGGAATCTGGGGAAAATTCTAAGGAGCCTAGCAATGAAGACGCCAGGGATATTCTCAAACTGAGGAAAGAGATGGAGGAACTAAAAAGGCAAATTGATAGGGATGGGTCTTTCGGGCCCACCGTGGAGGTAATTTCCCCTTTTACTTCCAGGGTGATGAAAGCTAAGCTGCCTAGGGGTATGAAAGCCCCTGAAATACGTTACAGAGGAGTCACTGATCCCAATGATCACTTGGCCACATACCAAACTCACATGTTGATGCACGCGGTGGAAGATGAAATCCAGTGTCGCCTTTTCGTAGGGACTTTGGAAGGACCGGCCGTAAAATGGTTCCTCACTCTTCTTAATGGGACCATTGATTGCTTCAAAGATCTTGCTTAACTCTTTCTCAATGCCTATGGAGGAAGGTTCCAGCCAAAGAAGCACTTCACCCATCTTTTCTCCCTAAAGCAAAAGGAGGGAGAAACCAACACTGAGTTGGTGCAAATGTGGAATGAGGCAATCAATGAGGTGGAGCACAAGGATGATAAGACTTCCATTGCACTGTTCATGAGTGTTCTGAGATCGGGAGAATTACGATACCCCTACTTCCTACAAGGCTATGATGGCTAGGGTCAACAAGTTTTGCGCCACGGAAGAATCAGATCGCCTGAAAGGTAAAGAATGAGGGAGCCTTGCACAAAGGTTCAGACAAAGAGAAGAAAGGCGAGAAAACTAAGGCAACCACTCTCTCCATCCTACTCTTAAGTCACTGGCCGCACTAGTGGCAGAAATTAAGAGTAAGGAGGGAGGTGGACAGAAAAGGAAGCGTGGAGACCAAAAAAGGAAGCAGTGGCCCTATGACCCAGAAAAATATTGTAATTTCCATAGAAGGGCCGGACACGCCACGGAGGAATGCATGTTCCTCAAGAAGATGGAAGGACAGATGAAGGAGAGGGGACCGAATGCTAACAGAGAGCCGAAGCAAGGGGGTAATGTTTGGCGTAGGGACGCCCAACCTCAACAACAAATCCAGGAGAACCCAGAAGAATTCCCCCAAGTAGGAGTCATCTTTGGCGGTCCAGAAACGGGAGTCACAAACAAGGAGAGGAATGAATGGGCCCGCAGGCTATATGTGGGGTCCATTGACGTGGGCCAAGTGGCCAAGAAAGGAAGAAGAGAGCCCATTGTCTTCTCGGACGAAGATTTGCCGCTCATTCCTAGTCCTCACCAGACCCCCCTGGTAATTTCTATGGCTATTCACAATTTTTTTGTCAAAAGAATATTGGTGGGTACATGGAGCAGTGTCAATGTGTTGTATTGGGAGGCGGCCCAGCAACTGGGAATCAGGAAGGAAGATCTCAAAAGGCTTAATATGCCCTTATCCGGTTTCACCGGAGACATAATTGAACCGGAAGGGTCCATTAAGCTGGAGGTCATCATAGGCGAGCATCCAAAGGTGAGGCATATGAAGATGGATTTTGTGGTAGTTGATATCAAGTGCGCTCACAATGCCATCTTAGGGAGGCCTGGACTAGAGGACTTAGGAGGGGCGCTGTCCCTTGAACACTTATGCCTCAAGTTCAGGACTCCCGAAGGTATTGGAAGAGCCCTTGGTGACCAGCCCGCAGCCAAGAAGGCTTATCTAAACGCGTGCAAGAAGATAGACAAGGAGAACCTCAAACATCCAAACCATTGGACAAGCTTTGGAAGATAAAGATAGGGAAGAGGAGGACCGGGAGAGGCCTAAGCCAGCTGTGGAAATGGAAGAAGTGATGTTATTCCCTGATGGAGATCCAGAGAAGGTCGTAAGGATCGGCTTAGGGCTAGAGGAGGATACCCGTGAAGAGATTACCCGAGTACTAAGAGAAAACTCGGTCCTCTTCGCAAGGGAATCCAAAGATATGCCCAGAGTCGATCCTTCAATCATTTGCCATAAGTTGAACATCAAGATGGATTCCCTCCCGGTCAAGCAAAAGAAAAGGTATCTGTCCACGGATAGAAAGGAATTTGTGAGGAAGGAGGTAAAAACCCTTTTGGAGGCCGGCCACATTAGAGAGGTCCACTATCCTAAGTGGCTCGCTAATGTGGTGCTTGCACCAAAGGGGGACACATTTCGCATGTGCGTAGACTTCACGGACCTCAACAAGGCGTGTCCTATGGACCCCTTTCCACTACCAAGAGTGGATCAATTAGTAGATGAAACGGCAGGCCATGAACTGTTGAGTTTCATGGATGCCTTCCGAGGATACCATCAAATTTTCATGCACAGAGAGGATGCGGAATCCACAGCCTTCATCACCCCTGAAGGAGTATACTGTTACGTGGTCATGCCCTTTGGACTGCGTAACGCGAGGGGCACATTTACAAGAATGATCTCCTTACTCTTCAAGGAGGTCTTGGGACAAATCATGGAGGCTTATGTGGATGACTTGCTGATAAAAAGTAAGAAGGCAGCGGACTATCCTCAGCACTTAGAAAGATGTTTCAGCATCATGGGGAAGCATAATTTAAGGTTAAATCCTAAAAAATGTGTGTTTGGGGTCCAGGGAGGAAAATTCCTTGGTTATATGGTGAGCAAGAAAGGAATTGAAGTCAATCCTGACAAATTGAAGGCCATCCAAGACATGGAACCCCCAACAAATTTGAGAGAGGTCCAGAGATTAGCAGGAAGGATAGCAGCCCTAGGGAGATTCTTGGCACGATCCGCGGAGCGGTCCCTACCTTTTTTTACAATTTTAAAGGGAGGGGGAAATTTCCAGTAGACCGCAGAGTTCCAGGAAGCTTTTGAAGACTTGAAAGCATATTTGAGCTCTCCACCGGTCCTCTCCAAGCTGCTGGCGGGGGATGTCCTCTTCTTATATTTAGGAGTGGCTCACTTGGCAGTAAGTTCGGTCCTCCTGAGGGAAGAAGAAGGGGTCCAAAAGCCAGTTTATTACACTAGCAGGGCCTTAAGAGGACCGGAAACAAGATACACTCCCTTGGATACAATATACACTATCAAAATTTTAAATCTCACCAAAAGAACAAAATGGTCTCAAATAATAAAAAATTAAAATTAAAATCTCTAAATGGGAAGTTTATAAGTTATGTGACTTTTTTGTGTTTGACTTTAGCATTTGCGAATTCATAATTCATATGGGGTGAGATATACACAAACCTTACATACCCTTGTGGGGTGGAGACATTATTTTTCAAAGACCAACAACAAGCATAATAAAATTTTACAAAAACTAAGATCTCAGAGAGCATATGTACGCATATTTTATCCTCAATCACATATAAAAGTAAATTCATAAAAAAACAAAAAAAAATTGAAACACAAATTACGTGCATAAAGAGAAGAAATACACAAACTAACCCAAATACTGTATGAAATAGACATAAAACACAAAAGCACACAAAAACACACTACAAATAAGGTATAAAAACACATATGCATAAACTATAAAGTAAGGCCCACAAGTATCACGACTCTAATTCTAGATTTTTAAGTATTCTTATGTAAGATCATATTCTAAGATAATGAAGTTGTAGGCCATATCTAATCATCGTCTTCCAACTCTTTATGTGATCTGACTACCTATACCCCTTTGCTACAAGTCTCTGACACTATCCAACAAAACTTTCATTTATAGTTTAACCTTATATTCCTATCGCAAAGGAACCTTGTGAGTTGTCTCTTCCTCATCCAACTGAACGTGACATCCACCACTAATAATTATGTTGGATTATACTTCCTCCTTTCCAATTTAAGTTGCCTATTTAGGGTCTATTCTTTAGGACTAGAAAAAAGAGCTGGATGTTGGAATAAACTGGAAGAAATTGGAAGAAATTAGAAAAACTGAAAATAATTAAAAGAAACTGAAAAAACTAGAAAAAATTGAAAAATCTAAAAAAAGTTTTAAAAAATTTTTTATGTGTGGTTTTATATTATTCTCATTCTGATTCTTGTTGTTGTTATTGTTGTTGTTGTTGGTGGTGGTGGTGGTGGTGGTGGTAGTGGTGGTGTTATCACGTTATCTTAATGATTGTCTTTAAGATAAAAAAATATTACGAGTATTATTTTTTCATATATAAAAAGCTAGTTTAAAAAAATAATTAGAATATAAAATTAGCATAAATATTACACTTCTTGGGTCATTTTTTCTTTTTCAAAATGTAGTTTTCTCTTAATTTTCATAATGTAGGACTCCCCACCACATTATATACTTTATATTTTAGATTAAAATATTGATGTTTACCTTATATAAATTTAGATTAAAAAATATTCTATGTAACTATTTATCCATAATTTTTTAAATAGTTTCCTAATTTTTCATGTAGATTAATATACAAAAAAATGGTATTATTCATTTTAAAAATTTGAATAAAAAATAATAATGAATTTGAATCATAAAAATAGTGAGATGATTAAAAAAGGTTGTAATAATAATATTAAGAATAATAATAATATATTTTTATAGAGTGATTTGTCAGAAAGTAGAAAGAATTTGAAGAAAATAAATATAGTTGGAAGAAATTAGTAGAAACTGGAAAAAACTGGAAAAAAACTGAAAAAAACTGGAAGAACTTGAAGAAACTGGAAAAAACTGGAAAAAACTGGAAAAAAAACTAGAAGAAACTAGAAGTTAAGAGTTCAAACTCTAAAGAACAGGCCCTTAATACACATAAGCTCAACCTTTAACCACTTTCTCTACTTATTTTTGTTATTAATTTGATAAAATAATACTCCTTCCGTCCCAAATTATAATGTCACAGGGTCAAACGTCATTCACTTTCTTTCTCAATTTTCGTTAGCAAATTGATAAAATAAAGTAGTATTGTCACTACTAGTTTTGTAGATCTTTTGATGTAGTATTTTAATATGTAATTTTTATTTTTTAACTATATACCATTTGTCATATAAAATGATTTGAAAATAATTTTAGTCAAATATCGTAAACTGAAACAGACGTTATAAAATGGGACGGAGGGAGGAGTATAATCATGTCACTTATAGTTTTGTAAAACTTTTGATTTAATTTTTAAATATAAAAATTTTATTTTTTAATTCTACACCAACTTTCAAATAAACTTAATAAAGTGAACTGAAAATAATTTCGTTCAAACCTCTTAAATATCAACATGCAATTTAAATAGAAATGAAATACAACCCTCACCTCAAAAGAGAATTAAGAAAATATTCTAAAAGAAAGGTTGGCACCAAAAAACTACACATACAACCAAACAAATCAAAAACGAAAGTTAGACTTAAAATGAGGAACTGTATTTTGGGAAAAGTGTTTTTTTTAAAATATTTGTTTACCTGCTTGAGTATCTTATCCATTGAGAGATTAGGGCTAGTTCTCTTCAATCAAATTGGTTTTGATCTTATTCAATTACGTTTTGATCTAATCTAATTGTAGTAATATTTAAAATTATTTTCAATTTGATTTCAATAAAATTAAGTAATAAATAAAAAAGAATAAGGTGAAGAGAACAAGCCCTAATTCAGAGTAAGAGTTGGTTTTAAATAAACGAACCCATGCCATTGTCATGGCACCACACAATAGTCTTTAGCAATTTCTGAATTAGGGATATGAATTCACAACTTGTTGGCAATCACAACCCCTTTTGGCTTTTTATGCCACAGATTAAAGAGATTCGGTGTAATTTTAAACATTTCAATCTCAAAAGAATGACTTGATTAGGTTACATGATTACTTGTTTTGACAACATGACCAAAACAAACGACGGTTTGTAACAAAAACGATGTGTTTGCGCACTAATACATTTACTGAGCAATAACAAATAATTGAGAGTTTCTACTGATACAAAAAAGGGCTTTAAAACTTCCACTAGTGGTATGAGTTAGCCAAACGTATTCTTAAGTCTGATCAGATGAACACAACCTGTGGCAGCAAAGAAGATTGATGCCGAAGCCCAGAGAAGCCGTCTCTATTCCATGCTTCGCATTGGAACCACAAAATGTTGTCCCTGGAAGGAAATGAAAACCAGATGAGAAAAAAAACAGATGGGGCAGAAAACTATGAACATATGCAGGTTGTAGTAAAAACACTTGTGAAAACTATGAACTAATTTTCCTGATAAAGCTTTCACATGGAAGAAACCTTGGGTTTATTCACAACATTGCCACCACAATTTTTTAAAGTTTTCCCTATAGTATGGCTTCATTATCATGCTTGGATCTAAAAGTGCATGTTTTAGGCTTTGTTCTATTCGCCTGATCTGATTGGTTCTAATATGAATTTTTTAAGGTCTGATATGATTGATTTCAATAAGAAAAAGTAGAAAAAAACAAGTTGAAGAGAACTGGACCTTAATGCTTTTGTGAGCACAATCACTTGTTTTTAGTTCTTGCGAAATGTGTGGATAAAACTTAGTTAATTTACTCTTTTCTATCTCCTATGTGTGCAAGAGGGTGCGGAAAATTCTAGTGAGAACCCTCGTTAAGTGAGAACTCTTTATCTCACCCATTTTCAATATAATGGCCATTAGGAACAAAAATTAACAGATGGGAACGTTAAAAATAAAATACCATACTACGTTTTGGGACCATTTGCAATTTTCTTTGCGAAGATGACTCAAATAAAAATATTTTATAAGGACAAAAAAATGCCTATTTTACAAGGACAAAAAATATATTAACCTAACCCGTAACTTAATATGCAATGCAATTTTTATTAACTGGTGATTAGAGTTTGTTTGCACGAATTGGGGGTCTCTTTGAAACATCTCTACTTTTGAGCAAGGATAAGGTCTACGTAGACACTCCCACCCAAACCCTAGCTAGTTTTGAGACGAATACTCTAGGACAGATGGTATATGTGTGACGTGTCTGACCCACTGTTCAAAATGACGAGGTTTAATCCCACCTCATGGCGCATGGCGCACCTCAGGTCTTTTTATGGATTGATTTGCCTCATGGCGATTTAGTCATACACCATCTAGTCTTCTCACCAATGGCGGACTAAGGCTTACACCTCAGGTAATTTTTACCCCAAATGTTTAAGATTGAGGTTAAATTAGTCAATTCAATTAGAAAATTTAAAAATATATACAGTACTTGATACCGAATAACCGTTAGTAACCCTGGACTACTTGGCATTGGTCTCTCCATTTTTCTTGGAAAAATTGTGAAACCGACTACGGTGCATGATCTCTCTCTCATTCTCTTTTTCTATTGCTTATGAGATTATTTTTTGTTCACTGGGTGTGTCTTTTTTATTGCGTATAAGTAGGGAAGGCAATGAGACGGGCTCAGTTCAAATATGCATATACCCTACCCCAACCCAAAACTAGTTTCAGATATTTTTCTATGCCCGAACCGAACCATCGGGTTTGACTTTCTACCCTAAACCCCGACTCCCGACCCAACTGATTATTAACAATTTAATTGTCCCATATCAGTTTTTTCAAGAACTTCACCTTTGACACACTCAAGATGCAACTTTGCTCCATTCTAAAGCAACTTCCATGGTAGCATAAATGTTCCGAAATCGATGCATTCTGATGCAAAATGCAACCTCACTTCATTCAGATTTCCCAAGATTCTCTCTTCCTTACATTTGTTAGATCTTAAATCTGACACACCTAATCAGTTTTTAGTGTTTATGAGAAGCCTAATATTTATTTGAACCAAATATTTATTTATTTATTAGTGTGTGGTTCCGGTGAAAATGACTTTTAACGTGAGAAATGAGAATGGTGCAATTGGTTTTATGATGCAATTGGTCTTAGTTTTGATGAGAAGCCACTTTTTATTTGAACTTGTTTGTGTGCATATAGGAATGAACTCCTCTGAGATGACATGATGGTGACATGACACAAAGTGAGTTACCCATTTCAAAAAATAAAATATTACAAAACGGCCACCTTGCATTTGAAGGGATCATATATGCATACTCCCTCCATCCCAAAATACGGAGTAAGGTTTTAGAATTGACCTAACACGGTTATTAAAAAAGATCGAATCAAAATTAATTTTGCATTGTTTTTTCCTAAAGAAAATCAAAGATAGAAAACTACTCGTATTTTCCTTTGTTTTTTCTTTCCATACCATTTTCAGGGATTCTTGACATAGCCTAGATAATTCATAAAGTAACAAAATTTAGTAGTGAACTGGCATATGAAGATTTGGATAAACCTGTAAGTTAGGGTTAGGTTGCGCAGCACCTCTGTTAGAGCCTTCTGCAGCCTTGGCAGATCCCTTTGTATCGCCCTACCAAGTAAAGCAGTGGTTTAGTGCTCAAGATTCTGTTTTTAAAAAAAGAACTGAGATCTGAAATGCAAAGCAATATTGACCTACCTCCATCTGGAAAATCCATTGGCCCAACAGGAACAAATAGGCATACAAAAACAAAAGTGCATTAGTTCAGAATCCATGGCTGTTTATGGTCTTAGAGCAATATCTATCCCCATAGATTGCAGATTTCCTACGCAGAAACAAATATTACTACCTCTCTGTATCGAGCGAGATACACCTTGAGAGGCTCGATGTAATCTTCAAATCCTAAAGTAGCCATTGACCATAGCAGATCATCACCATTGATGGTCTTTCTTTTCTCCTTTTGGCATTTGTCGCTTGCCCTAGACCATTTGAGAATGACAATTAACATATAATCCCAAAAGAAATCCAAATAAGCCGATTAGCAGAAATTCATCCTCCTACCAGAAGCAACTATAAGCAGAAAAACCTCGACACATTTACAGCAGCTAATAGAATTGCCAAACAAGCACAATCTTCAACTAAAAGGCACTTAAAAAAAAAAGAAACGAGCTTTAGAAGCAAATCCATACTCGCTGGTGACAAAGCTAATGAACTCTGACACACACTCCTGAACGGTATCCTTCGCATCCTTTGCAATTTTCCCGTTCGCCGGGAGGGCCTTCTTCATGATCCGGCTGATATTCGCGATGGGGAGAAACCTATCCTGCTCCCGAACATTCGACCTGGGGCCGGGACTATGGTCCCCGCTATCGTGGCTGCCACCGCCGGGACTGCCCGGGAAGTGAAACGGGGCCTGACCGTCTGCCATGAGCGCCCGCAGAAGAACCCTGCATCCGCCATAGACGGAAGAAAATAGATGAGAAACGGATGGGATTACATAGAATTGCAGGCGTATATCAGTATATGTACACGCCGTAGGTTATGTGGAATGGATTACCTGATAAATTAGAGGAAGGGGGGGGGAGAGGGTTTGTATGAAGGCGCGCAATGGAAGGAAGGGAATGGATGAGAGATCGGACGCTGGAAAAGAGAGGAGACGACTGAGATGGAACAACTTGCGATCACTTCTAACTTTAATTTCCTACTTTTTTTCATTCATTCCAATTTTATCAATTCTTTCCATTTCTTTTTTCTAGTTTCAGGTTCCTTTAATTTTTTTCAATTTTTTCTAATAACGTCTTAGGGTCTGTTTGGTACAAGAAATTGATAGAATTGAAATTGAATTGGAATTAAAATTTCATAGGATTCAATTCCATAGAATTGAATTCACCAATTCCAATTCCCTTTTACACTACCAATTCCAAATCCACATAATTTTTGTGTTACCAAATACCAGAATTAGAATTGAAACCCCCAATTCCAATTCCATAGTGTGAATTTCGTGTACCAAACGAGGCCTTAAAGAAATTACCTACTTAAAGAAATTACCTAGATATATTTCATTTATAATTATTACGTCAATAAAATAAATAATTGATTTATAGCTTCTTCTTTAAAGCTTAACTTTTAAGTTTTAAGTTCCAATTTTTTCTAGTTTTTTTAGTTTCCTCGACTCCTTTGAGTTTGTTCTAGTTCTTTTTAGTTTTTTCAATTTTTTTCATTTTTTTCCGGTTTTCCCCATTATTCTTATTTTAGAAATCACCCTAAATAGGACTAAAACAATTTTTTCCTGTTTTCCCAATGTACATGTGCACATTACCATACTTTTTGGTAATACACATAACCATGTTTGGTAATGTAAATGCATTTTAATCAAAAAATTGCCGCTAGGTACCCTCAATTTTGTGATAAGAACTCGCAAGTCTAATTATTTTTCAAAATATACTCCGGGTACCTTAAAATATCCAAAAAGTTACTCCCGGGTGGCAATCCGTCTCTCAGTTCTTCTTCTTCTTCTTCTTCTTTTGAATAAAAACAATTTGGCATTTTGATTCCTATTTCGTGAATAAAAACATGAAAGTCCTATTTTGCTATAATTTCAATATTTTACTCTTATTTTAGTCCTTTTCCCTTCTTATTTTCTCAATCTTTTTAAAGTCCCAAATAATGAATCTAAATATAATATATCTTTCATGTTATTATTAATACTGTTATTATTATTATAACTATAGTTTATAAATCATTTCAATATTTCTATTTTATTTTTCCCATGTCACTATTTTGTAATTCACACACATTATTATTTTTTCTTCCATTTTTAATATAAAAAATACTGTTATAGTGTTAATTTTGCACTACCCATTAGAGTGACAATTTTGATATAGTGTCTTGTATATAATGTACTTTTTATAATATACAAGATCCATTGGAGTTGCTCTAACTAGCATTTCTGGTTATAAATTTGTTTCTAATAAAAGGTCTTTTGTCTATATTTGTCTACTTTCTCTTTTGAAATTAACCTGAATTCCACTCTACCTTTTACACAATATTCGCACAACTTAAACTTAAGGAGTATCTTTTTTCTTTTAAAGAAAACCTTATAGTTCATTTAAGTTTCATGTTCAATTTACAAACTAAAGTTATTTTTAAATCAATATAAATAAAAATTAATATAAAATTAACAATATTTATATATATTAAAAACTACCTCAAAGATTTTACAAAACAAGTGGTAACAAGGTTATTTTATACTCCCTCCATCCCAAAATATTTGCTACATTATGCAAAATGAAGCAAAATGTTAAATTTTTTCAACTCATTTTATTTAAAAATTGGTATACACGAATTAAAAATAAAATTTATATATTTAAAAATTCTGTCAAAAGTTCTTCAAAATAAGAGGTGAAAAAAATTATTTATTTTATCAAATAATCAATACAAAACGTACAAAAACAATGATTTTGAAGAGTAAACTGTGACATTTTTTTGAGACATGAGGAGTTTTATAAAATGATCAATAAAAATGTATAAAGAAAATAAAATTAGTTTGATCTGTGAATAGTAACTAAGAGTTCTATTTTGAGATGGAGGAAGTAATAATTTTAGAAACAAAAAATGAAGATAAATAGTGGTCTCATTTGTTCTTTGAAGTATACACGTAAGGATGTGGGGAGGTTGCTATAATGAACCCTACAAAAATAGATAGGAAAAAGGAGCCCTCTTTGTTAAAAAGAGTAATATAGCAACTTCTCTACGTGTAATCTAAACATCTCAAAATCTGATGCTCTGCTCACACAAAAGTAATGGGAAGCATCTCTTGGGCACTCTCACTAATCTTACAAAACTCGCCCCCCCCCCCCCCCCCTCCCCAATGTGGGCGTGTCGTCTCTCTCATAGGGTGACAATAAAATAAAAAAAATCTTTGATATGTGTCATAACAACAATGCTCTAAGAAAAACAATACGAGCGGCGGATTAGTGTAAAAATTACGAGCATTTAATTTCTATACATTGTTAGAAAAGCGTCCTGAACCAGACGATTTCCTCCGCTTGCCTCGCTTCTGTCGAACGCGCCAGAGGCTTAAGAGTAGCAGCACCCCTAAAAACAATAATATAAGGCAGACTTAGAAGTGTTTGATTCAATGAACAGAGGAAAGAAGCCTTTTATTTTATATTTTTTTAGAAGTCTTCCAACTTACCAATAATTGCAACACCCGCAGGCAAAAACCAATGGGTAGCTAAAGGCACCTGCAAATCTTGCTGCAAACACAAGATCCTTAATCACAGAGTGACAAATATGACTACGAATGTGTTTGGAGGGGAAGGGGGGGGCGTACTTGTGGCATTAACTTTCTCGATGAAAGGGAGTCAAACGGAAGAAAGCATAAGCCTCTAGTTAAACAAAGGACAACAAATAGAAGTACAAAATTCCTGTTTATGTTCGATATGAGAATCAAGAAAATCTTACATCATCTCCATTGGGGTCCTTGGTTCTTGGTGAGTAACCACCCTTCTTTTTAGTCATGTTGGACATTTTCATCCAAGAGCTCTCTGAGGTAGAATTTAAACCAGTACCCATATCAATAACTGTGTGCCCTGGCAATATTCGGTTTCTTCCTCTAACATGTAAATTGTAACCCTTAGTTCCCCACACTTCAACCCTAGAGTCATGCCCACAAATCAATTCCTTTCCAACAACAGCAGAATAGGTAGAGAAATTCACATCTGTTCGTCTGGAGGGTAATTGCTTCTCGTCTATATATAATGGTTTATCTAATCTTACAGAATCAGAGAAAAGTATGGGATCTTTAACACCCCTGCCGGCAAAGTCTAGTATTTTCTTCAAAAGCCCATAACAATTGGTAACCATATGACTGCTATCTAAACAGTTTGAGTCCCCATATGCTGCAATACGGCCCTTACCAGCCTCCACAAGACCAAGAATTGGAGTGTTTGCCTGCATCAATTTAACCATATCGCAAAGTTATGTTAGGAACTGCAACTAAAGCCATCCGCAGTTCATAAAAAGGTACTAGGTACTACATATTTTTTTTCAGGAGCATTGATTATGCATTGAAGGGCATTTTAGGTATGAAAAAGATGTTGTTCATGTCCCATGATTTGTAGGTTGGTTCTATATTATCAATTTTGTGATGGGCATTGCAATCGAGTATATCTCAGGATATAATCGATGTGTGTGGAAATAGCCTATGCTGGTGATGGTTTAGAATTTTCATATCATTAATCTTTCTTATGAAGATCGTAACATGAAGGCCTTCCAGCATAAAACAGTGTCGCTGTGATTTTTACAATTTTACATGAATTTATAGAGTTAATGGGTACTATAAAGCCACCAACCCCAACTAGTTTGAATTAAGGTGCAATTAAGGGTGATTATGATGAAGATGATGAAACAAAAAATGTGGATGCATTTATTGAAAGGGATAATTTTTGTTGCACATCCAATATACTAATGATGAATTGATGAGATTGTTAATGGGAAAGAGGGAGTAGAGTTTATTTGTCTCACAAAAATCAGGGAATGTATTGAAAATAATATGGATGTGGAGCACAAAATAGTACTCTGTATTCTGTAGTAGTATAATGAAAAAAAATCAGGCAGGGGGGCACAAATAAGAACAGCTTTTTATCTCACCTTGGTCGTGCCAGATAACAGAACGTTCTGAGTTGCCCCACTTTCTGAACTATCGAGGAAAGGGAAGCTGTGTAGATATCCACCTCTAGGAAACTTGACAATGTCAGTTCCAGATGCGTATCGACTCTGCTCACCATCAATGACAAAATCACCATTAAGAATTTCATCTCCAAATGCAATCCCAAATGGAGCCAAAAGATCATTCAAAGCAGGCACATTTGCACCTCCAGTTATAGGGGTCCACCAACTCCGTGTATTATCATCAAAGAATCTCATCTTCACCATTGTATCCACATTATACCAATCAGCAAATACAACCACACTTAATCCAGTGTTGATGACATCATCCCTGAGCTTCTTGATCTCTTCACCAAAGTACTCATCCTCAAGATCCACAAGGAGAAGAGTCCCGTAGTGTCGTGCATCAAAGCATGTAAGAGGGGATCCAAGTGTTTCAACATAATACCCCCCATCCCTTAGCATGTCAAACATAATATGGAAGTTTGTATGAAGATGATCTCCATGCCAGTCAAGGATGTCGTTCCTAACATCCAAAGAGTCTCTTGGTATATAGCCAGGAGGGTACTTGATACTATGAAACTGATCCCATAAAACCCGAGCTTCTCTTGGTGGGGTAGGAACCACTTTCACTCTTAACATAAGGATACATGTAGTACTTCGGCGAGATTTTTCCCCTGGAGCAGGAGGGCTATATACCTTAACAGTAACATTTCCTTCAATATCCCCCGAAAATTTAGCTCCCTCTTCCTTAATTTGCATGTGAAGAGCCAGATATCCCGTCCATGGCCAAATAACACCAGAATAGGTGAAGTGTATACTAAGAAGATTGCCCTCCTCATCCGAGGGATTCCATGTCGGTGGGCTTTCAACATAACCAAGAACACCCATTCCATTTAAAATGGTAGCATTAAAAATAACTGGCATGGCACCAGCATAGAGTGGTTGGAAGCAAAATGGCCAAGAATAAGGACAATCTCTGTAATCAAGAACACTGGGAAAGATGCTTGCTCGAGGTTCATAGTTTTTTAGAATCTCAAAAGACTCCAATCTGTCATCATTTTTCAAGTTAACATATATAATGCAATCATCAATAGGACAATAAAATGAAAGAAGTGCCTTCAAGATGCACGAGAAATTTAAGAACTCACAAATTGACCCTGCCTGCACCCTGCTCATACATGTTAGGGCCGAGAAGCTTTGCAGCTCCCTCAACCAGTGACTGTTTCACACTCGCTGGATTTAACATGTTCTTCCGCTTGCTTTCAGGAATGACACTGACAAGAAGGCATACAATTCCAGCCACCACAGGACTCGCAACACTAGTACCAGACAAGCTTTTGCAACCTGTGCTGATCTTGGATCCCATAATATCACGTCCATAAGCAACAATATCAGGTTTCATGCGGCCATAACTGCAAAGCAAACAAAAGTAGTAATAAACCGACCTTATAGCTCACTTTCCTCTTTCATTCACCCTAATCATATCCTTAATGGAGGGGTTTTTTATGCAAAATTACTGATGAAAGAAACACAAATACCACAAAGTAATTTTTTGGAGTGTTATAACTCACGTAATGTAACTCCAAATATGAAAAAACATCAATGGAAAACAGAACATGAATACACTACCCATGAGGAATCTCCCATGTACTCATGCCACGTGATGAGAATGATGCTATATGATCATTGTAATCGATTCCACCAACACCAATAACATCACTTTGATCTGCTGGATTGTTCAGTGTCCCGTAAAGTGGTCCATCATTCCCAATTGCCGAAACCATGATAATATTATTTGCTGTTATCTCCCAAACCTAACAGAGGAAGTACATTGTCTTGTCACTTGGCCATGGGTGTAAGTTTTTACTTCTAGCAGTGATAAGAAGATACTAACATTCAAGATCAGGACCACACTCTTTAAACAATTACTAATTCCTTTTAAAATTATTTTCATAATTATCTGACCTGATGAATATTAAGCATAAAAGAAAATGCATAAATTCTTTATTCATAAAAAAATACAGATATACAAAAAAATGTAGCTAATGAGAAGGCACCCATGATACAGAGCAACTTGCGCTTCACAAATGCCCTGGTGTAAAAACTTGTAAGAACTAAGAAAATCCTATTTAAATTAAAAACAATATAACCTTCTCCACAAATGGAAGATCCATATAATCAGGTCCACCTATGCTCAAATTCAACACATCCATGTTGGTTGCAATTGCATAGTTGAATGCATCAAGAAACCATGAAGTATATGATACCTGCAATAAACTGAGAAGATATTTCTCATATGGTTGCTTAAATACAAATCATAGATAAGGAAAACATTTAACTCATTTTGATTGACAATACAGGGCAGTTGGTTTCAACTTTATTATATAGAATATTTTAAGCATATCTCTATGCCCGTCAATGCCTCTATGCAACAAATAAGTCAGACCTCACGCATACAATTGCATGATTCTCACTAAGATAAGATTGCAACACACTTCAATTTTGTGATTGTTATGCCAAGATCTATGTCCAACCAAATATTGTCTAATGTTAGTGTTGACCAACGGTCCTCCAACTTATTACCTCCATAGCTCCTTCATATCGACATAGGGCCTCCATTTTTTCATTGCTATTATTTTTTTCCTCTGTTTTCTTCTTATGTTTCATGTTTATCAGCATTTGCACTGAAGTGTGTCCATTGCCAATAGAGCTAAGAGAGTCATTTTAAAGTGTTTTAGCATAGGATAAATAATGGACTAAATCAAAATAGCACTTTAAACTTTCTTTGTTTCTTACTTTCTATGAGGTTTTGGACAGTACATGTTGACCAACCCCAAGAGAATTGGAATTATACTGGGCTAGCAGTCGTAGTAATTGTTGTTGCTGTAACATTTGCACTGAAAAGGGCATCAGATATGTAAATGTATGGTGATTATGTATGTAGTTTTGATGAATGATGGAGATGAAGAAAATGGACGAAGCAAAGAATTAAGGGAACGAAAGCATGCCCGGTTATATAGTTCTACATGTCTTGTCGAAAGGTGATTTTGCTAGAAACGTTGAGATGTGTCCTTGTGTTTAGGGATGTAAGTTTTGAGCCTTTCTTATTCTCAGTAGTTAGTGGTTTTTAATTTGTGAAGATTTTAATTTTTCACTAGTGATCAATGCTCAAAATTGTGCATTGTATACTTGAGGTGGTTTGTCTAGATTGTGTATTGTGTAAGCCTCATATGCCTCCGTTTTTACTTTATTTATACCCCGAGTATAAACGAATTAATATTTCCTCCGTCCCAAAACTAGAGTCCTAGTTTGACTTCAAACAAATTAAGGCAAATTTTAAAGTGGTGATGACTTTCCAAATTTTCCCCTAATGTAACCTTGATGTGATGTGGTTGGACTAAGAGCGAGTGTATAACATGAATGGGAAATAAATGGGGGTGGGTATAAAAAGTGATTGAAAGAGGGAGGGTGGGTGGGTTGAAATAATAAGAGTCTAAAAGTGATTGAAAATGTAGAAAAGTGATTGAAAGGGTAGGAACATTATAGTATTTTAGTGAGTTGGATATGCCAAAAAAGGAAAAGGTGGGATTTTGTTTGACATAGTGGCTCCAACTTTATTATCTGATATGCAATATTGTGTAAGCCTCACTTAAGCCTCGATGCATTAGCAATGATGCATACACATCAGCCGCATCGTAACCATTTTCTGTTTTGAGCATACCCTCAAGGCTCGTTTGTTGTAAAAAGCGTTGAGGGATTTCAAGAGGGATAAATGAAATGTGTAATTTTGAACATCATTGTGGTGGATTAAATTGTACTAAAGTCCTTATTGAGTCTGATTTGCTGAGAGTATGCTGGTGATGTGTATGTTGAATGAGTAATGAAATAAATTTACTATTCAAGCAAGAGAAAGAAATAACTGAGTATCTGGTTTTTTAAAAAAGATTGCACTAAAATAGTAATTTAGTATTTAGTATAGTAGGAAAAGGAACATAAGGTAGGCGATATGGGTAGAGAAACTGTCAGAAAAAAGAAAGAGAATGATGAGACACAAACAACACAAACATCAACATGAATGAATATGTTAGAAGTACACTTATGGACAAAACATCTGTGGAAGTTAGATGCACACATTTGTGCATATGTGTGTTTAATCTAATGCAAAGCATCCATTACCTGTGCATCAGTGAATACTCTAAAAGCATAGATCTCTGTGTCTGGGGCAAAACCAAGACACTCTGAATCTTGTCCAGCAATAACCCCTGCTACAAATGTCCCATGTCCTAGATTGTCATTAAGTGTATCTTCATTGGTCCAATTTGTACGCTCCTGTGTAATCAATCCAGTGACTAAACCCACAAGAATATTCTAGGAGAAGTTAAACATGTCCAAAAGTTTGAACATAAACTACATTAAGTTTAAGTGAAGCATAGCTGCAATATCATTTCTCCTGAAAATATAAGCTACCTTGATATTACGAAAATGAGGATGATCTGATCGAATGCCTGTGTCAAAAATAGCCATTTTAACTTTAGCGCCGGTGTATCCTTTTGACCAAAGTGCTTCTGCACTAAACAGGGAGGTAACTTGAGACTTCTGAAAAAGGAACAATGTTTATTTAGGTAAATCACAGCTTTCAAGGTAACAAAACTTAAGTAAGAATACATCACCAACTTGCCTGCATCAATAGCTCCCTCTTCCAGCTGATTTCCATATTGCTTGTGTTAGATATTACATTTCTCTTTCCTTCATTTTGCTCTCCTTCGGTGAAAGACATCGAAGTGAAAATTTTTCCTGGTCTCTTCTTTCCGTCAAAAAAACCCCCAATTCTGTCATTCTTTTTTGCAAGAACTCCTCTTTGATAACTCAAATCTAATGAAACGTCTTTCACAAACTTTAATTTTGTGAACTCATCAATCAAAAGTTCTATCATTGATTCCTCAATTGCCACCACTGCAAAATCTGTTGGAAACCGAGACGCAGGGTTCTTCCTTTCTATCCATTCCCAACCATTCAATTTCACGTTACCTTGCAGATATGTCCGATGATATTCAGATTTCAAGTATTTAGTGAATCGAACAATATAATTATTCCGTGATGAAGATTCCCGCTTTTGAACCTCGTGGTGGTTGTGGCCTACATCCTTGGGTTTTAATGTAGAACGAGACAAGGGTTGATCCCGAGCGCTTTCAGGGTAGTGAACAAATAGAAGGGGATGGAAGAGACGGAGCACAAATGAGAAGATGAGGAGTACAAGGGGTAGTGTGAAGAAGGGTAATCCATGAGTACATCGCATGGTGAAAAGAGGCAAATCCCTCTCATCAATGGAGAGATGATGATACTTGTAAATAATCAGAAACTTACTTTCACATTCTAATTTTTCATCGCATCCAGACAATCTGTGTCAGCCAACGTTGTCAAATATAACAATCTGCACAGTTAGTAAGCACTTACTACTGCACCAATGCAGTGGAAACTCCACACCATTTGATGAGCCTATCCTGCTGCAAGATGCATATCCTACCTTCTCCAAGGCTGTAAAAAACATGTGTGGAATTATTTGAGAATGGGTTGACATAGGGAGTTTTTTTATTTGTGGGGTTATAGGAGAAAACTATAGCTTTCTTTGAAATAAAAGCATATCCGAACTTGGCCCCATTGAGTTTTCAAATGGCAGAAAACAAATTGAAGAGTAATTCAGAACAGGAACATTGGTTTACCAAAAACATACTCCTTATTTTTTCCCATAATTATGAATCCTCTTAAATGGGAAGATTCTCGTTTCCCTTTTTGTCATTCTATATCTTTTGAGAATGATGAAAGATCTCACCCATAAAGTAAACAAAATTAATGAAGAAAGCCTAAATGCTTCTAAAACACCACTCAGAGTATTCATTACAAATCATTAAGCATATACTAAAGGGAGAAATACCTAATTAGCACTAAAACATACTCCATATACCAAAATATGATCTTCATTGTTTCTATACCAAAATAGGACTTATAATGCCAAATTGTGGGTGTTTTACAATGTCAACACTCCTATTTAAATGATAAAACATATGATGTCTTATTTTGGTAAAAGTTCCATGTTTTACCCTTATTTAGTTTAGGTAGATTTCCATGAACATAAGGCATAAATACACACAACCACAACACACATTCAACGCTAACTCCTCTAGTTACCTATTAAAATTATTGCACCGGATCTTACACTCCCAAAAGTTGCTAAGAAAAATCATGATATTCATCACGAGCCTGTTGATAAGCCCACCAAAACACATCATAGGTGCCAGATTTAGCGCAAGTGTCACTACCCAAATAACACGCAATTGCAATCTTCTAAACCAAGAAATGCGAGTATTACTACAGACTTGACACACAACTGGAATCTTGTAACCAAGAAGATAAACAAAATCAACAAAACAAATGGTGAATCTTTACGAAATACCGGAAGAAATAGCTTACCAGTAATGATTATTGAACAATGTCTAAATTGATAATCGGCACTCCGTCATGAGACGAAGCAGATCCGTCTCCAGTCACGATAAATCCTCCAGCCAACTGGCTCCGATTTCAACGAAAAAGAATTGCACGGGCTCAAAAAGTCAAAATCGAGATGATCAAAAGCCAAAAACTGTTTCAAACTCCGTAGTAAATAAAGGGATACCTGAGAGAAATGAGGGACTTTGAAACTTTTGTGAAAAAAAAAGGATAATTTACGGACTAAAACATAATAAATTCCTGAGATCATAAGTTTTTATTTTTCAATGTAGGATCATTGATCATTATTTATTAGTCATTATTCAACTAAATGTTCAGAAATCACTTGGACATTATTCTTCTCATTAGTCATTATTATGTCCTAAATAGAAAATAAAAAAGTTTAAGTCCTATATTGGAAAATAACTTATGTTTTAGTTTTATTCAGTGCAAATTTGACTTGTGAAAATGCTATCCAAGATTAGAGCAAGTCTATTTAAAATTAGAAAAATGCTAGGTGTATCCCATTTGTTCTCACCCCTCCTCCACCACATAAATAGGCAAATACTTTTAAAAAAATTAAATAAATAAAAATTAAATATGAATGGATGGTGGAGAAGGAGGTGGGGGACAAATGGGGTACACCAAAAGGTGTACCCCTAGCATTGCTCTTTAAATTAATTTACTACATTTTAAAAAGTTTATTTAAAATGTTTTTAATTAGATCTAATTAAACCACTAAAATATAAATAAAGCATGGCAAAAAACTAAAATAAGACCTTAGCTTCATTGTTTATCTCAAAATAGAATATATATATACACACACTAGCATTGGGATGCGCATTGGTTGCCCGGTGGGTATCCTGTTGCTGTTACTAATATATTATTTTATATTAAATATAATTAAGCATAGTATTTACATGATGGAGTCAAAAGATAGATGAGTACATGTCATTAGACAGAGACATACTATTTACATGATGGAGTCAAAAGATAAGTTGCATCGTAAAGCTTACATTGTTGCCTATTGGCATTTGCATTACTGTGTTTTCTCTCATGAGTTGACAAAAGAAGATTGGGAAAATGTTTGAGAGGGCGAGCATACATTATTTTTTGCCTTCACACCACTTCTATTCGAAGTTTGAAAAACGGTGTGAGTATTAGGTAGGTGTTTGTACAGGAGCAGGCTGCAAGTGCTTCTTAAGGCTTCAGTTCAGTCAATCTTTTGTTTTTTTCTCATCTTGACTGCCCACGCCTTCGGATTTTTCTGTGAGATCAGCACAAGTTGGTTGTTGAGATCGGTGCAGTTGATGTCTTTGCGGCAAGTTTACTGGCATACAGGCATCGATAAAGTTCTCACACTGCTGAACAAGAGCCATGGCATCTAGATAACGCTTACCAACTTGCACAACCAAAAGTTTACAACATTCAAGGTGAATTACTTTAGTGCAAAAAATCTCAAAAAAGAAATCTACTCTATTAACAATTTTGTGTTTTGAAACAAAGAATTTGTAATTATAATAGAATTCTACATCAATTCATCAATTATACCAAACAAAATATTTGGAATTAAATTATAATTTAATTTTATCAAATTCAGTTCTATAAAATTTGCCTTAAACTCTGTTTGGTACACAAGAAGTGAAAACCCCCATTAAACTCAAAAAATCCAAAAGGTAAAAATAGCAACGAATTTCTAATAAAAAAGTAAAATAACCAATGAAATTCAAAAAAAAAACAAATAACCACTGAAATTCAAATGGAAAAGTAAAATCACCATTTAAATTCAAATCAAGAAAATAAAAACACAGATTACACTCAAATAAAGAAAGTAAAATTACCAATTAAATTCAAATTAAAAAAAAGTTAGAAAGAGATCAAAATAGCCATGGATCAGATAATTGTAGTCTGGAAAGTTTTTTAATTGACATGTATCAATTCTGAATCAATACTCATCCCTTCGATGTATCAAAACCAAATAGAAACCCAAAATAGGAACTCACCTAAAAAATAACTAAGAACAGAAGCACTCCCAAATGAACATTCAAAGAAAATTTAAAACATCCTGATCTTTAAAATCAAGAGTGTGGTTAAAATTAAACTTGAAACATGCAATAAGAGAACGGATGAAAAAACTGACCATACGGGAAATTTCGATACAATTCAATTTTAAAAGAAGAAGAACAAGAATAGATCTAATTTTTTTTCACTGTAACCCAATTCGAAATGAGCATGCAACAGAGAAGTAATAAATTTTCAGTCATAAATTTTCTATTTTTTCTTCAGATTCGCACAGAGAAGTAAAAAGAAAAAGAAAAAAATGGCAAAAAGAAAGAGAGATGGAATGGCAAAAAAACCCGGAGAAAGCAGAAGTGGTAGTGGGAAAATCTATGCCCCATCATCTTCATATAGAGGAGTAGTGCGGTGTGCAGTAGAGGGAAGAGAGTGAGTGGATCACACAGTAAATAAACGGCGTTATAAACAAACGGAAAACAACCCATTATAAACGCAATAGGAAATTATAAAATTAGGGAGATATATATATGTGTGTGTGTGTGTGTGTATATATATATATATAAATAAATTAATAGGTATGAAATTTAAATACTCACTCCGTGGTAGTGTATTTGTCCAGTTTGAGTCAACAAGATAAAATTTATGCTTCAATTACTCTCATATAATAATGTATTTTATTGTAAAAAAATAATTTAATTAGATTTATCTTATTAGGAATTTTCAAGATTGTACTTCATTATAGTAACATGTAATACAAATTCAGAGTAATTAAAACTTAAAATTCATCTAGTTAGACTCAAAAAAGTCAAAGTCGACAGATACACTGGGACAAATATAGTATATACTACCCCGTATCACATTATATACAAAACTATAGCCATATTGTGGGATTAAATATGTCATTCCTAAATTAAAAATAAGGGCTATGTTATAGGGTTAAGGAGCAAAATAGGAGTAAAACATTGATAAAATCCCAATTGGTGAGTGTTGCTGATTTGAAACTGCGACCAGTGCTGAACGCTGGCGCTCATTGGTGACGGAAGCCTTAGTAGCTGGTGCATAGGAGGAACTCACCGCCATTCAAAAGTAGGTCCCGACCTGAAGTCGTGCTGCCTCTGCTCTTCTTCTCCCTGGAGTCGCAACCACCATCACCTATAATAGTACTCGCCGTGCAAGAAGCCAGCGACCGTCGCCAAGCAGTCAGCGCTCAAGAGGGGTGTCGCCGCGACTTTCACCACCACCCCTCCTCCCACTGTCGCCGCCGTCGCCACTAATGCACCTACATTGCAATAATGGAGTGCACATTCCAAATGAGCCCCACAAATTTCACCTCACATTCCAAACATAAATATTTCAGATTTGCAATACAATCCATACTAAAAAGGAGTTTGGAAGATATCTTGTTCAGAACATCAAGAAATGAAAATCTCTCACATAAAAGTAATACTCATATTTTTAGATTTCAAAAAAGTCACTCTTTAATTCTCTTAACCAACATTAACATCTCTAGACTCTAGATCATAAATTAAAAGAAAATCTCCCACCGTCACCACCATTGTGCCACATTAACTGTCCATATAGTGTAAAGTAAGGACATAATGCCAAACATGACTATATATACTGCCACACATGAAATTACATGTGCATGTGAATGCATAATATCAAACAAAGGCATAATGCCAAACATGTCAATGCCTAATGCAATAAATGACAATGTATAATAACAAACATCTCAACCTATAATGAGAAACATGTCAACATATAATGTAACAAATGACAATACATAATGTTAAAAAGGAGAAATGCCAAGAAACTCTATAATTTTCCAATGTCATAATCATTCAAATATAAAAAAAGTAAATATAAATATTTAGAAGTGGGGAGCCTATGAGGGGTTGAAGGGTCAACGCTGGAAGTTTTGAGGTTAGGGGGAGTATGATTCTCGGGAGACAGTAGATGTCATTGCGCATTTCTTTCGCCTTTTCCACTTGGTGTCAGTTCCGTTTGTTCAACCTAGTTTCATTTGCACCAAGCCGTTGCAACCACGATCTGTGTGTTCCTGGGATCTCGACCTCCGCAATGTCCTATCGTCCCAACAACCAAGGTGGCCGTCGCGGCGGAGGTGGCCGCGGCCGCGGTGGAGGGAGAGGTGCCGGAGGCTCTCGCGGTGGGGGGCGAAGTGGGGAGCAGCGCTGGTGGGATCCTGTCTGGAGAGCCGAGCGCCTTCGTCAGAAAGCCGCGGAGGTACGTATGTACCACATTCCTGCTTGTAAGTAGGGTTTACATGAATTCATGTGAGACGGTGCAACTGGTAGTTATCCATAGAGAACTGCATTTTTTCGGAAGACTTTATGGACTTATGAATGCTTCATCCTCTGCAAAGCTTGGTTACTGATAGAGGCTGAGAAGATCAAGGAAAAGATACCCGAATAAATAGTGACTCTATTGATTGATTCTGGAAATTACATAATTCAATTCCACCCTTACAGTATAATTCTTCATTATCTTCCTTATTTCCGAGACTACAAATATGGACTTCAAAGTTAGAGGGAATGAGAGTAATGGAATTTGAGACACCTTATGATGAGTTTGGTTTGGGGTGAACCTAGGTTGTTCCTGGGTTCGCCTGGTTTGGGATTCAATTTTATGACAGCAACATTGTTTCGTCTACTAATGGGTTCACTTCAGGTAACGTGATAACCTCCCATAAGGCCATAACACAATTTTGAAGAACTTTCCAAACAAAAAGGTTTATTTGTATATAATAATTTGCCTTTTGGCTTCTACCCTCCCTTACCTATCCTTTACCCACATTGACTGGTTCTTCGGCCTTGGAGAAACCCTCTCCGCCATGCTTTAAAAAGGCATTTCCGAGGCTCGTTGTGGGGTGCTCCAAATGGGCATTAAGGCTTAAGACTTGTTTGCATAGGAAGAGACTTACACCTTGATACAAAGCTCATGGCTTTTAGTGAGGTGTTTTGGTCAACGTGAGACTACAAGTAATAAAGCCCATATACTAAAACTTAACCCCTAATATACAAGAAACAACATAACAGTCTACTGTTCTCTCTATTAAGCCACTCCTAGCTTCCAAGACTTGGCGATCAACAACAATCAATCAATTCTTCTCTCTATTTTCAATTCTCTGATGCTCCCTGCACCCTCCCTTCTTGTTCCTCTTCTCCCCACCTCTTCTCCTTGTTTCCTTCTTCTCCTCCTCTTGGTTTCTTTTTTTCCCGTTTTTTCAATTGTTCTCCTCTTACTCTTCTTTGTTCTTCTTTGCTGCATTTTGAATTTGAGATGAGTTTTTAAGTGTTTTTTTATGTCGATATATTGCTATTTACACGATGAGAAGTTCAATGAAGAATGGTCTAGATGCTATTCCTAGTAGTAGTGAACTAGTGAACCGTCTATGTATTTCTAGGGAAGTTACTAGAAAGAGAAAATTCCTAGATTGATAACATGGTGTTTAACTACAAATTGTAAGAGAAAGGAGCACCTACTTCCTGATAACAAACCACCTCAACACACAACTTGGCCTTTTTTTGACCTTGCTCTTCGCCCGTCAATTTATGACCCCACCACTTATTCTATATTTGGATTGATGTTTACCTAGGTTAAGATAAACTTAGAAAAACCATGGTTATGAGAAAATTAGTTAACCTTAGTAGTTAGTATATAAAGATATTGTTTGAATAGTATTAGCTCTACATTTGTGAATTTTCTTTAACATTGTCTTTTGGTTTAGATGAATTAAAATAAAAAAAATAATATTATAGGGTATTCACCTCATTTTTCCTCGATTTTGGAGGTAGCAAAAACAGAGTGAATCATGTTGACTGATTCAACCCACATAACCTAGGTTGATAATCATAAATGAGTCCACCCAGTGACTAAAATTATTTGCCTACATTCACCTGGGTTCACCTCAAACCAAACAATATTTTTGTATCTTCACCTAGGTTCATCCATATTTTTTCGGAACCTAGGTTCACGAGGTTTACTTAAGTTCACCAAGGACCAAAAGGAGCCTTGAGAGTTGGGTAGCTCTAGACTTTTGGCAAAGTTATCTTTCTGGTGAATAACTTCGGATGAATTAGGCTTTTTTTGTTCTTCTTCATGTATGTTTCTCCATTTTATCTCAATTTAATAAATCATTGGTTTGTTCCTTGATTGTATATATATCCCATTGACCACTTTTTCTCAATCATTTACATTTGCGCTTTTCTTTCTCTGTCATTATCACTTCTTTGATCTACTCAGATGGAGGTAATGAACGAGAATGAGTGGCGGGAAAGAATTGAGCAATTCAAGGGAGGAGGAGAGCAGGAGATGGTAATTAAGAGACACTTTAGTAGGGAAGACCAGGATAGGTTGCATGATATGTCATATCATTTTGGGCTTCACTTGTAAGTGGATTTTAAAAGCATACAATTGCAATTTTTGCAATCAATGTTTTCTAAGTTTTTGGTTTGTGATGTAATTAATTTAGCATAAGGGCACGAGCATATGAAATTCTTTTTTTAAATATCATGATCCTCCTTAACACATTTTGTTTCATTATTTATCTCTTGTGCATTATAGATGTTAGATTATTGTAGTCTCATCACTGACTAGTAACACATCTTTACTGTCGATTTGTACTCATTAGTTTGAGGTATTGTGAATCAAGGTTTTGAAAGGCGAAAACGAGCCTCGAGGCGGTGGAGAAAAATGCCTGGAGGCGTAAGCCTCGAGGCGGAACGAGGCGTAAGCCTCAGTTCAGTTTGAAAAAAACAAAGCTAAAATGAATACTCCATGGTAATTACAGAATACATAATCCATAATCATGATGCTGAAATCTAAAGGCTTCAATTCTTGATTTTTGCAAAAAGTAATACCCTCTCATAGTTTTTAAAATACAAAAAAGAAGAGAGAATTACTCTAACAAATTTAAACAATAACATAAAACACAAAGTCACAAATGCCTCAAATCCGTCTTCAAACATGATAAAATAGATAAAGTTTCATGATTTTTTTATCTACTTCATAACCAAAATTAGACAAGTTTATTTCCACTACATAATACAATGAAATTTGTAGTTAAGTGACCTTCATACAAATTAAACAAAAACCATAGATGAATAGGGAGAGTAATGCTGGGAAAAGAAACAGAAATTTAAAGTTGGAAAACAAATTTGAAAAAATTAGAAGGTGAACTAATTAGAATATGAAGTAATTTTTGTCCATAAAAAAGAATATGAAGCAATTATGTTATGAAAATGGAGAGACCGAAGGAACAAAAGGTGCGTTGTGGATAGGGGGTGCTGAAGTTGAAGAAGATGGAGAGGCTGAAGTGCTGCGCGAGAACTGCGCTAGGTTGAGAATGGAGAGGCAGAAGTACAAGCAAAAGAAATCCTAATTTATCAAGTGTAAGAAGTTTTTAACAAAAACCTAATGCCCAAGATTTTTTTTAAAGGCCCAATTCCTTTGTATGGAGTATCATTTAACCCATAGGTGCTGAATTTTTAATTTGAATAGAGGCTACCGCCTCAGTTTCGCCTCACCGCCTCACCCGCCTCGTACCGCCTTGGCCAGGCAAGGCGTACGCCTCACATACCCTTACCAAGGCATACGCCTCTGAGGCTTAAAAGGCCCGCCTCACCGCCTTACTGCCTCGAGGCGGTCCGCCTCGAACGCCTTTTAAAACCATGTTGTGAATGTCATGCTAATTATTCCTTTTCTTTTTTATTTGTGGGAAGAAAGCCATGCGTATAACAAGGGAAAGGTGCTTGTTGTGAGCAAAGTTCCATTACCAAATTACCGGGCTGACCTCGACGATCGTCACGGATCATCACAGGAGGTGGTTTGACACATTCATCATTTCCTTTAGGCTCTGCAATTTTATCCTTGTATGTTGGGGATGGGTTTGTCTGTTAACATTTGTTGTCAATATCATTCATTTGTGTTACACTTCATTCATGCTTCTTGCAGATAAAAATGTCTACGGAGATTGAAAAAAGAGTTGGAAATTTATTGAACCATTCACAAGCATCTGTGTCTAAAGGGAATTTCCATGCTAAAGACTCAAATACTACCAATTTATCATTTAGTGATGTAGATACTGCAACAGCCATCCCTATGCTGGAGACTGATGCTTGCAAGGAGAATCTCAATGTTGAACTTAAGAAGAAGCAGGAAAAGCAAAGGGTAAAGTGCTCCGGCTTATCATGGGCCATTAATATTTCTGTTTCGACCATACCAGCTGACAATGCATCATTTATATTTCTTCCAGGAAACTGAAAATGTTAAGGCAATGATGCTATTTCGAGAAAAACTCCCAGCATTTAAAGTAAAATCTGATTTTTTGAAAGCCGTTGCCGAAAACCAGGTAAAACATTTGAGCAAACCTTTTTTATATATAGCCTGGTAGGCGGTTTTTCACAGGTTGTCCAGGAACGAATGCCACATATCAAACAAAAGGGGATGAAAATAAAATAAGAATAGGAGCTGGTGCAGGGATGAGAAATGATTATAACCGTAAGTGAAGGTTGTTGGATTCATGGAGGATGGTGGTTGTTACCTTAGTGGAATGAGTTTAATTTGACAAACACTCAAGTGCGCGAAAGGAAATGCAAGGATGAAGATGAAAACAATTTCGAAACTAACAGAAGTGGGAATGAAACAAAATGACTTAAATCAATTGCAATGCACGTTAGAGGTGAGAATGGTGCAAGATGAGGGACATTAATTTAATCTAATTACTTCTTAGCTACTAATATGAGTGGAATATAGCTATTTAATACTCCCTCCGTCCAGGAATGATAGTCCCACTTTGACTTTTCCTCATTTTTAAGAGGCATTGACTAAAGGAGTGAATAGACTAAAATGCCCTAGCACATATCCACCCATCCCTACCCACCATTCACGACCTCCGCTGGAACTCACCGGCCCAACCCCACCGCCTCTCCAGCTGCCGCCGCCAATCCCACCGCCACGGCGCCACCCCATCCCCCACAACTACCGTAGATCTTTAACCGACCACCACCGGTAGTCACACCATCATCGGCACAGCCCCACGGCAGTCCTGCCATCGACGCCGGCCCCACCATTACCACCACCGTGGTACAGATCTAAAAGAAAAAATAAGGAGAAAGAAAAGAAGAAAGAGAGGAAGAAGTGTAGACTCACCATCGCTATCGCCGGCCGCCATCATCGCCGCCTTGTGTATACCTAGATCTAGAAGAAAGATAGAAGAGAAAGAAGAAGGGGAAGATAAGAAGAATAAAAAGTAAGGGGGAGAAAGAGGAGAAGAGTAGGAAGAGATTGAAGAAAGAAAACCAGAGATGGGAGAGAAAGACACGAGGAGGAGGAGGAGGAGGAGGAGGAGAAGAAGAAGAAGAAGATTGAAGAGAGGAAGAAGGAACGACGGAGATGGAGGAGACGAGGAAAATAGGTGGAGGAGAAAAAAGATGGAAAGGGAAAAGAAAAAAGGAAAAGAAGGAAGAGGAGGGTAATTTTGGAAGAGGAGTGAAAAAATAGTAGAATGGGAACATCATTTCCGGACGGAAAAAAGAGTAGAACGGGAACATCATTCCCGGACGGAGGGAGTATTTGTTTTGATTAAGAAAATGAAAGTGTGATTAGTCCTTCGTGCTAGTCTGGTTACGACTTGCGTACATCTAGGACATGATGATTAAGATTTAAGACTTTGTTCTTTTGGGTTGAAAAATAGAGTTGGATGATAGAAGAAATTGGAACAAGTTGGAAAATTCGAGAAGTGGAAGAAACTACAAGATATTAGAAGAAGCTGCAAGGAGTTAGGAAAAACTAGAAAGAGTTAGAAATAACTAGGAGTTGGAATATGTTGGAAGGAGTTGGAACAAACTGGAAGGAGTTGGAATAAAGTGGAAGTTGGAATAAACGAGTTGGAAAAATTAAAATGAGTTGAAATAAATATTGTATTTTTTAAATTTCGTATTTTTTTGAAATTAAGTTGTACTCTATTTCTTGTCTTGTTTATTTTTTGTATGTCCCACCAGTTTTGCATCAAATCATATTTAGTAGTTATATTTATGTGACTCACACTCATTCTTACGTTTTCTTTTTAATAACTATATCAGTTATACAATTTTTTGTTTCTTAATTTGTATTTCACTACCACATGCCCCAAATAGTGGGACAATTAGAGCAATATTTTTTATTAATGTTAATTAAAACAAAAAAAATTGACATAAATGATCTAGCATTTGATCAACAAAAACCAAGCGTTATCCCACTAGGTGGGGTCATTTACATGGATCAAGGGACGCTGTTGTGCCATATCATGTATATTTGCAAAGAGATCATTTACGTGTATGTCACTCTTGATCACTTTGTGCCAAGTCTTAAGTCTCTACTTATCCTTCCATTTGATTACGTGTATGTTACTTTTGACCACTTCGTGCCAAGTCTTCGTAGGTCTACCTATCCTTCCATTTGATCCGCCCTTCTCACTGGTCGGCGTTGATTGCAACTGACGAGTGACGAAAATGGCGGCAGTCAGAAACGATGACACGGGTGGGTGGTGGTCAGACAGTCAGGTCAGTTTTTAGTGACAGTGGTTGGTGGTGGTGGATGCCAATAAAAGCGGTGGTCACCTATGGTGGCGGTAGAGCTAGAAGCTATCATCGACGATGGTTGTGATAGGGAGCAGTGTTTGTCTGCCAGGTATGGTGACACTAAAAGTAATTCTAGCCTTTGGTGGTCATATGGGATCGGGGTGGGGTCACCTACGATGACAGCGGTTAGTGACTAATTATAGGGGGAATGGGCATCATCTGGGGAGTATGTAGGTTGCTGTACTTGTCATTGGTGCCTTATTTATTTATTTATTTATTTTTGGAACACAAGAAATAGATGGGGTAATGAAGTCTGGGGGAACCAACCCTTTCACCCCAGCTCTGTAGTGAATGAGAAGCTCGCGCTACATCGCTAGCAAATACCCTGTCTCATTAGCAGAGCGATAAACAAAGTGAAAGCTAACAACTCCGTCACACAAGGCTAAGGGTGTTTTACAATCATCAAGGTTGAAGAGAAATAAGAGCAATCACTAACATCAAGGTTTAGTGCATCCACCACATCCTTGCAATCTGTCTAAATGATGATTTGCATTCATTAGTTTTTATCCAGCTAAGAGCCTCCTTGGCCGCCAAGACAGATGTTTTTTGCGGCAATGAAAGTTCCCACATCATCTCGTCTCGAGCAAGAAAGCTGAAGCCCGCAACTCCATCCATTAAGCCAGTTGAGGCATCCACATTAACCTTCAAAAACCACATGGGTGGTTTTTTCCAACTACGACCGTCGCTATTCCAAGATTCCTCCTTTGTGATAGGGCTTGCCGTCACCCACCATTCTTCAAAACTCACCCTTGCTTTTTGTCCACGTTCCTAATGGGGTAGGATTCTCGCCTCTCCACACCTTTGCATTTCGAGCCCCCCAAATCAGCCATAGGATATGGATGCCATAGCCTGATCCTTCATGTTAAATAGACTGAAAATATGCTCAAGCCAAGAGTTGAAACTTGAAACTGTTGGAGTAAACCAGCCAAAAAGGATGCCACCCACACTTGCCTTGCAAAGCTACAGGTGACAAAAAGATGAAGCACTTATTCTTTTGAAGCCTGACACAATGGACCCACATTCTGAACAGTTGTCCTTTTTGCAACTGAATTACTAAGGACTGGAACAATATTGTTTAAAGCTCTCCTAACCAAGTTTCGAACTACATGCAAAATACAGACTTTCCACAATTTCCGCCACAAACTTGTTGATGCATCATTACCTGCCAGATTGGGCTCCCACACAAGACACTTGTATGCGCTTTTGACAGTGTAGACACCTGATTTATCATAGGCCCAAAACACAACATCTCCACTATCTTACTGCGTAAGTGGGATAACTTCAATCAACCTTCCGTTTTGAATTTCGAAAAGGGTGTCAATTTTTCGCCAATCCCAAACTCCTTTGTGAATGAGGTCAGTGACTCTTTGAACATCGTGATGTCCCGGGTTCTGCGTTGACACCCAAGGGTGCTCATTATCACCAAGCCATGGGTCCCCTCCCAAATACGAATACTCTGACCATGACACTCCTTCCAGTGAGTTCCTCTACGGATGACTTTTTGGGCTTGAAAGATGCTCTGCCAAATACGAATGACTGTTTTCTTATTATAAAAAACATAAAAACGATGTTTTCTAGTTTTCCAAAAAAACTGAAAAAGTGGAGGACAATTTTTTGTTTTCTGATTTTTTTGAAAACTTCTCTGAATTTAGAAAACTAAAAAGTTAAACACAGAATATTTTTTTCATTTTCTGAATTTGGAAAACAAAAAAGTAAACATGTTTTTTGGTTACTGTTTACCAAAAGTTTTTCCCGTTAGTAAACCGCTTCTATGTTGTTTTATATACTTCATATTGTTTAATACAGAATAATTATTCTAGAGGTTATGATGCATGACTTTGACTTGCTGGCTCTGAAAACTACTGTGTTCAATACTTCAATCAATCAGTTCAATGTTAGCTTCTAACCTCTATTGGTGTACAGGTCCTAGTAGTATCAGGAGAGACTGGTTGTGGGAAGACAACGCAGCTTCCTCAATTCATTTTGGAGGAGGCGATATCATCTTCATGTGGCACTAATTGCAATATCATTTGTACTCAGCCTCGTCGCATATCTGCCATATCTGTTGCATCTCGGATCTCCTCTGAAAGGGGCGAAGATCTAGGAGACACTGTTGGTTACCAGATCCGTCTGGAGTCAAAGCGGTCAGCTGAAACTAGGTTACTCTTCTGTACTACAGGGGTGCTGCTGCGGCGACTGGTACTATATTTGTATTGGATTGACAATGCTACTACTATTCATTATAAAGAGTTGATTTTGGTATATGGATCTTAGAAATAATGCTGAATCTACTCTTCATTGTAAAGAGCTTTGAGTTTAGGCTTTCTATGCCCCCCTTTTATCTCATCGTTTTTAACTACAGGAGAAAACATTACATGGGGATAAGAGTTAAATGGGCCTCCTTACTTGTATTGCAAGGCAATCAGGCATCTAAGGATGTGTAGTTAGACTATTAAACAAATGATACACGCCCAATTGTTGTTATTATTAAAAGTTTTAATAATAATGATATTATTATTTATGTCAATGAGCCAGCATAATGTCATTCAGAATTAGCATATTTTCTATTATTCTATAGTTGTTCAATTGCACATTATTTAGTTTGGCAGTTTGCTTCTGATTGCACTCTCGATACTCGTATAGGGGTCTCTTTTCCCTTATCCCAATTACAATTATACTCCTTGTGTTTTGGTGCACTTGCAATATTCAGAATCTTATATTCTTTTGAATAAAGCTTGTAGATAGAAGTGAACTAGCCAATACCTTGAGTCCTGTGGGCTCATCATCATCTTTGCTACCACTTGAGCTTGTTCTCTTTGTCTGATCTGATATTATTAAGATCTGATCTGATTGTAGTTATATTTAAAGTTGTTTTCCTGTTTCTGATCTGATATGATTCCAATAAGAATAAGTAATAAGTAATAAGAATAAGTTGAAGAGAACAAACTCTTATTCCCAACTAGTACATGGAAACAAAAATGAGGAATATACACTAGCAACATCTGTGTCTATTTTTTTTAAACCAATCCATCAAAAAATTCTTCCAGTGATTTTTCCTTATATGCTGATAATAGGTCCAAGATTCATTTTTAACTGGAATTACCCATTTGTTGGTGGATGAAATTCATGAGCGAGGCTTGGATGAAGATTTTCTCCTAATCATTTTACGTGACCTTCTTCCTCGGCGTCCTGATTTGCGTGTCATTCTTATGAGTGCAACCATTAATGCTGAACTGTTCTCTAAGTACTTTGGAAATGCACCCACGATTCATATACAGGTTTTTTATGATTTTAGTTTCACATGATTGAAACTATTGGTTCTACTGGAGTCCATTATATTTTATCATGGATGATATGTTTTTATTTTTATTTGCAGGGACTAACTTATCCCGTGGCAGAGTTATTTCTAGAAGATGTATTAGAGAAAACTTCGTACAATATAAAGTCTGATTTTGACAACGTTCAGGGAAGCTCGAGGAGAAGACGCCATCAACAAGAATCTAAGAAGGATCCTTTGTCTGAATTATTTGAGGCATGCTGAGTACTTCTCATATAAGCCTGAAATTTTGTTAAAAAGCATCATTCTTTAGCACTGATTGAATGATAACAGTGTAACACTTTGCTGGACGTAAGGATCCCTGGTCATTGAATTCTAAAACAGATGGTGAATTTTTCACATGCTGTGCTACCACTGAATTGTCATATGCTTTAACAAAGAAAGATTTGCTTAATCATTGATATTCACTGGGCTGCTTGTTTCAATTTTTCGATGCATTTTATCTTGTATTCTCATAGCACACCTAATCAAATACAAAAGGTTTTGTTTACATGTCATATTCCTGCTATAACCAAGGATCTTATTCCATAGCCTTCTGATGTGCAGGATGTGGACATTGATTCTCATTACAAGGGCTACAGTATAGCCACAAGGCAATCTCTTCATGCTTGGTCGGGGTCACAGCTTGATTTGGGCCTTGTATGTACATGTTTTGTAGACTTTACTTTCTAAATTTATAGTTTGGTAGTGTTGTTGTCCATTAAAATTTCAGGCCATGTGTCACATTTTCGGGAGTAACACCAATTTGTTCACCCTTTTGACAATTAATTGATGCCCTTAACATAACTGCTTTAGATTCTAATTCAATTTTGCATGACTTTCAAGTACCAAGAGTTGTGTGTCAAGGTTTTTCTGCTGTAGTGTGAAGCCATTACAACTGCATGCCCTTATGTTCTGTCTTGTTTATGTTAACTTGGCTTTGATGTTGCCAGTGTTTGGAATTTTCTCGAGTAGGTAGAATCAACAATACAGTATATCTGTCGTCATGAAGGTGATGGTGCAATTCTTGTATTCCTTACGGGTTGGGATGATATTTCTAAGCTGCTTGATAAAATTAAAGTAAATAGTTTCCTTGGAAATCCAAGGAAATTTTTGGTTCTCCCTCTACATGGATCAATGCCTACAGTAAACCAGCGAGAAATATTTGACCGCCCACCTCCTAATGTTAGGTATGCATACATTTTTTCCTCATATTTTATTTTTTAATTTTTTTGTGGAGAACCTAATTTAAAGTGTATTCTGCCTAACTTCATTTTCTGCCATGCTTCTGCTATTTTTTTAATAAAAATAAAAATTCATCCACCCCACTTTTACAGTTACACCAGTGATCTTATCCCACATTATGTCTTGCTTCATAAATATGTATTCAATAGCACTAGTGAGCTTATACTGATGTAATGAAAACAATCATTTGTGTGTGGGATTGTGCCGGGGTATCCAAACACATGCCAATTTTTTAGGTTCTTGGTCTGGTGGTCATTCTGACTCTTTCTTCTTTCGCAGGAAAATTGTTCTTGCAACAAACATTGCAGAAAGCAGTATAACTATTGATGATGTCGTGTATGTCATCGACTGTGGAAAGGCTAAAGAGACAAGCTATGATGCACTTAACAAACTGGCTTGTTTATTATCATCATGGATCTCAAAGGCATCAGCACATCAGGTATTCTACTTCTACTATGATGAAGTTCTTGCGCTTGATTGCGATATTCACGTTTCAACACGTTTTTGGTCAGTGGTTGATATATACAAATTACTTAGAAAGTATGTTTTTCTGACTTATTATTGGGTTATCTGTTATTGATATTGAAAACAATAGAGACGTGGTCGTGCTGGTCGTGTGCAACCTGGGGTTTGTTACAGAATGTATCCAAAACTAGTGCATGATGCTATGCCACACTATCAATTACCTGAGATTCTTAGAACACCTTTGCAAGAGCTTTGCCTCCATATTAAGAGCTTGCAGTTGGGAGCTATTGGTTCATTTCTGAACAAGGCTCTTCAACCCCCAGATCCTCTCTCTGTTCAAAATGCTATCGAACTTCTGCAAACAATTGGTGCTCTTGATGATGCGGAGGAACTTACCTCACTTGGTTTGTGATGTTCCAAGATCTAGTGTTTCATCAATTTTTTTTGCTGCTACAAGAACTAACTTTTCCTCAACAGGGCGCCACTTGTGCACTTTGCCCTTGGACCCAAATATTGGGAAGATGCTTCTCATGGGCTCCTTCTTCCAATGCCTAAACCCTGCCTTGACAATTGCTTCTGCTCTTGCACATCGTAACCCATTTGTTCTCCCTATAAATCGGAAAGAGGAAGCAGATGCTGCTAAAAGATCCTTTGCTGGTGACTCTTGCAGGTTAATCCATTACGCCCCACTGCTCTTTGTCATGACTTTACTCCTATTTTTGAAGGGTCTGTGGATGAAAGGTTTAACGTTTTTTTGGAAAAAATGCTTTAGGAGGCTTAATCAATTTCGTATTACCTTGATAAAAAATGCTTCTAAAAACAAATTTACTATAAAATGCTTCAAGATAAACTCTTATGCCTCCAAAGCCCCCTCTCCAAAACCCTCCAAAATCAACCTTCAAACTGATGTTAACTGATGCGTATGTTCACTACTTCACTCCCATTCCTCAAACAGCGACCATATTGCCCTTCTCAAAGCTTATGAAGGATGGAAAAATGCTAAGCGTCAGGGTAATGAAAAAGCATACTGCTGGGAAAACTTCTTGTCACCAATAACCCTGCAAATGATGGAAAATATGAGAATGCAATTTCTTGATCTACTGTCTGATATTGGGTTTGTTGATAAATCCAAAGGTCTCAAGGTTAGTGCATTCCTTCCCAAGTGCATTTTGGTTTAAGAAGCATTTTCAGTACACACTTAATTGAAATCTTAATTACAGACAAAATATCTCTTGTTTCATATACTCCATAGCTGAAACTGTGTTGATGTAAGTGATTGGTGTGTGGTGACAATGGAAAGAGTAGTAAATAATGTCTGCTTTTGCACAGGCTTACAATGAATACAGTAATGACTTGGAGATGTTATGTGCAATTCTCTGTGCTGGGCTATACCCTAATGTTGTTCAGTGCAAAAGAAGAGGAAAGCGGACCACATTCTACACAAAGGACGACGGAAAAGTTGATATTCATCCAGCTTCTGTCAATGCCAACGTTCACCTCTTCCCCCTCCCTTTCATGGTCTACAGTGAAAAGGTCAAAACAAGCAGCATCTATGTAAGAGACTCCACAAACATTTCGGACTACACACTTCTCATGTTTGGTGGAAATCTCATTCCTAGTAAAAGTGGAGATGGTATCGAGATGCTTGGAGGGTACCTCCACTTTTCCGCATCAAAGAGTGTGTTAGAATTAATAAAGGTAATCTTCCTTTATTTGAAAAGCTTATGGCCTTCTCTTGGGTTTATTGGCAATGGAGCTAAAAAAGTCATTTCTGATAGCTTCGGGTAAATAATGAACTAAATCAAAATACGGAGTAGCAAATTGAACTTCCCTGCTTCTTGCATTCTATGAAGCATTGAGGGTCTTAACGGGGAAAAGCTTTTTACTTTTAAGTAAAAGGTTGCGTACATTATGATCCCTGGACTCCAACGGAGTTGGGATTGTAATGGTTTTGTGGTAGTAGTAGTTCTTGATGTTGCTGTTGTTCGTGGTCATCAATATCTTTTACACATTTTCAATTTAAGTTAAATTAATAACACTCAATTTGTAAAAATATATTGCAGAAACTGAGGGGAGAACTCGATAAACTACTGAAGAGGAAAATTGAGGAGCCGGGCCTTGACTTCTCAACCGAGGGAAAGGGTGTCGTTGCTGCTGTTGTTGAGTTGCTACACAGTCAGAATATTCGGTATTGATTTTTGTGTACTACTATAAAACATAATTTATCGATAAATAACACAGCCCTTTAAAAAAAACTTGACCTTCAAAAGGCTTGATGTTGCAATTTAAAATTCTTGATTCATGTTTTTTTAATGATCAACAATTTGTTCACCCATATATTTGAGTGTATAAATCCAACCTAGAATGATAAATAGTACTCCAAACACAAGGATATTCATATGGAAACTAAAACGGTAAAAACCACGAGCTTTTTTTTTGGCGTTAGCATGCCAATGATGGTTCGTATATCATATATCTGGGGTGTGCATGTACAATATAATGTTTGTGGAGAAAATGAATATACAAAGAGGAAGAGTATAGTGTGTTGAAGTGTGAGTTGTGAATAATGATCCCCTTCATGGATCAAGCTCAACTTTCTTGTTCTTATGGGAGTATTATTCCATCACAAGCTCGTTCCTTAGTTGACATAAAATGTTGGCTGAAACAATATCTTATATTTGTATCCCTTCAATTGTCTCTCTTCAATTCCAACTCTTACAATCTTTATTCTTGAAGTCTCTGGACCTATAATTGCCTTGTGGCTCTTCATGGTCTAGAAGGGTTTTTTATCTAGTCCGCTATCTCTTGTACTTTAAGGCTTAAACACTCTGGGGTCCTAAGCACAAGGGAGTACTCATACCATACATCTGGATGTGTGGTGTTTTCTGTACATTTACATCACTACTCATTTTTTAGCAACTGAATACTCATTTTCGAGAAACAGAATGCTCATTTTCGAGGAATAGAATACTCATTTTCAAGCATGACTAAGTTATAGAAAAATGATTATTCAGTTACTCGAAAATGAGTACTTGCCTTGAATTTACAGGAAGTATCATACAACTGGTTGTACAGTATACATTTCGGACACAAGGGCCCTTGCCCCTGAGTTGCATGCCTTCTTTCACCAAGTTTTCCAAGTGAAAATCTTGCAAGAGGAGTGTTCATATCCAAGATTTCAATCAAGGGGAATGCTTTACCCTCAATGTTCTTGGGCCCTTTGTGTAGCTGTTCCTTACATGGATATGCTAACACTTTATAAGGAATTATCCACCTTTTAACTCGTAAGGATTTCTGAACTCCTCCCATGAATAAAATTATTTCATCCAACAAAGGTTGAGGTCTCCTATATCGAGCTCTTTAGCTTGCCACTCTTCAGCCTCCTTCGAGTCGCGCATTGTGGTTCGAAGGTGAGGCTTACCGCGACCTCCATAGTTAAGTTTGACGAAAATCGTCCTAACTTTTCTTGCAGGCGGTCAAGAGGGCTAGCGGGACAATCTCAGGCTCTGGACCTAAGTGTGTCTATATGACTCACTTGTCTCGTGGGAGAAACACATTCGCGAAGAAGCTCTCTCTTCAGATACTGCTGAGCACTCAATGAGATTCTTCATACGTTGCACGAACTCGAAGAAACTCCCAAGTACTCCGTACTTGCTAATCTTCAAATCTTCAGACTGTTCAAGCCATGCATCAACCTCGAATCTTGTAGTGTGAGGCTTGATAATTAGAGCTTTTTAGGGCTTCCTTTTTTAGTTCTAGGTAATATTACGATCCAAATCTTCTAATATACCCTACTCGAAAAATTGAGTGGTACATGAGGCTTCCGAGTCTGGAACTCTCTTACCTCTCATTGTTTTTGGCTAAGGCATGCTTCTCAAATAATAAACATATTTAAATTTAAAATTCACAAATGCAAGTTTGTGAACTGTTTATTTGTGGCACTAGCATTTTTGTAATATTTATATTTACACTGATATATTTTTATAAGAATTAAATATTTCAAAATTACGTTTCGAAAGAGAACTATTGATATTACATTTATATCAAAAAACTATTTTTTCTATATATCGAGGTCAAAGTTTCCAAATATTGAAAAAAAATCAAATGGAAACAATGTTACTACCTTTACAAGGAAACAAAGTATATAAGACAACTAATTATGCAAGGAAAGAAGATAAGTATATTTTATTTGATTGTTGCCGCCCAAAGATAATTAAATACTCGGGATGTGTTTAAAGATAATTACGTAACATGCATTAAGGTCCTATTCTTTAGAACTGTAAAAAAAGCTGGATGTTGGGAGAACTGGAAGAAACTGAAAGAAACTGGAAAAAATTGGAAAAACTGAAAAAAATAAAAGAAACTAAAAAAACTAGAAAAAATTGAAAAATATTTAAAAACTTTTTTTAAAAAATTTATGTGTGGTTTATATTATTCTCATTCTGAATCTTGTTGTTATAAATTATTATTATTATTATTATTATTATTATTATTATTATTATTATTATTATTATTATTATTATTATTCTTGTTGCTGTTGTTGGTGGTGGTAGTAGCGGTGTTATCACGTTATTTTAATGATTGTCTTTAAGATAAAAAAAATATTACGAGTATTATTTTTCATATAAAAAAAGCTAGTTTAAAAAAAATAATTAGAATATAAAATGAGCATAAATATTAGACTTCTTGGGTCATTTTTTCTTTTTCAAAATGTAGTTTTCTCTTGGTTTTCATAATATTATTCTTCTAGGCCCTTAAATGTAATTTACCTTATATAAATTTAGATTAAAAAATATTCTATATAACTATTTATCCATATTTTTTTAAATAGTTTCCTAATTTTTCATGTAGATTAATATACAAAAAAATGGTATTATTCATATGAAAAAGTTGAAGAATCTGGAAGAATGAATGTAAATCATAAAAATAGTGAGATGAAAAAATGAAATAATTTATAAACTATAGTTATGAACATAAAAGTTGTAATTAAAAAAAGTTGTAATAATAATAATAATAATAATATATTTTTTAGAGTGATTTGTGAGAAAGTAGAAAGAATTTGTCGAAAATAAATATAGTTGGGAGAAATTAGAAGAAACTGGAAAAAACTGGAAGGAACTTGAAGAAACTAGAAGGAACTGGAAAAAACTGGAAGGAACTGGAAAAAACTGGAAGAACTGGAAAAATTGGAAAGAACTCGAAGAAACTAGAAGTTAAGAATTCAAGCTCTAAGGAACAGACCATAAACTTAATTTTTTCATATATTGATAATAGGAAAAATTCACATAATTCTTCGGATGACTGAATTTGTACATAAAAATTTCGAACTTCAATAAATGACATTGACACTTCCAAAATCTTCAAATGTTTACGGGCCTGCTTGGGAATCACATTAGTATTTTGAAAAAGCTATCTACGGGCAGCGTTTAGTGTTGGCGTTTCCAAAGTAATCTGCACTATGAAAGTTATATCCAAAACGCTAACGCTAATCTGTAACGTTATTCTAAAAAAGACCTTACATCACTAGTGAGACAGCGAGTGATGTTAGAGAGTAGCATGAACTTATCCCGAGGATCTACTTGGGGCCTGTTTGGGAACAACGTTAGAGATTAACGATAGCGTTTTGGATAAAATTTTAATGGTGCAGATTACTTTGAAAACATTAACACTAAATGCTGCCCGTAGATAGCTTTTTCAAAACGCTAAAACTAATCGCTAACGCTATGGCGGGTGCATAGAGTAATAATTGAAGGAATGGAATTAATGAAGGGTATATTAATCTTTTAACCAATTTTTGTTTGTGCACAAATACTCCAAAGCCCACCACCTAAAAAAAGTACATGATGAATATTTTAAAAGAAAATACAAGATCAAATTTAGGTAGCACGGACTTAATGTAAAAATGTAAATGAATTGAATAATTTTGATTCAATTTACATTTGAAAAAATCAAATCTGAATTTGATACGAAAAGTATTTGTTATTCGTTATGTTAACGAATACGAATATGAGTATATCATACTCGGTTAGGTACCTAAACGAATATATTTGAAAAGATGAGTCAAAATTATAAATATCAAAAAATTAATTGACAACAAACAACTTACTTAAAAATTAGACGTATGCATATAGAGTGTTTCTTTGGTTCACCTTGAATGCATATTATTTTTGTGGACCTTCTCACATAAAAAATCTTTTTTATTTATTTATTTAAAAAAATGCTTATTTAAGTAATAAAGAAATGTTTATTTTGTTCATATGTAGGTCAATGGTGGATCTTAGATCCAACATAGAATTTGCCATGCATATATTTTAATCTTCAATACGATAATTATGAGTTTATAATTCTTTTTCCCTAATAGTTAATGCCAAAATATGGTCATGTTCTCTTTTCCTGATCTGAATGATTTTTATCTGATTAGATTAATTTTTTTATCTAATTTGGTCTAATCTAATCTGAATGTAGTTAAACTTAAAAATGTTTATGATATAATTTGAGCTGATTCTAAAAAGAAAAAGTAATAGGTAATAAGAATAAGGACATGTTCTCTTCATCAGATCTGAATGGTTCTGCTCTGATTGGAATAAGTATTGATCTGATCTTGTCTAACTTGATCTGAATGGACTTATATTATCAGATCCGATCTGGTTTGATTTGGTCTGGTCTGATTCCAATAAGAAAAAGTTGAAGATAACATGGCTTATATCCATACAAATAGTTTTGAAAAAAAAATCTCCGTGAGTAGAAGTTAAAAGATTAGAATTCACCAAAATATAAGACTAATTTTATTATTTACTTCAATATGAGTGGACCCCCTCTACTTTTATTTTTATTCTGTATTTGTCCTTTTATTAATTTTACGCTTGACCTAATTGTTTTCGTTGTGGTGGTTGTTGTGATAGCAGTGTGGCGAAAAAAGGTAGTAATGTTGCGGCGGCAGTTGATAATGAGGTGACAAAGGCTGTGTTCCGCACGCCTGATCTGATTGAATCTGATCTGAATTTTTGAAGTTTTGATCTGATATGATCTGATTGGTTCTGATCTGATCTGATTGGATCTAATCTGATCTGATTAGATCTGATCTGATTAGATATGATCTGATCTGATTGGATCTGATCTGATTAGGTCTGATATAATCTGATCGGATCCGATTGGATCTAATTTTCTCTAATTAGATCGGGTGTAAATGAATTTAAATTTGATTTGAATTAAACTTAAAATTATTACAAAATTTAATAATTTTAAAGTATTACAATTCATATATGCATAAAAAAAGTAAAATAAGAAAATCAGTTAATCATTGATATGTTTAAACTTTTTTTAAAAAAAATATTAAATATCTTTTCAATATCACAACTTTTTAAATTTTTGTGAAAACTAAATAATCGGTATTAAAATAACTAAATATTAGAAAATATTGATGCTATTCTACAAGAATATCACATTCTATATACATATTAGATAATAATATATTTCATGTTACAAATTAAATATCATATAAACTTTTAAACACTAATATCCCTTTCACCTCTATTAATTTTGTCATAAACTCACCCTTGTGTATATTATACCTTCTTAAAGTTTAAAAGTAGGTCTTTTAAGTATAAAATATTTATAGTTTTGAAAACTAAGTTTTGTATAATTATTTTATAAACAAGTATTTTAAAATAACTCTTTTTAAAGTATGAAAAATAAAACTTTTTTGAGCTTTAACATTGCTTCCATGCATCATTTCTATCCTACAAGCTAAACAATTATTAAAAATAATGGATTGTAGTTGAAATATAATAATAATAATAATAATAATAATAATAATAATAATAATAATAATAATAATAATAATAATAATAATAATAATAATAATAATAATAACAACAACAATAATATAACTGCAATAATATTTAAAATTATAATATTAATTAAGATTTAGGTGTGTGTATTTTTAAATAAAGTAATGTGATTTAATCAAATAATAGTAATTATTATTTAATCCTTGAAAAATATAAATATTATCTTTTACATTTTTCTTGATTTGATATTATTGGATTTGATCTGGTGTGATCTGATTTGATTGGATCTGGTTTGATCTGATTGGATCTGATCTGAATGAGTCTGATCTGATTGAATCTGATATGATCTGATTAGGCCTGGTCTGATCTGATCTGATTTTAATAAGAATAAGTAATAAGTAGAAAAAATAAGTCCTACGGAATAGACCCAAAGTTGATAGTGTGGCGACGATGGTGGGGGTGGTGATGACAATGTGGCAGCAGAGCAAAATAATGCGACCGGAGAGGTGGTGATGATGACAGTGTGGCAGCAGGGTGACATCGTGGTGGCACAAGATGGCGTGGCGACAGTGGAAGTGGTGATTATGGTGGTGTGGTGGAGTTGGCAATGTGATGGTAGAGGTGGCAGTGTAGCGGATGGTGGTAGTGTGACATGGGAGGAAGTGAATTTTGAGGAAGATACACGGGTGATGAGGACAAAATAAACAAAAACCAACTCATATTGCTTGGTCCACTCCTACATGAGTTAACCTGCTTTTTACTCCCATTTAGGAAGATCTCCCATGAAAAATTACTTTAATATTCTGTATAATCAAATTTTTTTTAAGAAATAAGTTAAATGTTTATAAGATATTTTAAGATTTAAACAAACCAAATGTTTTTTAAATGAAATGAGAATTTTTAAATGAATTGAATAATTTAAATTGAATATTTAAACGAACTGAATTTTTTTATGTATGATAAACGAATTAAATATGAGTCTCTAAAAATATTCGAACCAAATACGAATTTGGGTATAAATATCATCTAAAACTAGCGAATATGAATAATATTCATGGATATTCGATTTGATTTATTTACAATACCGTGTATATTAATTTAGAGAGATTTCTTTAGGGGTGAGCATCAGGTCGTTTCGGTCAGTTTCGGCCCAAAATCAAACTAACTGAAAAAATTTATCATTCAAAATAACCAATCGAACCGAACCGACCTTGGGCTAAAACCGAACAAACTGAAACTGACAATAACCGAGCCAAAACTGACAATAACCGAACCGACCTTGAATTCTAATTTAATTATTAAATAGTAAAAAATAAAAGTAAACTATAATTACAAAAAAAAAATGCAAAAATGCATACTCCGTATTTAAGATATCTATTTTTAAATATGTGCAGATTTAAATTGTAAAAAATTATGATGGACTAAATTCCGATTTTATTAAATATTAGTAAAAAGTTTATCCACACTTGAATTTGTAAATTAATTAATAAAAGAAGTAGAACTAAGGATTAATTAAAAAAGATGAATAAAGGAATGAATATGGACAAATAAGTGTCTTGGAAATAGAAGGAATAAATGATTAAAGGGACATGGTTTAGCTCAATTCACTTATTTGGACTTAAAAATGGGTAATATTAATTTCCCCTGGTTTCCATGACATTGGGAATCAATGTCATGGGATGATCCGGGGTGTTCTGGTGTCTCGTTCGCAAAATTGACGGTTCCAACCTCTCTACCCCGGTAAACCCCCAACCCTGCCCAGACATGAACACACCCCCACATCCCTTCAATTGCACCCCCAAGTTAATTTTGATTTGGAGTCAAATTTTGACTCCAAAATTAAAATTAACTTGGGGGTGCAATTGAAGGGGGTGAGGGGTTTACTTGAGAGGTTTTGAAGGATAGGAACCGTCAATTTTACGAACGAGGCACCTGAGCACCCTTAGGTCATCCCATGACATTGATTCCCAATGTCATGGGTGATGGTGTAAATTACTTGACCGGTCAAACTATACTAGACCGGGTCTAGAATAGTCCGCTTGATTTGGCAAAGTAAGAAAGGTAAAAACACGCAAATTGACCGGTAGGACTTTAGGTGGAACACCTGTAGCCCAATTTATATTATAACGGAGAATGCACGGGTGCTTTTACAAGGGAGTTTAGAGAGAGTGAATTCGGCTCCCTCTTTCTGAGGTTTACATGAGTATTTATACTAGGCTAAGGGGACAGGACCACGTGCGCCCACGTGGGGGCATGCTGCCGATGTGGTGCGAGGTGACTGGTTTCGTCCTCAAGCTGCCTTGTCGCCTTGTGAAGGGGATCATTCCCTTTGTCAAGTAGTGCCTTGGATGGATTCTTCAACATCTCCAGTTGTCCTCTACTGACACGGGTCGCTACACGCCAAATCCTCGCAGATCCTCTCCTGCCGACACTTTCCAACCCCAGAAACTACACCGGGTAATCTCCGAGGGATGAATTTATCGAAGTCTGGAATAAATAGGACGACAGCGTAGTTTGACCGGTATACTTTTTGTGAAGTATACCGGTCATATTTTGGCCGACGATATGTCGTTTTGCTGACGATTTAAGTCTCCCTTCCAAAACTCTCAAGATTGACCGGTCAACTATTTGGCCTTCTTCTTTGACCGGTCGTGGGTGGAATACACCCATCAATAAGCCCTCCACTTCTCGGTCATGCAAATTGTCATGAGCGGGAAGTAAAAAATCCTGAAAAACGGGTTCAAATTTGAATTTCAGACTTTTCCCGCCTGAAAATTTCAAAATTTGAAATTTGAACTCAGAGTTTTTGACACGTGTTGGACACACGTCGTTGCAACGGTCGGCGGCCCACCCGTCGTTTCGCCTGCCAGTGGGTCATCATTGCGCCGCCTGACGCGGCGCAACCTGGAGAGGCCACGTCGCCTGATTCGGCTTCCTCCCTCCTATATAAAGGCCTCCAACCCCTTTCACTCCTCACTTTTCGCACTTCGCCTCCTAGAGCTTTCACCGGTCAAGTTCCTTATCTTCGCTATCCAGCCCTCCGAGTCAAGTAAGTTCCCCCTTCCTTCTCTTTTTTCCTTCCCGGCCATGTCTTCGTTTAGTGATAGGATCTCGTCCTCAGAGGACTGCTCCTCTGAGGATTCCAACTCATCTTCCTCGACCGGGTCTTCTTCTCGTGAATCTACGCCCGGTCAGGTTCCCAACTCTTCCATTCCCGACCTGCATCCTGTAAATCAGGTGCCCGGTGAAACCTTCGTGGGGAGGGATGACCCGGTTGATGACGAACCGGGTCCCTATGATCCCGAACACGAAACCCGGGATGCGTGGGAGGCGCGGCTTCACGCTGCCGGTTACTTTCCGCTTCCCACTTTCTATGTCCTTGACATACCTTCCCGTGTGTCCAAAATTGCTTTAAATAAAATCCGTAGGAGGCTCCCGGATGGGTATACCCTCCTCTACGAACCCAACTGGCCCAACATCGTTGAACCCCACCGGGAGGATATGATAGGGTTCCATACCATTTCCCTGGACGCGGGCATAGTTTTTCCCTTTCGCCCCCTCCTTACTGAGGTTTGCCATGCGTTTAGGATTCTGCCCGGCCAAATAACTCCTAACGCCCACCGGTACCTCCACTCCTTTGTAAATATCTGTACCCATCTCAAAATCTCCCCTTCTTTGCGTCTTTTCCTTTTTTGCTTCGAAGTTTTACCGGGCGGATCCGGCTGCGAAGGCTTTGTATTCTTCAAAGCCCGTACCGGTAGGAAGTTCATTTCCGAAGTCCCCCAGAGTAACCGGGGATGGAAGGAAAAATTTGTCTTCATCGAGTTTCCCCCCTTCTTCACTCCTCTGGCCGGTCTGAAATGGAATGACCATCTGCTCGACCAAGAGTATACTGCACCGGCTTCCTCCCCAGACTTGGAGGCGAATCTTGAGGTCCTCATGCGTGGGGATCCTTTCACCGGGAGGACGTTTCATTATGGCAACTGGGTTTGGAGGGTCGACTCGGGTGGCGAGGGTACCTCCCCGGCCCATGATGTAGCGGGGCGCGGGGTACCCTCCCCGGGCAACACTGCGGAGGCTGAGGGCAACTCCCACCCAGGTATTTTTCGTTTCATTTTTTTTTTGTGATTCGCAGTTGACCGGCCAAAGTATTCGTACTTAATGGTTTTAGTTTTTTTTGCAGATATGGAGTTCGAAGAGTTCGCCATCCCCGAGGATCAACCAGCGGGGGAGACCGGGGGCTCCCAAACCAACACTGCCAGGACCTTCCCGGTCAATCCAGAGACCGTGGAAATCCTTGACGAAGAGGAGACCCAAGAAGACCGGTCTAAGGGGAAGGAGAAGGAGAAGGCCGGTCACCGGGTGAAGAAGGTGGCCACCACGCACCCCTCCTATGCCAAGAAGAGGGCCCGGTCAGATCCTGAGCCGGCCGGCCAGACCATCGAAGAGGCCTTCGTCAACCTGGGGCTGAGGCTGAAGGAGGTAAGTTCTGCTGCTATCCCGGTCTTGATCCTTTGTCGTTGTTATCCCATTCTCACCGGGCTTCTTCTTCCTTTTGTGCAGGCGGGGGAGATTGGACCCTCTACAGCTGACCGGCTTGGCTTAGGCTCTCCCTCCGAGTTTGCCCGGCTGAAGAAGGAGAAGGAGGAGATGGCCCTCCTCATGAGGAGCCAGGCTGAAGAGCTGATCCGGCTATCTGGGCTGGCTGGGGCAATGAAGACTGAGATCTCCCAACTGAAGGAGGAGAATGGCCGGCTTCTGGACGAAGTCTCTGAAGCCAAGAGGGAACTGGCGGAGAAGGAAGAAACCTTCCCCGGGCGCGCAGCTGCCTGGGTGGAAGAGAATAAGGCTGAAGCTGCCCGGGTGATGACGGCTAGCCCGGAAGCGACCATGGAATCCTTCAGGCTCTTGTACCGGGAGTCTGAAGGAAAGAAGATGATTACCGCTATTGGGTCCTTCGGATTCAAGAGTGGTCAGAAGAAGGACCAGGCTGCCTGCCACCGGATTTTGAAGAAAAGAGACCCAGAGTTCTCCGCAGCTTCTTACGGCCTGGCATCTATCCCGGAGGAAGAGCCTACTCCCCCCTTTCCCCTAGATTAAGAACTCCCCGGCCTTGACTGGTTGCTTTGTAAACTTAAAACTCGTTTCCTCGGGAATGCCCGGTGTAAATGTAAAACATTTAACATTCTTATTTCGTTTGAATGCCATGTTTTCTTCTCGTACCGGTTAATCTTCCACTTCTGATTGCTTGTTTGATTTACTTTTTTGATCTTGCTCCTTAGAATACCATCGTAGAACTTCTGACCGGTGTATAAGTTAGGCCATTTCTCAATTGTTTTCGACCGGTGGAACTTCCAAGTTCTTGATCACTCTATTTGAAAGTTCAGCTCGAGTGACTTTGACCGGTTAACTCCAACTTGATGGTCACTTTGAAAAATGTTTGACCGGCTGGATTTCAACCTGTCTTTGAACACCTTCGTTCTTGTTTTGAAAGTGAGGCGCAGTTTGACCGGTAGGTCCCTTCTCCACGGTCTGACCGGTGAACTGCTTCGCCTTGTGGAACTTTCGAAGTTCCGCTGTACCAATACCCAACCGGGGTATTTTTTTTTTTTTGACCGGTAGGTTGTAGATGGAGCACCTGTAACCTAGTAATTTCTTGAAGTATCCTTAACCGGTAAGAATACTGGAGATTTAACCATGTTCGAATGGTTTCGAACCCTCTCCAAGGTTCAAATGCACCCTTCTTCCAGGGCCCCCTCTTCCGGGTGATTAAGTCTTTTAATGGCCCTTTGATTTCTACCATCCCGGGAAGGCCTTAGCTCACCCCCCGTTCAAGTCTTCCCTGAGAAGGGGGACATAGGATGCGCCACGGTGGACGATCCCCTTCTATTTCTTTTAATGGGCATCTTTTTAGTTCCCAATCAATTTGACGGCGCCGGCTGATTCCCCGACACCAGTCAAACCTCATGGGCCCGTGTAAGTACGGTTCGAACCCTCTTCCAGGTCCAGCCCTCTTGCAGGCATACCCTCTTCCGGGCCCCTCTTCCGGGTTTTGATATTTTTTCTATTATACTGAGCAAGACCGGTGTAGTAACCAGCGTGCCAGGTCCGGGCCTGTGTCTCAGTTGGCTTAGCCAAGTGGATTTGATCCACCCAGGAAGCCCTCCTAGGATAGGTTCGACCTATCAATCCTGCCGCTACCAAATTGAGTATTGAACATCATCGGTTTGATTGATAATAAGGTAGGCCTTGCCTAGTATTACAATCATTTGTAGAACTTGCGAAGATGATGGGAATTCCAGGTTCTTTCTACCGGTACCCCTTCAAGAGTTTCTAACCGGTATGTCCCCGGGCGAATGATGGCTCTAACCCTATAAGGGCCTTCCCAGTTTTTTGCTAGCTTTCCCCCGTCGCCGGGTCTACTTGCTTCTCTTCTTCGTAGGACTTCATCCCCAACTTGGAAATACCGCGGCCCAACCTTGTTGTCATGGTACTTCTTCACGACTTGTTGGTATGTGCTCATTTTGACTTCCGCGGCCATTCTCCGCTCTTCGACCAAGTTGAGTTCGGCCAAGTGATCTTCCTCATTTTGTTGGGGTTGATAGTTTGACTCCCGAAACGTGGGGAATTCAGCTTCGATGGGCAGCCTTGCTTCACACCCATAGGTTAGGGAGAATGGAGTTTCCCCGTGAGCCCTCCTGGGTGTTACTCGGAATGCCCATACGATGTGCGGGAGCTCTTCCAGCCACTTGTTTCCTGCTTCTCCCAACCGCTTCTTCAAACCATCTACAATAGTTCTGTTGGCGTTTTCGACTTGGCCATTTCCTTGGGGGTATGCCACCGAAGAGCGATTGTGCTTGATCCCGAAGCCCTCCAAGTATTCAGTGAATCTTGGATTTCGGAACTGTGGGCCGTTGTCGGTGATGAGGTTCATGGGCGCTCCAAACCTCGTGATGATGTTCTTCCAAATGAATTTCTTGCATTGTTGCGTGGTAATGTTGGCCAACACTTTGGCCTCGATCCATTTGGTGAAGTAATCGATGGCTACGATCACGAACTTCTTCCCTCCTTGGGCGACTGGGAATGCTCCAATGATATCAACCCCGAACCTAGCGAATGGGATGACATTCGATACGGGGTGATAGTAGGTTGCTGGTCTACCGGGGTACTTGTAGAATACTTGACATGTTCTACATTTCTGTACATACCTCTCACAATCCTGGACAATCGTTGGCCAATAATATCCCAACAAGATAATGCGCTGGGAAAGCGTACGGGACATTTGATGCGCCGCGCACACACCTTCGTGGACCTCCGCTATGACTCGCTCAGCCTCCCGGTTGGTTAGACATCTCAGGAGTGGCCCCCCAAATGCCCTTTTATACAGCTTTCCATCAAGAATCTGGAATCGGGGTGCCCTGAGCTTCACTTTTCTTGCCCGGTCATCTTGTTCTGGCAAGCTCCCATCCGTCAAATATTCCATCAGATCATACATCCAATGGTCGTCCGCCCCGACCAAGTTTGACCGGTCAAACTGGCTTCCGGCAGTTATAGCGGCGACTTCCAATTTCTCGATGCTTGCATGGTCAAGGATCTCTACCCGGGCAAGTTTCGAAACATGCTCGGGAGCATACTGCGTCAATTTGGAGAGAAGGTCTGCATCCGCGTTCTCCGCCCGGGGAATCTGGGCGATCTTGAATTCTTCGAAGCCTTTCAACAGGGCAAGTACAAGGTCCTTGTATTGTGCCATGCGTCCTTCCCTTGCTTCCATGTTACCGGTCACCTGCCCTACTATCAGGCTAGAGTCAGATTTGATACTGACCCGGCTGATTTCCAAGGCTTGGGCAAGTCTGAGCCCTCCAGCCAGAGCTTCATATTCTGCCTCATTGTTCGTCAGTTTGAAGTTGAAGACGATTGCATGGTAGATCTTGAATCCTTCTGGGGTGGTGAACACGATACCACCCCCGTATCCTCTAGGACCGGATGCCCCATCAACTGCCATCTCCCACCATTGCTCAGTGGGCTTGTTGACCGGTAAGTCTGGAGTTAGACCGGTCATTTCTACAAGGAAGTCAGCTAGGGCCTGCCCCTTGATTGCTGACCTTGGCCGGTACTCAATATTGAATTGAGTTAACATCATTGCCCACTTCACCATCCTCCCGGAGGATGTTGAATTTCGCAACACTGCACCCAGCGGTTGGTCAGTTAAGACTTCTACCGGGTGAGCTTGGAAGTTTGATGTTAGCTTTTTTGCGGAGATGAAAAGCGCGTAGGCTGTCTTTTCCATCGCCGTATATCTACTCTCAGCCCCGTTTAGTGCCTTGCTCACATAATAAATGGGCTTTTGTGCCCCATCATCTCTTATTAAAACGGAGCTTACAGCATTTGGGGAAATTCCCAGGTACAGATACAGAGTTTCACCCGGTTCGGGTTTAGACAATACAATATCCGACGCTAGGTACTCTTTCAGCTCCTCGAATGCCCTCCGGCATTCTTCGTCCAAGCAAATGTGTTGGCCTTCTTCAGAACTTTGAAGAAGGGCAGGGATCTCTCAGCTGACCGGGAAAGGAACCGGCTGAGGGCCGCTAAACGACCGGTCAACTTTTGAACATCCCTAACGGAGGTAGGGGCTTGCATTTCAGTGATGGCCCGGATTTTCTCTGGGTTGGGCTTTATCCCTCTTTTGGTCACCATGAATCCCAAGAACTTTCCGGTACGAACCGCGAAGACGCATTTCTTAGGATTCAGGCGGAGGTTGTACCTTGCCATGATATCGAACGTGGCTCGCATATCAGCCGGGTGGTTCAGAGATACCTGGCTTTTGATCAGCATGTCGTCGACGTATGCCTCCATGGTCTCTCCCAGTAGTGGCTTGAAGAGCTTGTTCACCATGCGCTGGTAGGTTGCCCCCTAGTTCTTTAAGCCAAACGCCATTACCTGGTAGCAGTAGGTTCCTTCGGGTGTGAGGAATGATGTCTTCTCTTCATCTTCCTTGGCCATGTAGATTTGGTGGTAACCCTTGAAGGCATCCATGAAACTTAGGAGTTCGCACCCCGCAGTTTCGTCCACCATTTGATCTGGACTGGGGAGGGGGTATGAATCCATCGGACAAGCCTTGTTCAAGTCCGTATAATCCACACACATTCTCCACGTGTCGCCCTTGGGAGCAAGGACAACGTTGGCCAGCCAATCCGGGTACTTGACCTCCCGGATGTGACCAACACTGAGGAGGTCTTTCACTTCCTTCTTGACGAAGTCTCGCCGGTCACTGGCCAGGAACCGCTTTTTCTGGCGTACCGGTCGACTTCCCTCCCTCACGGCCAACCGGTGGCAGATAACAGAGCGATCTATCCCGGGCATATCCGCCACGCTCCATGCGAATATGCCCGCGTATTCTTGGAGGACCCGTGTAATCTGCTCCTTGAGATCCTCGGGGAGATTTGCTCCAATTCTGACCATCCTCGAAGAATCACCCGGGTGAAGTTCGATTTCCACCGTCTCAGCCTCGGGTTCCAGTTTCTCCCGGGTCTCTCCCTTTGTGATCTCTTGGGAGATGACATTGACCCCCCTGGTCATTTTCTTGACTGCCCGGGCATAGCATTCCCGGGCGTTCCTCTGGTCGCCCTTCACCTCACCCACACCACCTGGAGTGTGGAACTTCATGCATAGATGAGGCATGGAAATCACCGCCCCGACTTTATTGATGTCTGGCCTTCCTAGGATTGCGTTGTGGACGCACTTGATGTCCACAACTATGAACCGCATCTTCTTCCACACGGTCTTTTCACCTGATCCTAGTTCGACCGGTAGAACTATGGATCCTTCACCTTCAACGGTATCCCCGTGAAGCCTGAGAGAGGGTTTTAAGGGGTTCAAGTTGTGTTCGACACAACCTGAGTTTTTGGAAGGTCTCCAGGTATAAGATGTTGACACTGCTGCCGGTAGGATAAGATGTTTTTGGAAGGTCTCCAGGTATAAGATGTTTTTGGAAGGTCTCCAGGTATAAGATGTTGACACTCCTGAGTTTTTGGAAGGTCAACAAGTACCCGGGCGACATCTACCCCATTAATGTCCATGGTGATGACCAATGGATCATTGTGATCCTCACCGGTAGGAGGGAGATCCCGGTCAGTGAAGACGATTGGCTCCCTCCTAGTATGTTTACGCCTGGGCGGTTCAGCACTTACCTCTTCAACGTAAATGCTCCGGACCCAGTTCTTCCGCTGCGCGGCTGAATCTCCACCCTCGGGTCCGCCGAAGATCATGCCGATTATTTTTTTTCGGGGGCAGGTTGCCGCTCCCTTGGCCGGTTATTCCTCCGCCGGTCATTGTCCCGGTCATTCCTTGGGCAGTTGGCCTAACCCACTGATGACTCTTCTCCTGGGCTTTCTGCAAGTAATCTTTGCCCAGCTCTCCACTGTCGATCATCTGCCGGATGACCCCTTTAACACTCTTGCATTCGGAGGTGTTATGGGAATCAGACCTGTGGTACGAACAATAGGTGCCCGACCACTGCCGCCCTACTTGACCGGTAGGGTTTTCTGGAGGAATGACCGGTGCTTTCCGGACTTCTTGGCACTCTTCTGTATTGACCACTCGGATGACCAGGTCATAGTGGTGCCTCGGCCGGCTAGGTCTCGGTGCTTCTTCCTTCTTGACTTGCACCGGCTTGGGCTTGTGACCATGCTCAGCTTCTCTCTTTGCCCGGAGCTGGGTTTCAGCTTCAGCAAACTCCCATGCAGTATGGTAGGCCTCTTGGTACGTGGCCGGGGGTTTCCGGTAGAACTCCTTGTATAGTTCCCCGGCACGCAAGCCATTCAAGAGGAGGGAGAGGACGGTCTTGTCATCCATCTCTTCCACCTTGTCCACCTCTTCCTTCCACCGGGTAAGGAACTGAGTCAGGTTCTCAGACTCCCTCTGCCCGGCTGTACTAAGATAGGTGAATTTCTTCCTCTTAGTACAATTCTCCTGGAACTTGGCCTTGAATTTTGAGGCCAAATCACTGAACGAGTCAATGCTTCCCGGGTGAAGCTTATTGAACCATTCAGTGGCTCGGTTCCGCAAGGTCTGGAAGAAAAGAAGACACTTTTCTTCATCGGTGCAACCGTTCATGGTCGCACTCTGGTTGAAGGAGTCCAGATGGATTTCCGGATCTTCCTTCCCGGTGAATCTGGGGCGTCGATCTTGACCTTTCGCGGGAAAGGTGTCAGATGGACCCTTGCGGTGAACGGGGACCCTGCCAGGGTTTGTCCCGGTCATTCTTCTCTCCGACCTTCTTTTCCAGCTTTTCCAGCTTTGCCTCCATCTGCTGGACGCGGTCGTTTGGATGGTTAACCGGTTCGCCACCGGTAACCTGGGCTGGCTCTCTGCCTCCCCTTCCTGGTGAGAGGCCCTCGTCCTTGCCGGCTCCTGCCAGTTAGACCGGGAGCGCCGGGTGCGGCAGGCTCGGCCTCCCGCACCTCGCCTAGCCGGGCGAATGCGCTGACATGGGCAACACTCTGCCCCAGCCTCTGCTTGGCTGACTTCCTCTGGCCTTCCTCCCTATTCCCAGCCTTTCGAAGGCGGAGTTTCGGGAGGTTGCTGGCCGGATGTTCTTTCCTTTCTTCTTCTTGTGGCCCTTGGGATGTCCACTCGCCGTCATCACTCTCAATCGAGACGCAATGACCATCAGGAGTGATCTGCGGATCCGTAGCTTGCGGGGACGCGACGGCCCTGCAGCGTTAAGTGCACCGGCCAAGTTGACAGGGCCATGGTGCTGACAGCTGGGGCTGGAAAGGTGATGGTTGCGGCATCGGCGTCTGGAACGGCGTCACCGCCATCGGAGCTTGTAGGGGCATGGTCCCCGCGCCTGGAAGGGCGAATGGGAACATACCAGGGAGGAAAGGCATCCCCCCGTTCTGCTGGCACATAGCCATGACCTGGCCAAAGCCCTGGATAGCTTGTAGGTTGGCTGGGTCATTCATGAACTGAGTCATGCTTGGTGGGAACGTTACCCTCGGTCCAGCGGAAGGGACGGGGGTCACGAAGGGACTGATCACGCTGGCCGTCGGGACAGAGCTCAGGCCCAGAGGCAGCACCGGGGCTGAAATGACCGGTATGGTAGCAGCCACAGGGATGCTGGCGCCCTCATTGGTGGCTTGCACCTGTGCGGAGGTAGCGTTGATTTGTTGACTGGAAGACATTTCGAGTGGTGTTTTGGTGGGTAGGTTTGTGTTTAGGAGAAGAAACCTTAACGGTCCCACGGTCGGCGCAAAATGATGGTGTAAATTACTTGACCGGTCAACTATACTAGACCGGTCTAGAATAGTCCGCTTGATTTGGCAAAGTAAGAAAGGTAAAAAACACGCAAATTGACGGTAGGACTTTAGGTGGAACACCTGTAGCCCAATTTATATTATAACGGAGAATGCACGGGTGCTTTTACAAGGAGTTTAGAGAGAGTGAATTCGGCTCCCTCTTTCTGAGGTTTACATGAGTATTTATACTAGGCTAAGGGACAGGACCACGTGCGCCACGTGGGCATGCTGCCGATGTGGTGCGAGGTGACTGGTTTCGTCTCAAGCTGCCTTGTCGCCTTGTGAAGGGGATCATTCCTTTGTCAAGTAGTGCCTTGGATGGATTCTTCAACATCTCCAGTTGTCCTCTACTGACACGGTCGCTACACGCCAAATCCTCGCAGATCCTCTCCTGCCGACACTTTCCACCCAGAAACTACACCGGGTAATCTCCGAGGATGAATTTATCGAAGTCTGGAATAATAGGACGACAGCGTAGTTTTGACCGGTATACTTTTTGTGAAGTATACCGGTCATATTTGGCGACGATTATGTCGTTTTGCTGACGATTTAAGTCTCCTTCCAAAACTCTCAAGATTGACCGGTCAACTATTTGGCCTTCTTCTTTGACCGGTCGTGGGTGGAATACACCCATCAATGGGGATCAGCCCGATATTAATAAACATTAGGGTGAATATGGATTCTGGTTATTCGGTTAACCGAATAAACCGAATTAAAGAACCGAAATCAACCGAATTAACAAAAAAAACCGATAATTTGATAATGGGTAACCAAAACTAAAACCAAAAAATTGATTATTTCGGTTATTTTTGGTTTTCGGTTTCGGTTCGATTATTTTGCTCACTCCTTTGAGTAAGAAAAGAAAAAGAAAAAATAGGGAGATGACAGAGAAAGAACTTACTTTTGGGTCCATGCTACAAATTGACGTGCAAGTGTCCTTCCTATGTTCAATTCGTTCCATCCGATCTGCAACAGAAGAAAAGGAAGATGCCTCAATGCTGATGACTCTCTCATCCCGGAAACCTAAGCACTCTCAAATTCTGTATTTACACACACACACAC